>CM057156.1:2919930-3139728 GCA_029962745.1 Echinometra lucunter
AAATATTATACATGTAATTGGGAGAAGTATACTGTAAATGCTGTTATTTTGCGTGATTAATTTTCGCGCTAAGCAACCCAAGAACATATTCCTGTTTTTTAAATTCGCGCTACACAATTATTCACTCGCAAAAGTAAGGCTCTGATTTGGTATTTCAATGCATATGAAATCGTGCTAATATTTTCGCGAGTTCTAGAATTTGCGCTTGCCAAAAATAGCGCGAAATACGGGAAAATTAATGTACCACAAAATATTTCTGCATTTACAGTATTTGAACTGTATTTCTTGCTGTGTTCGTTGTAGATATCAATGAATGCACCCTGTTCAACAATCTATTTGACAATGGTGTCTGTGAGGACATGACTGGTAATTTCAAGTGTAGATGTAACACTGTATTTCTTGCTGTGTTCCTTGTAGATATCAATGAATGCACCCTGTTCAACAATCTATGTGACAATGGTGTCTGTGAGGACATGACTGGTAATTTCAAGTGTAGATGTAACACTGGATTCCAACCGCAAGCTGATGGCAAGGAGTGTGTAGGTAAGTCAGAAAACATTGCTGGTTTTTTCTCTCTTTTTTTTTCTTTTCTTTACCTCATTTAGAGGAGTTATTTTACATTCTAATCTTACAAATTAATAGGATATTAAAGGCATTGGCTAACTTTGTGAGTAGCTGATTTAAAAAATTTCAAACTAAGATGAAACATGTGTATGAGTTCTTGTATTTGTACTCAAAAACCCTGAAACCAACCATAATTTGGAATGAAAAAGTGTAAGTTAGACACAAACGGCGATTTTATTATCCCTCGTCTCACGAGACAGTCACTAAGAGGACCACTTTGCTTGAATTTGAAAATGCCGTTATGTGCCTCCCGCCGCGTGATACGACAATACACACAGTACGGTAAGATGAGTCATACGCGCATGCGCACTCCTTATGTGTATTTGTGCAACCGACCCTCGTGTATTTTTCAAACATTGGTTCACATTTTTTATATTTAAAAATACTTCCTGTGGATATTATACTTTGAAACTTTCAGACTGGTATTTTTACACTAAACCCTTATGTTTATCCCGTTTTCAAGTAACAAAACAAGATTTTTTTAAAATTATAACAATGTTAACCAATGTCTTTAATCATATGGAAATGACAGAAAGGGTAACTACAGAATCACATGTAACTTATACATACCATTATATCAGTATTGGATTTCTATAATAATTTCAATAATTGTTTGGTAAGCCATCTTTTCTTTTTGTTTTTCTTCTCTCCTTTCTGTTACATTTATTTCATTCTAACTTCGGATTTTTTATTGGTTTCAGCTTGCACACTAATAGACAGAAAATTTTGATTGTAGTTTCTTCAGGCTTTGTCCCGAAATTGATCTGTCATGATACCTCAAAATGTATTTATTCTCCTGAGATCGGATATTTTGGAATAGATTCAATCTTACAGTTTGACTATACAGTGGCCATTGTTTATTTGCCAAGTTTTCTATTTCACCTAGTTATTGTGATATGTTTATATAATCAGTAACTCTTTTGTAGGAATGCATTATTAATATATACCAAGCCTCATAGGGTGGAGCTGAGAATTGCAATGGGTGATGCAATATGAATCTGTTTAAATTTTTTAGTAGTAATAACCCCATATAAAGTAGATTTATAGTATTTATACTTGTATTAAAGAGAACTGTTTCTGGGCTAGCACCATGAGCGTCCGTGGACAGTGTGTGCAGTTTTCACCATTACCATCATTACTATTATATCTTACTGTGTTTACAAGTTGCTTCTTCCCTGTATTTCTTTTCAGATGAGAATGAGTGTTCTTACAACAGGTTACTCTGCCATAATGGTGCCTGTAGGAATACTCCAGGAAGCTTTGTATGTGATTGTCCAGAAGGTTTTGAATTGGACGCAAGGAGCTCCATATGTCAGGGTACGTTTTCATTTGCTGAGCGACTCAGTTATGTACTTAATGCAGGGTTCCCAGGTCATACCTGGAAAAGACATGGAATTTATTTTTTGTAAAAGGTGCAGGAACCCTGTTAATGTATTAGCTAACAGTGCCGTTGTGGAAAACAGTTTGTAACTGACAATGCTACCTCGTGTAAATAAGATAACAAATAAATATATATATATATATATATATATATATATGATTTTTTTTACTGTCATGTGAGAATAATGAGGAGAGTATACATATAAACTGTTTGTATATGAATTTTGTTGATGTTGCAGCAGAACTAGATGTGTAAATGGAATTAGTTAACACGTAATTTACCAGATAGATAGTGAATGTCATTAGGAATAGTGTGTAAACTTGTGTAGGAGGAAAGAAATAGAATAGAATTGCAAGACAATGTCCCTTTGTTGGTAGATAAACAGATTTCTTCATTCCTATGTTTTCTTCATAAAGATATCAACGAGTGTGAGAATCCCAGTCTCTGCAACAATGGTCGCTGTATCAACACACGAGGGAGCTATCGTTGTGAGTGCGTCTATCCTGGCACTGAGCTGGATCCCACTGGAACCATTTGTGTTGGTAAGTCTCGAGATAACTTGAATTCTTATTTTTTTGTTTTAGTATAACACCTGAAAAGTTCCTTTTTTCCATTATGACAGTGACTGTATGCCATATTTTGTCACTAATTCTTTATATTTATCCCATTTAATACTACACCCAAGATAACTTGGGCTAGGGTTTATGGAAAATGTGTGTTATACCAAAATCAAATCATGCTCAGTGGGTTAGATTAACAAGCGTCAAGTTCATTCGTAATCATGTCGGCACAAAGAATCAAACTTATTTTTCACCTCTTTTATAATTTTCCTCCTCAATTTTTCACTTTCTCTGTGAGATTTCTGGGGCTCTAGTTTTTCTATTTTTCTACTTTTTCTTCCCCTTTCTGTCTCCATTGCTTCCTTTTCTCCTCAGTCCCATCTCCTCCTGTATTGCTGTCTTTTTATGCTTATCTGTGTCATTTACATGTATATAGATAGATAGATAGATAGATAGATAGATAGATAGATAGATAGATAGATAGATAGAAAGATAGCTGGATAGATAGATGGATAGATAAATGGATTTTATTCTTTCATCATGTCTGGCAGTTTGACAACTGAAATAAACATGAATTACAATCAAAATATACTTAGAAAACTTAACATAATGAGATAGGAAATCAATTACATGTGGTTGTATTAAACAAATACATGTATTGACAAAAGAGGAAGCAGGCATGACCTGGCACAAGCACATTACACGCACACAGTCAAATTTGTGAAACATACACAAAACCCCTTTTTTTGTTTTAAATGATATTTTATTTCCTCCCTCTCGCCATACATACATGAAATTAGTACATTAAATTATATTATTTAGTATGAATTAAGTTGTACTATGATCTATCTATTATCTTTTCCTTTATCTCTGTTCTCTCTGTGCTTGTATCTCTCATGCTCACTCTGTTTGTTGTTTTTTTTCTTGCATGACTGCGTTATTTCTGTTAATTCATCAGTTGTCTCCCTCATTCCTATGTCTCATCTTAGAATAACCCGCATTGAACGTGCTGGACACGCATCAGTAATGGTCAGTGTGAGGGGCAGGATATCATGGGGCCCATGAAGAGGGATGAATGCTGCTCACCTTTGGTCGAGCTTGGGGTAGCCCCTTGCGAAGCCTGCCCCTCTCGCTGTGGGGGATTGTCCTCAGTGGCTTCACTGAGATCATAGTGAATGCATTGGTGAGTGTGAATGGTTAAAGCCTGGGTAATAATATCCAAAGTCCTTTAGAAGCGCATAGAGACGTTAGATAATAATGCGCTATACAAAAACAGAATATTGTTTATTATTATTATGATATGGAGCGCAGGATGTATGGACACAAGAAAAGTGATAGTTCTATTAATGATGATCCAACAGTTAGGAAGAGATATTCTGTCATCCATGAAAAAAAGAAGCAACTCTCTAGTGAGTTTCTTGGTAAATGAAGAAAATGCCACAAGTTTTATGATGAATTCTTTGGAGTTGCTTCATTTTGATATATCCATTTTTTGAAATTGGGGGTCGTGGTGACCTTAATTTCTTTTTCATCATTATGTAGAGCATTGAAAAAGTATCCTGAAACAGAAAAAGTCAATTTTTTGGAAAAAAAGTCAGAGTTGCTTCCTTTTGTCTTTGGCAGTATGGCAGTATTGGGTGTATTTTATGTTTGAGTTATACTGAAGTGGTTTATCCCACTTACAAAGATTTGAGTCAGTGAAGTAGATAACACGAAGTCATAGTAAAAGAGTTCACTTTTCCTTTTTAAATCCCCTGATGATTGAGGAATGGTTGATGGTAATGATGGTTTCTGACAGAGAGGGTGTTTCATAATTTATACAAAAATGATATGTGAATGTATTTTTAGGTTGCCAGTTACACTTGAACGATAATTGTCTGACTACGAAACGTAACGAGCAGCATTATTAAATTATATTGATTCAAAAAGTTTAATCAGGGTGCAAAGAGACCAAGACCAAGATGAACCATACTGATTGAATTCTAACATACAGTACCAGTTGATGAAGATAAATTAAAGTGTATGGTTCTGTGATATTTTGCCATAGATCTGGATGAATGTGAACTCACCCGATGGTTTGCAACAATGGCATTTGTGAAAACACTATTGGCTCCTATAGGTGTGTATGTGAAGATGGATTGCCCTTGATACGTCAGGCAGAAACTGCATTGGTAAGTGGCTTCTGAATATTTAATGGTTTGAAAGATTGTGAAATTAACCCCTTGCCTACGGGAACCAGGTGACCCCTGTATTATGTCTATGCGAATTTGAGTGTTCAGCAGTCAACAGGCTAAATGCAGCATTTGCAGCATGGACTTCAGTGATCCCTTTCTTCGCAGGAGAAGAATCCACCAACTGCACAGTTTGGGGGTATAGATTCCACAGGCAATGTTTTAGTCTTCAAAAATTCAGCTTAAGCACTTAAGCAATTTGTGCATGTTCTGAGAGTTGATTCAATGAAGACAAGAGTTAATGGAGAAAAAGAAGAACAAAGGTGTGAACAAAAATTGGCAAGGAATATATAAAGTATTATTGGATTAAAATGAAAGTGTAGAAGGCCTTGTGCAATCTCTCTGCTGTCATTTTACTTGAGAGCTATAACCTCTTGATTTCACCTTTATAATTTATTTCATTGAAATCATCCTCTTGTTTTTGTGGACTATTTTTGAGGTTTATATTTGAAAAAACATATCATTCCTCCTGTCATCATTCTTTCTCTCTGTCTAAAACTTCATCCAGATCTTCGATCGTATGAGTGCTTCCTGGATTATTCTGAAGGTCAGTGTTCTAGCCCTATCCCAGGTCTCTACAGGAACTCTGTATGCTGCTGCTCTTTGGGATATTCATATGGACACCAGGGAAGCTGTTATGAATGCCCACAGGAGGCAGCGGTAAGTTTTGATTACAAAGGCAACATAAATGCTGATGACTATTGTGTAGAACAGACAAGACTTGTGAAAGAAAGCAATTATGTAGCCCAATGTGACATCTACTCTCAAACTCTATAAAACGATCGAGAAGCCATTTGGGGGCAGAGTCATTACTGCGATGTCCCCAAGTTAGTGTGTATCATAGTGCGTACATGTATGTAACTCTGTGGTTGGGAAATGCATTTCTCTCCTGCGCACGACACCAATGATCATAAAGCACACGCTTTATAATCTTTGTGCACTGCATACAGCTGTGGGACACAGCAGAAATGCACTGCACTAACACTATGGGGGACAACCGCAGTTTGGCTGATCATCTGCTGCTCTCAACGATAAGACGGATCAGTCGATAGCCAGGGTAATCATTTCTGGAGCCCTTGGGAAGCTGGATATATTTAAGATGTTATATCGTACCCTGATATACGAAACTGAATAGTTAAGATTATGAATACATATAGGGGTAGCATAACCTCATGGATCTGTATGGTTGTTATGTAATTTGCAGATACAGCTAAATGTGACAAAGATGCAGCTATTGGAAGGGGCTTTATATTAAGCATATACCAGCATTGTAATTTTTTTAAAATTTACAATGATTACATGTTTTGGACTGGGTATGGAATGTGGACGTGGACTGACGGTAGCAAAAGGAGATATTGTTGTCAGATCTCTTGTTGAAAACCAGCAACAAATGACTAGCATCACTACATAGGGCTGAGAAAAGTTGTCTTTTTAAAGGGTATTGTAGAATAATCACGAAACAGTGGACATTCAGATGATTGATCTTAAGATTTATCGTTTGATTTGTGACGTTAATCTATTATTGGTCTTTACCATTGGTCTTTACTATCCTCCTGCAGTTGAGTTTGATGTCTTATGTCCAAGAGGACGTGGTTTTGCTGATACCAGGCCGCGTGCTGATCTTTTGGATGGCACTGTTTACATCTATGGTAAGATATAGAATCATATGCTTTTACTTTATTTTGATGATTTTCAGGAACAGTTGCAACTTATTTTTGAAAAAAAGCATTATCATATTTTCAGGATACATGTACATTCATTATAATTTGTATATAGATATTTTTGACCTGTACTGTATGCCCACATGTATGAAACATTTCTTTGTGTTTCTTTTTGTTTTGTCCAGACATCAATGAATGTAATATCTATGATGGAATCTGTAAATACGGGGAGTGTACCAACATCATTGGATCCTTTGACTGCGTTTGTGATATGGGCTTTGCTATGGATGAGTTTGGCTATCAGTGCATTGGTAAGTCTGGAACTTATTGCTCACTTTTTTATAGTATGATAAAGGATATGGAGTAGTGTCTTACATAAAATTTCATAGCATTACATTTTTTGTTCAGTCTCACTTTCTTCCCCCCCCCCCATCTCTCTATCTCTCTCTCTCTCTCTCTCTCTCTCTCTCTCTCTCTTTCTTTCTTTCCCATCTTATCTTCTTTTCCCATCTCCTTCTGTTGCTTTGTCTCATATATAACGATACAACTGCCAATGATTCCATTAACACAAATATCTATGATAACCAGCTATGATGATAATGATATGGGATTGCTGCACCTCTAGAGATATCATAGTGCCCCTTCAACCATTTTACCCTTATCTTAACTCTTACAGTAATTCAAACATTGGCTAATAGTACCCTCTCGTACAGCCAGCATTATAAAATTGCGAGTGATGATCATAACCTTGTAATTCAAAGTGGTGTTTCTTGAAGTCTGTATTACCCCTCATTCACACATTGTATAACTTACATGTATAGGATGTGTATTAGTGACAATATTCAGTGTGTGAATGCACATGCAGTACAACTTTAAACTGTACAGTGATTCGGGCATCTTGTCATATCACTGTACGCCATATAACTTGTCGGTGAATGAAAAAGCCTTGTATCTGTACACAAAATATTATGCACGTATGCACAGCGTAATTTACGTCCCGCCCCACAGTTCTATAGCCTGTCTGATGAATGATGTACGAAAAGTTACAGTGTGGCA
This sequence comes from Echinometra lucunter, assembly GCA_029962745.1. NCBI lineage: Eukaryota > Metazoa > Echinodermata > Echinoidea > Camarodonta > Echinometridae > Echinometra > Echinometra lucunter. The sequence goes on from CM057156.1 coordinate 2,927,444, forward strand.
AGTGTATGAATGCTTGTACACTGAACTGTACGATGATTCGGTTATCGTATAGTTATGTTGTATAGATACAACAAAACTTGTATGTGTGAATATGCTATAATATAACCCTCTCTTCATTTCTCTGTGCTGTAGATATTGACGAGTGTAGGATCACCTTTGGCGCCTGTGGGAATGGAACATGCGAGAATACCCCTGGAGACTTCCGCTGTAACTGCTTTGAAGGATTTGAAGCTCATCCAGTCATGCGATCATGCATGGGTATGTATCCACTCATTGCAGTCAAGGTATCTAGGACTTCCTAAATGGACTTTCACCTTGGCAGCACTGATTATGTGACAGTTACCTAATAAACAGTGTTTTGATGAGGTCTGGTATTATTGATTGTTGTTGTCTTGTTTGCAGTTGTCATAAAAAGGAGTCATTTCAGCTATAGATCAACTGTTTCAGTCATAACTGTACCTGAAAATATGATTCCAAAACTGCTATGACCAGTGTGAATAATTACGCTCCTCTCTGCTTGTCACATTTTAAGTAACGATATCATGAGCCAAGTATGTCAAGAGCGACATGCTCATACTCCCAAACAATCACTGTCATATCATTTAACGTTATTATTATTACTATTATTTGGTTTGGCATCACCTGTGTCTGGGAGGCGAAAAGTGAACTGAATCATTGTAACCCTCAGGTCTCTCCTCCCGATATCACTGATTGGGGGTGTGCAGGTGGACCCAGTGGCGGCACCAGGATTGTTAAAGTGGGGGGGGCAAATGGAGGGCAAAAGAAAATGGTGGGGGGGCAGGGCCGGGCAGTCAATTTTTTTTTTTTTTTGCGTCCTCTTACACACATTTTAACATGAATTTTGTGAGCGAGCGAACAAAAAATAACCGCTTTTTCGGTTTTTAATCGCATTTCGAATAAATATTTTGAAATATGACGAGCGAGCGAAGCGAGCGAGCCAAAAATGGCTACTTTTCTTGTTTTTAATTGCATTTAAAAAAAAGAAATTTTAAAATATGACGAGCAAGCGAAGCGAGCGAGCCAAAAATAACCACTTTTTTGTTTTCAATTGAAGTTTTGAAGAGCGGAAAATGGTATTTTATAGCACTTCACAGCTTGAATATGATGTTTATGACAACATCTACTTATTTACAAATTACAGTATAATTTTTCTTTTCAGTCCTCAAAATTTCTGGGGGGGGGGCAACTGGGGGGGCAAAGCTTCTGAGTGGGGGGCAAATGCCCCCCCATGCCCCCCCCTTGGTGCCGCCACTGGGTGGACCACATGCACTGGGGTTTCCCCCTACTCTTATACAAATAGTGCAGTAGGATCTTTAATGTGCAAAGGTGGTGACTCTCTTCTACACTGGGCCTCCCATTTAACATCCTATCAGAGGGATGGAGTGTTTTCCACTCCAGCAAAGCCTTCGTCTATGAAACGAGAGGGGCACGATAACACACAATGTAGGCTTCAGTCATCCGCCTGGGTTGGACTCAACCCACGATCTTTGGTTCGACAGGCAGACGCTTTACCGACTGAGCCTACTCGATCCCTCTTGTCTACATGTCACCTTTAGTGTAACAGTCAGCTAACAGTATCTTGCTGTCCGATGAGCTAAGTATGATTGTATCTTTGTTTCCCATGGTAGATATTAATGAGTGTGAAACAATACCAGGATTATGCCGAGGTGGTTCCTGTACTAACCTACCAGGGTCATTCAGATGTGACTGCCCGCTCGGACAGGAACTCACTCCTGATGGACGTGCTTGCAGAGGTAAGTACTCACACAGTCCTCTTGATTATTATGCCATTGATTTATATTTCATTTGTTGTGTATTTGATTGAGTATTGTGTCAACAACATTAGAATCTTTGTCTACATCACCTTCCAGTTAAAAATACAGTGTACAATTTTGTTGACAGAACACATGTGGATGAAGCACTGCTAATTTGCATATAACATTCCAGAAATCTCTCATTAAACTTTAATCTGTATTTGTTCCTGATTTTCAACAGATATCAATGAATGCTCCATAAGCCATGGTATTTGCTCCAATGGTGAGTGCCACAACATTGTTGGTACCTACCGCTGTATGTGTAACCCTGGATTCAGGCCAACAGCTAACTACAGGGCATGCGAAGGTAAGTTTTGCTGTTATTCTTCTTTAGTTTGTATATTTCACCTCCTGGTCTGTCCCGATCAAGTGAGAGTCATGTATCATTTGCTATTTTGTCAAAATATAGAGTCGGGATAAGGTTTAGATTTTCAATTTGGTACTGTTGTTTCCAATGTTTTATCGAAGTTTGCGTAACACCAGCTTTTAGGTGCACATATTCTACATCATAGATACTTTTTAAAAATGAATTATTGCAAGATGGATCATCCTTCACAGTTTATGTATCCACTGGATTAAATACTAAGAAAGGAAAAGTGTACACAGCATACCAGATTTAATGAAATATTCAGAAGGTCCATCATTATTCCATCAGTTTTTGTTTCAGTAGATACTGCTATCTTAAGACTGTTACGTGTTATTCAGTATTATTCACTTTTCACTACCAATGTTTAGGCATTCTGCTGAATATTTGTGTCTATTTTCCCTAATCTCCTCTAGACATGAACGAGTGTGATATGAACAATGGTGGTTGTGATCATACGTGCATCAATACTCAAGGAAGTTATGAATGCCAGTGCCAGTCTGGATATACTCTCAGAATGAATGGCAGGACATGTGTCGGTGAGTTCAATGCTTTCTGTGCCTCTGTGCTTCTTTTCACTTAATAGCAAATGATGGAACACAAAATAAATTTTTTTTAGAAAGTGTGGACATAGATGTAAGCTTGTCCTATTTCTGGATCCAGAGCACTGTATGATTACTGTAAACATGGAATATTTCGCATTGTAGAAATTTTTGTGCATTTTGTGCAGCACGACACTTGCACAAAAATAAAACAGCGCAAAATATTTTGTTTATTTTGCATGGGAATACAGTTATCTTAACTGCCCACGAAAATTAATCGCATGAAAATTTTCACTTTTAAAGTACCCCTAAATCTTTAGTACATGTTGTAAATACTCATTTAATCCTTTCATGTAGATTATTGTATTAATGACTCCTTCCAGTTCCAAGTTTATTATTCTAAACTCAATTAGCCACCCATTTTTGCACAAAACCTAAAAACCAAAACCTAATATACACCATGCTCAGCTCCTGATGTAATTACATGAAGGTGCATGACCATAATTATGATGGTGAGGATGAGGATGATGATAATAGTGAAGGTACCAGTAAAAGGCATTTGTAGGACTGTAGACCTTCTCACTCCTCTTCACAAGTACAAGATTTGGATATTTAGTTTAGTTTACATGTTTATTATTGGTCATTTGGATGAAAAGAAATGACTTTTAGCATGTAGTTGCCTGCTCATTTTGGGTAGCACATATTAATTATAAGGCTGTAACCTTGACTTTGTGTGTATTTTGTATGATCTTTCAGATATTGATGATTATTACTGATCATTTGGATAGAAAAAAATAACTTTCAGTATGTCTTTGCCTGCTTATTTTGAGTAGTACATTTTGATCATTAGGCTGTTAAAAATAAGCAACATTGTATTTTGTATTATCTTTCAGATATTGATGAGTGTGCTGATAATCCTGATATCTGTGGTGGTGGACAGTGTGAGAATCAAGACGGAGGTTACATATGTGATTGTTTTGTTGGTTTCAGACCAGCAGATGACTTCAGGAGCTGTCTAGGTAAGACCAAACACCCTTTTTCATTACTGAAGATGTAAGATGAATACAATGATGTCTTCGTGTTGATCTTACCTTGAACTTCACCATATTTCAACATGCCACCGTAGTGATTTCTTTCAGTGTTCTCCCAATGGGTTTGTTAACCACTTGATAGATTTTTAATTTTTATAGATTTTCTTTAGAACAAGCATGAAGATGAATGTATGATGCAGATAGTGATGGCTTAAATTTCAGAAGTTTGGAACAAGCTGTAAACTACTATCCAAATATTTCTTTCTGTTTAGTTATGAATTTCCAAACTGGATTTAAAACTTTTCTCTGCTTACCTAATATTGTCTCTCCCTGGTGTCTGGCATTTTCTTATTATTTTCTCCTCCTTATCTTGGAATATGTTCTTCCTGCTAGATATTGATGAATGTAGCACAGATGTTGAATTCTGCGTGGCTGGTGTGTGCAAGAACACGCGCGGCTCCTTCACTTGCCAGTGCTTTGAAGGATATTCCATGAAACCAGGCATTCCAGGATGCTCAGGTAAGATGAATGAATCTCTGTAATTCGTGATTTTATCCTCTTCTTTGTTAGAAAAGGATTTTCAGTGATTTTCATCCCCTGTTTCGCATGGAAGGAAGTGACGTTCTGTCCATAGATTGATTTAGTGGGAGCACGGTGGTATAGTGATCAAGGCTCTCACCTTTGTCCTGTGCTTACGTCCTTGAACAAGGTGTTTTGCTCACATGTGTCCCTCTCACCCAGGGGTGTTTCATAACTCTGTTCGTGAAGTTACAAATGACTTTACGAACGACTTGAATATGGCAAGCCAAATGGGATTTTCAGTCATTATAAATTGCATTAGCTATTAGTTGAAATATGCAGACATAGATTAACATGACTACTGTTCACAAACATTTTATTGGGAAGTATGTTTTTTCCACAATATGATCGAGATTATGGGAAATGTAGTCGCACAAAAACGTCCAGAAAAATTTTTGACATTCCATTTGGCATTTCATATTCAACTCGTTCATAAAGTCATGTGTAACTTACAAACAGCTTTACAGAACACCTCCCAGGTGTATTAAATGGAAACCCTGGCATTGCTGGGTAATGATGATTGCAAGGCCCACAGGAAGAGCAGTAGTAACATATGGCTGCCCTTGGTAATTAAAACCTAGTTATTGTTTGTTTGTTTTTTTCTTTTTTTATGTAGCCAAGTAGATTGCCATTCATATCATGAACTCTCCATATCAGATTATTGTTCAGTTTCAGGCCTACGATGGAGCTTGATGTAAGTGTTATTCTAAATGAACCAAACAATCCATGATAATTGATTAGAAAATCATTATGTTCATCAGTACATAGGATGTTAAGAAAGCTACTACATCTTCAATCCCATTGATAGAAAACATGTTATTGCCCTGTGTGTAATTGTCATGGTGCCATAAGCAGGTCTCTATATTGGAATGATGTAATATTCGGTACACTGAAAGGCATGAATGCCTTTACTTGGGTTTGATATCTCCTTGTTTCATAATCATTGGTCCACCTTGTCCTGCTCTTATAATACTTGTGTATTAACATTGCTTTTTCAATCTCTTGCTTCCTTTAGACATTGATGAATTCATGCTGCAGATGTACCCGTGTGCCATCAACTCACAGTGTGAGAATACCCTTGGCTCCTTCTAGTGAATTAATGTTGCTATTTTCAATCTCTTGCTTCCTTTAGACATTGATGAATGCATGCTGCAGATGTACCAGTGTGCCATCAACTCACAGTGTGAGAATACCCTTGGCTCCTTCTAGTGAATTAATGTTGCTATTTTCAATCTCTTGCTTCCTTTAGACATTGATGAATGCATGCTGCAGATGTACCAGTGTGCCATCAACTCACAGTGTGAGAATACCCTTGGCTCCTTCTAGTGAATTAATGTTGCTATTTTCAATCTCTTGCTTCCTTTAGACATTGATGAATGTATGCTTCAGATGCACCAGTGTGCCATCAACTCACAGTGTGAGAATACCCTTAGCTTCTTCTTGGGAATTAATGTTGCTATTTTCAATCTCTTGCTTCCTTTAGACATTGATGAATGTATGCTTCAGATGCACCAGTGTGCCATCAACTCACAGTGTGAGAATACCATTGGCTCCTTCCAGTGTCGCTGTAACCCAGGCTTCATTGTGGATGAGAATGCTAACATCTGTATTGGTAAGTGATACCCATGCATGCTTCATGTTATTTGATTTACAGTTTATCAGAGATAGGATTATGAAATTAAAATTTTTAAAGAAAACCAAGGGTGGAAAAAAACACTGTCCCGTCTACCCATAACAAGTTGACTTTATAAGAGAAATAGCTATTATTAGTATTCATATTTATTTTTTGGCAAAAAAAAAAGTACAGGGTTACATAACATATAGAGATACATGTACATCAACCCTTGGATTGCCGGGGACAGAAAAAGTTAACTCGATAACTATGGCATAACTACAATACAATACAATACAATATTGGCATTTATATAGCGCTCTCACAATGACTGAACATGTATCACAGCGCTTTACAAAACAATTAACAAACAAAAAAAACAAAACAAAACAAACAAAAAATGAAATTACAAATGAAAACTACATAAATACATGCCAAGCAATTAACTACAGCTCATTAGCTAAGTACAGTATAGACTACATCAGACATAGTTGGAGTGGGGGCATCATTGATTTTGTTGAAGAAAGTTGCATGCAATTGACTGAATATTATGAGGTCTTTCATGTAGAATTAACTTTTATAAGACCTTTGTGGTATTAAATGCAGAATGTATTTTCCCTAACACCACCATCAGTTTATATCTTTAAAATATGCAAATACTGCAAAATACCCATGGTAACAATCGCTGAAAATTATTTTCCGGAAGTATGAGTTATTAAAATAAACTGCTGTAAATGGTTTTGATTTCCATGTAGATGTTGATGAGTGTGAAAGCTCCAACCATGAGTGTCATGCAGATGCTCGTTGTGTGAACATCCCCGGTTCTTATCAGTGCCAGTGTAATCAAGGATTTATTGGAGATGGATTATCATGTATAGGTATGTTGCTTCAGTTTAGTTTTTGTTTTGCACAATGTGTGGACTGTCTATCATTTAGTGCTTCCTTCTTTCTCATTTGTTTATTTGTTTGTTTGTTTGTTTGTTTGTTTTCCTTTGTTTGCTTTGATATACCTTCTGTGTAAGTGTAACAGAGATTGAATACTAATTCTTCAAGCTTTGGTTTTGTATACATGAAGTAGAATTGAACTGATATGAATACATGCTCTTGTTTTTCACCATTGGCTTTCAGCTTGAAAGGACCACTCATGAAGTACAAGTCTTGATGAGATTTAATAAGTGTTCATTTTTAAAAAGTTGTTTGTAAGCATGCTTTAATATCCTACTTAAGGAAAAAATGAAGTACAAGTCTTGATGAGATTTAATAAGTGTTCATTTTTAAAAAGTTGTTTGTAAGCATGCTTTAATATCCTACTTAAGGAAAAAATGAAATACAAGTCTTGATGAGATTTAATAAGTGTTCATTTTTAAAAAGTTGTTTGTAAGCATGCTTTAATATCCAACTGGAGGAAATGGTTTGGAAGTATCTTAAGGAATTTGATCTGTCACTACTTTACATGTATGTATGACATGGGGAAAAGGGTTTATTTTTGCTCATTGTGTATTTCACCCTGGGGATAGGTGTTGTGGGAGGTTTTTTTTTTCAAATGAAATAATAAGAATAATTTTTTCATAAGGCTTCTTTTGATCAATTATTTGTGTTTTCATATTGACAGTTTCATTTTCATGTATGTATTTTTTCTGTAACCCTTTGACTTCCCATCAGATGTTGATGAATGTATGCAGAATCAAGCTCTGTGTGTAAATGGGCAATGTATCAACAACCCTGGTGGTTACGTGTGTGAATGTGAGATGGGATTCTACCCAAGTGAGAACAGAGATAGCTGTGAAGGTAAGTTTGATCTCTATATTTTTAACTTTTATTTTTTTATTTTAGTTACACTATGTTTACCTTACCTCATTGGTTTGTTTTATGAGTGCACTAGCCAATGTGGACAGCCTCTCGACAGAATTTTAAAATTCTTTTAGGTGATCCCCAGGCACTGGCTGGGCTCAATCTTAATAATGTGATTCAGTTATGTTATCTTTGTGAAGTTCTCTATGTACATATCTTTGTTATCCTCTTGCCTGGAAGTAAAATAAATGAATAAAAATTAAAATTAAAATGCTGCATAGTTTGTTAACCTATTGGTTACAGGAACCAGGTGGTCACTGTATTAAGTCTATGGGAGTGTGAGAATTTGGTAGTCAATGTGTCATTGTAAAAGGTATTCTACCCAAGTGATAACAGGGATACTGTAGCTGTGAAGGTAACTCCATTACAAGCGTTTTCATTTCAGATAGATATTATGATTCCACTACTATAATGTTTTGATTTTAGTGCGATGATGTTTATCAAAGTTTTATGATTTCTATGCTTCACCGTATATCACCTGTCCATTCTTCACATATGTGTATATTTTTTATCGGAAAGCTCTCAGCTCCTACCCGACATGATATACAGAAAGGAGGGTGTTCATGTGTCACTTCTCAGAAGTAATAATCTTGTAGGAGGCAACTGTTCAGTCCTCGCTTCTGTCTTTGTGGAGTGCCATATTTGCACATTTAGGCAGACTATTCCAAAAATTACTAGTCTGTCGTCTGTTTTGAATTTTATTATTATTATTCTTATGTTGATTCTTATAAACTTGTTTTACAAAGAATTCAATATTCTTATATTGCTTTCAGATATTGATGAATGTTCAAACTTCCCTGACATCTGTGTGTTTGGTCAGTGCATCAATGTTCCTGGAACCTTCCGCTGTGAATGTAACCCAGGATATATGCTGGATGTAGGAGGAGGCAATTGCACTGGTACATTTAGTCTTAATCTTCACTTACACATTGTTGGAAGCCCCCACGTGTTTGGTCAATTTACCAGGAATCTTGAAATGTGAATTAATGTAGCAAGGGATGTAAGAGAAGGCAATTGCGCATGTTTGTGCAATCGTTGTTTCATAATCTTTTTAATTAAACTTTTTTTAACATGATGGTCAAAGAGACTCCTGAATTTAAAAAAAGCAAGAATATATGCAAAGTTTGTAGGTCTTTACATTCATCCCTCATTTTTTGATCAGTTAATCAGTTTTATTAGTTTTCTCTGTTTTTTTTTCTATCTTAAAGGCATTGGCTAACTTTGTGAGCAGCTGATTTAAAAAATTCTCAAACTAAGATGAAACATGTATATGAGAACTTGTATTTATACTCAAAAACCCTGAAACCAACCATAATTTGGAAGGAAAAGCTGTAAGTTAGGCGCAAACCGCGATTTTATTAGCTTTCGTCTCGAGAGACACTGAACTAAGAGGACCGTTTGTACGAATTCAAAAATACCGTTACTTGCCTTCCGCCGCGTGATACGTCAATACACACAGTGCGGTCCGTTGAGTCATGTGCGCATGCGCACTCCTTACGTTGGGTCTATGCAACCGACCCTCGTATATTTTTCAAACATTGGTTCACATTTCTAATATTTAAAAATACTTCCCGTGGATATTATGCTCTGAAACTTTCACACTGGTATTTTTATACTATAACCCCAATGTTTATCCCATTTTTAAGTAACAAAATGAGATTTTTTAAAAATCATAACAATGTTAGCCAATGCCTTTAAGGCATATGCTAATGATGATGATGTTTCAAGTTTTCTGCTGAAAAAAAAACAAGTTTTGAGATAAACTTTAAAACCTAGTACAAGATGGATTCTTTTGAAACAAAAGGGGGTGTATTATCATTCTCTTTACTGAAGACATTTGACACAGAGGGGGTATTTTGATGCATTTTTAGAATTAGTTGAGAATGGAAATACTTACAATCCCTTTTTCTTATCTTGATCAGATGTGAATGAGTGTGAGGACCGTGGCACATACTGTGTCAGTAACCTTAGTTGAGAATTGGAATACTTACAACCTCTTTTGCTTATTTTGATCAGATGTGAATGAATGTGAAGACCCTGGCACTTACTGTATCAATGGCCTGTGCACCAACACCATGGGCTCCTACACCTGTGAGTGTCCACCAGAATGGGTGCTGTCTCGTGATGGAACAACTTGTGCTGGTAAGTCGGGTCTTACTGGACCAGGTGTGACTACCATATAATCTGGCTACTCACTTGGACTAAGACGTCTTAGGAAAACATTGTGGTGCGAAAGAACATGTTCAGAACGAAAAATGCAAAAATGCAAAAATTAATATGTCTAATGTGACATATCAGAAAGAAATTTCAACCAATATCATTCCACATCAAGATTTATATTCATTTACAAGGTCTACATGCTATCCATGTAATTATCAATCTGTGTTTGAAAATTCTGATTTTCAGCAATTTTCCATTTTGCGTTCCTGACACATCTTTTTTGCGCCAAGTGCTGAGTTTTCCTAAGACGCCTAAATTTATGTCCTTAGATGAGTTAGAATTAACCTTCCGTCTTGCTTTCAAGCTACTACTATAAAGAGGATTGTCTTAACAAAAATCATGGTCTTGGTGCCCTTGATTCTGTGATATGTAATTATCCACATCTGCTCTGTATTTGTGTTTATCAGATTGTAAAGGAATGACTTTTTTGTGCGTAGCATATGGTTTTATTGAAATTGAATGAGTTGAATCAAAATAGGGTAAGCAAACTGCAGGGTGACCGTATGGGCATAGAAAATAAGCAAACAGGTCTTGGTGGTTCAAATGCCAAGTACATACTGCTCTAGGTTTTTACTCAAAGCTCCAAAGGTTTGATGAAAATGATTTATGTAGAAAGTGCTCATTTTACATAAGATATGCAGCAAGCTACTTTGATTGGCCTACTTGTGATTCTCCTTGAAGGTACTGCTGGTTCAGCAAGTTGTCAAGGATTACCTGCTGATACCCAAAGTGGGTATTGTTCACAGTTGCACTCTACACTGTATATAAAAAAAATGTCCATATGCCTTTTAAATGAAAGAAGATAAAATGAATATTCAGATTTTGCATATCAAATGAACCAATAGCCTAACAGACATGAGCGCTGTACAAAAATCCACTATTATTATTATTATTATTATTATTACAGTGGACAGTAATTTGTTAGTGCTATTTAAGTCAGCAAGGTGTTGCCTTACCAAAAAGAGAGAGAGAAAAGGAGAAAGAGATGAACTCATCACGAACTTTAATCTTTTCATTTCCAGATGTAAGAACGGGCCTGTGCTTTGCCCATGGACCAGGGGAAGAATCTAGACTTGATGTGAATGAATGTACTCTCCTACTTGGTACAAATGTCCGTAGGGATGTATGCTGTTGCTCTCAACTTGGCAAAGGTTGGGGAGATCCCTGTGAGCTGTGCCCTCTTCTCAATACCAGTGAGTTCTTATTTGTGTATTGTGATTATTTAAAGCCACAGTGGACTGGCGTTTATATACATGTAGCTCTGAAATGATGTATCTACAACAGCGCCAACTTGCGGCTACTCACAACCAGAGACTGTCTTAGAAACATTATGCCCTTCTTGGCTTCTAGTGAACTGCCTTAGTCTGAATACATATACATTTTTACAGATGTGTCTCAAAAAGAAAGCTCACGTTGATCAGAATGGTGCATGCTGAGAGAAAAAACGGGACAGAATCAGTAGTTCAGGACTGAGATGGCGCTATTTCGAAATCTCATACGAGGGCACCAGTTCACTCTGGCTTTAAAAGCACACCCATATTAGCATACGTCTTCACATGAGGGCCATTCACCATGTTTTCGTTTGCCACTGTAGCAGTATCATACATGTATAAGTTTAAATGTTCAATCTGATGAATTGAAACCAAAGATTGCCCCATTGCACAGAGCATTACTGCCATTCAATGACAAAAGGAAGCAACTCTGTAGAATGAGTTTCTTATAAAATGAAGAAAATATGTCACTTTTTCATGTGGAAATGTATGGAGTTGCTTCCTTTTGATATGTCTATATTTCAGAAATTGGATTCATGTGACCTTTAATTTCTTCATCATCATGTAGAGCATACAAAAAAGTACCCCAAATCAAGAAAAGGTCAATTTTGAAAAAATTAGAGTTGCTTCCTTTTGTCATTGGTTGGCAGATTAGATTCCATACATGATGTTTGCATGACAAAAGTCAACTAGCAGTCAACTATCAGTACCATACAGGCAAAGGGTTAATGAATAATGCAGAAAATGACTAAATGAAAGCGAATTTCGCAAGCACACAAAGCTGTGCTTTGTTGTAACTACACGTTCAATTTATGCTACAATTATCAGTACGTGTGTACTTGATGCTTGTCATGTATTCATAAGCCTTCAACAAACCATTAATTTTCTGTTTTTGTACAGCTGAATTCCTCAGGCTTTGTCCCTATGGAAAGGGTACACATGTGGATCCTACTACGCCTCTCCCACCTAGTGGTAAGTTGGGCTAGACCTTTTCAGTAAACCAGTCATATGGTATGGTGTTGGACCTAGTGGTAAGTTGGGCTAGACCTTTTCAGTAAACCAGTCATATGGTATGGTGTTGGGCCTAGTGGTAAGTTGGGGATAAAGGCTAGAACTTTTCAGTAAACCAGTCAATGGTATGGTGTTGGACCTAGTGGTAAGTTGGGCTAGACCTTTTCAGTAAACCAGTGATATGGTATGGTGTTGGACCTAGTGGTAAGTTGGGCATAAAGACTAGACCTTTTCAGTAAACCAGTGATATGGTATGGTGTTGGACCTAGTGGTAAGTTGGGCTAGACCTTTTCAGTAAACCAGTCATATGGTATGGTGTTGGACCAGTACCGGTATATACCACACTTGTCATTCTAATACCATAATACAATTATATCATTGACAGTCTCAAATTCATACCTTCTGAGGATTGAGCTGTGCTAACTTTCATATTTTTGTCTCACTTTTCCCACTATAAATGCAAGTGAGGATAATGTAGTAATCACTAGGTTTTTCCTAATTTTGATATTGAACATTTCAAACAATTTAAGGATGGATCTAACCTTGAGTCTTTATTATTATTATTATTATTATTGATTTGGCATCACCTGTGCCTGGGAGGGTAAAAGCGAATTGAATCACTGCAACCCTGAGGTCTCTCCTCCCGATATCACTGATTGGGGGTTTGCAGGTGGACCACATACACCGGGGTTTCCCCCTACTCTTATACAAATAGTGCAGTGGGATCTTTAACGTGCAAAGGTGGTGACTCTTCTTTACACGGGACCTCCATTTAACGTCCTGTCCGAGGGACGGAGTGTTTTCCACTGTAGCATAGCCTGCGTCTATGAAACGGGAGGGGCACGATAACACACAACATAGGCTTCAGTCATCCGCCTTGGCTGGACTCGAACCCACGGTCTTTTGGTTCGAAAGGCAGACGCTTTACCGACTGAGCCAACTCGCTCCCTCCCTCACAATACACTTTCCCATTTTCCCAGTTTTTTGTTGTCATGAATCAATATTCATTGATGAAAATCGATTTTTTTGTATTTGCTTTATAAATGTAACATTATTGTTATCATTGTTATCACAATTATTGTGTATCATTACTACTCAGAAATAAACCAGTGCGAAGCATTCCCGAACATTTGTCAGGGTGGAGAGTGTCAGCAGGTAGAGGGAATCTACAGATGCGTGTGTCCTAAGGGATATGAGTATGACTTTGACCAGATGATGTGTGTTGGTAAGTCTTTAACTTGTTGAGTAGGATTCAATTCTAGCATAACATGCATTTTCCATAGGCCCTAGCCCTAGATATCTCAGGATTAGTGTGCAATGGGTTAACCCATAGCAGTACAGAGCTTTCTTGAGGTCTAAATAATCATCTTCAATCCTCAAATTGGCAATACAAATCATTTTTTTTCCATGTTTACATAGCTTGAAAAAATTAAATATGGATATAACATAAACCAAAATGAAATATAATTGTAAAATTGAATCAGAAATTGCCAATTAGAACACAGAAATAGTGATTATATATTATTCACTGCATTGCCAATTTAAAGAGTTTAATGATTAGTTACACTTAAACTGCTCTAATTCAAGAACGCCACACCATACAGTGATGGGAATGGGCTCAAATTTGTCAGTGCATTTTTCTCTTTCTGCCCACATATAATATGTACTGCCCAACATTCTGGAACCAACAGATACTGCAAAAGTGTCTCCTAAAGGTGACACTGTACCTCTATGGGTTAAACGTGGCTTCTTGCCTTGTAATCATTTCATCAAATATGATAGTCCTTTTTCGTACCTTTTGATTAATTGCCATCTGGTTACTCGGTAAATACCACAAGGTCTTATACCCTTACAGTGTTTCATCGTTTGGCTTATGTGAAATGTGTTATGATTATGTGTGAAAGCACAGCATGGGACATCATAATCATCAGTAAACTTTTGTTTCAGATTATTATTATTATTTATTTGACCAAATTTTTAAAAGTACAGGTACAGTACATCACTAGCAGCAGAAAAATACATAATGAGAATGAAAGAACATGTAAAAAAGATCAGGGAGCAACAAGTGGGTCAGGGTGCACAAAAGTGAAGTACATCACTGTTGCCCGGAGGCATGTGCCCCCACACCTGCTATTCTCAAGACATACATGTAATAGAAATTTCATACATAGAATATTGCCCATAATAAAGAAAGTTATGTCATTGAAAAGTAGATAAATTAAGATTAAATATTGAAAATTGATTTCAATTTGATTTTAGAGATGGTATGTACAGAAGATTTATCTATCCTTGAATATTCAGCAAGAGTTGTAATGTGAATTGCATCAGCCCATTCATGACAGAGGTCCTTATTTTGTGGTTTGGCCTAATATCTTTTGATGCAAAGCCCTAAAAATCATACCAAATACATGAGCAGAAAGAGCAAAAAATTCTACACAAACTATGCCCATTTTGGTTGCGTCAATATTCGTTGTTTGATGCTGAAATTTTTTCAAAGGAAAATAAGCATTAAAATCCTTAAATTGGCAATGTGATAGAAGGTTTATAATCAACGTTTTCCCCTGCAAATTGCCAACTTTTTGACTTCTCATCATAATTTCTGTCAATTTATATTCATTGCAGATACATGACATTTTATAAGAAAAATGTAGCAATAAAATAAAAAATTTGGTGTTGCCAATTTGAAGAATAAAAGCTGATCAAATTAGGCTTTGAATAATTCCTGTCACGAATGGGTTAGATAAACCAAGCTGTTCTATTTTGCAGATATTGATGAATGCCAACTTAGTGCGTATATATGTGGAGCTGGAACCTGTATGAACATGGAAGGCAGCTACACCTGTATGTGTCCTCAGGGATTCATGTTCATGAGCATGCCTACAGGAAAGAACTGCATGGGTAAGTTCCAGGGTAGCATTTCATGAAATGTCAGTGATTTTTACTGACAACTGTTATAAGCTACTGAAATCCTTGCATCTGATTGGCTGAGAGCATTCAATTTTTGGGGTAAAAATTACTGACAAGAGACTTCATAAAACATTCCCCAGGTTTCATATTTCATTGCATTGATGCAAAAAAACCCTTACACAATGCTAAAGGCATTTTTTTGTGTGTAAATTGAAGAAATTTTACCATAAAATGCTTCATTGTTTCTTCAAAACCTATCCAGAAGGAAGGTAACAGTAACTTCCAAACAACAGAGTGTCACAATTGGATTATCACTAGAAAAGCTTTAAAATGCATCATACATGTATTTGTTACAGATTTGTCAGAGCCTTTTCCCTTGTTTCCATCTATATCGTTTCGTTATTCGGCTTCCTGTTCATTCATGTGATTTAGTCTGATGAGTGCATAGCGAAAAGCTTAAGTATGTATGTGTTCAGTGCTATTTTCTGATTTTGCAGTAACAAACATCTAATTCGTCTAATGATAGTCATTTCCTGATGTCCTCTGTGACATTGAGAATTTGATGGGGGGGGGGGTTGTTTTGTGCTGTAAGAGAAACATTTGGACAAGCCTTTTCCTCATGTTATTGTTTACCCTATGTAAAAGGAGTTGTAGCCATGTACGATATAAAAGGGAAATGCAGTCGCATTCATCTTGTTGTACCTGTAATGATAGTTATATGCAGTGAACATTCTTAAAACATCAGCATTGCTCATATTCATGACATTGATGATAGAACCATGTTCATTTTTTGTACCACCTCAGACATTCGAGAGTTGACATGCTACCTGTCCTATAACCAGTCGGCCTTCCCTCTGCCAGAGTGTGGGAACCCTTTGATGGGTAGTCTTACAAACAAACACTGCTGTTGTAGTGCACTCATGGCTGCTGCATGGGGAACTAGGCAAGAATGCTCTCCTTGTCCAGCTCAGATGACAGGTAGGTATTTTTGGTATTGTGGTGGTGGTAGTGGTGGGGTGAAGATGATGATGATGATGATGATGATGATGATGATGATGATGATGATGATGAAGAAGATGACAGAAATGAATATGGTGGAAGGAAGGTTTGGTGATGGTGACAGATGGTGGAAATGCTGCTGATGTTGGTGATTGATGACGATGATGATGATAATGATAATAATAATGGTATTTATTTCAAGATCATTTCGCAGCATGAGCTGAATCGTACAATCTTTTACAAATAAAAATGAAAGTATAGATACAGCGAAACTTAATGTAAAATAATACTATAGGAATATATACAAAGCATGAAGAAATATGAAACCAATAATACAATTTTTGCAATTTAAATGAAAGTCACCAACATCATGAACAGAAATTTTTAAAAGATGATATGTAAATGATACCGGTAGTTAATTTCGGGAGTTACTGTACAGGCCTGATAGAAAGAAAGGGGTGGAAAGGAAGATATTGTTATATAAATAAATTGAATTGGATAAAAATACGAATATGAGTAGCGGAAACTGAATTTTTAAGAAAAGACGGATTAAAAGTGTAGGCTATGCACATGATATACTTAAGATGCAATTTCATTAAGTCATCAAAAACAAACAAATAAAAAGAAAGCATAGGTCCGGGTAAGGGTTTTTTTTTTTAAGAGTACAGGTAGAGATATTAAATGAGAAGTGAAATAAAGCACAAGGTATACATGGTATGAAGTCACACATAACTAAAAGCATGGATCTTATGAGAACAAACGGTGAACGAGAGGCGGGGAGGGAAGAAGAGAAGAGATAGATATGGAGAAAGATAAGGATAGAAAGAGGAAGAGAGGGAGGAAGATAAAGATAGAGTGGAGGAGAGAAAAAAAGAAAGAGAGAGAGAGAGAGAGAAGGGTGGAGGAGAGAGAGAGAGAGAAAGAGGGATGGGGTACTTGAGTGATGGTTAGAAGGCATAACAACCAACTCCATGTATCGCCATTATAATGACGATTTAAGATTCGTTCAATAGACTGCTGAGGTATGGGATGGGGCTAAGTTTAT
Source organism: Echinometra lucunter (assembly GCA_029962745.1). Lineage (NCBI taxonomy): Eukaryota > Metazoa > Echinodermata > Echinoidea > Camarodonta > Echinometridae > Echinometra > Echinometra lucunter. The sequence continues at coordinate 2,944,711 of CM057156.1, forward strand.
ACCGTTGCGTCCTGCATTGTTGGTTGTAGTAGTGATAAATGCTTTGAATGATGAACATCATTTTCTTAATACTATACAAAATGTTCTGTTTGTTTTGTTCTTTCAGAGGATTATTATCGACTGTGTGGTGCTACCACACCTGGCACTGTTGTAGATCCAGAGACAGGCCTGCCTGAAGGTAAAATCACTATATGCAGCAAAGAAATCTATTCACACTTTAAAGTGAACACACGAGTTTGATGTGATGGCCGAACATGAACATATCTTGAAATAAGATATGCTTAGCTCTTCATTAGCTTTCAGGGCTGTGTTTCACAAAATGGTCATAAGTCTAAGTTCATGGACATCCCATTGAAACGTGTGTTAACTCTACAACACATGTTTCAATTGGATGTCCAAGATGTTAGACTTATGACGGTTTCATGAAATGGCCCCAGAGCTAGATCTAGGCTTCCAGAAAGCATTGGTCAAAATCTGGTATCATAAAGCAAGGGAAAGTTTATTTTGAGAAAGGAGAGCACTTTAGAATGTTTGAAATCAGGAATATGTGGAGAGTTTTCCACAGCTAAATCTAATTACTTTGTTAAGTGAATAAAGATAGTGTGCCTTATATGAATATTAATATGTTGCACAAAAAAAGATTTATCATCAGGTATTTTCCATGTAAATCTAGTACATTCATTCAGTAGATTTTAGTAATCAAACTGTGATAAGTTTCCTTGGTTAAGGAATAATACTTATTATTATCACATTAAATGATATTCATTTAATGTGATTTCATTTAATTTGACGATATCATGTTATGATATACATGTATTGTTTTAATTGATCCTGTCTGTGTACATTGTTATACATAGATGTGGATGAGTGTAGTCTATCTGAGGCCATCTGTGCTAATGGAATCTGTGTGAACACACCCGGAAGCTTCCGTTGTGATTGTGAACCAGGCTACAGAGCTAATATGTTTACACACATCTGTGAAGGTAAGAGCAGGATCGTGCAGTCCAAGAAAAAATTTCTCAGTGTAAATGAAGGTTGGGATTATATAATGTATATATACATGTAGTTTTTTTTTTTTTCCATTTCTTTTCATCCTGCTTTTATTTTCTCTTTCATACATTATTCTACTTTGTTAACATACATCAGTTCGTTCGTTTGTTTGTTTGTTTGATTGTTTTTTTTTTTTTCATTCTAATAAATACAAAGTAATACATGCTTACATAAATATTACATAAATAAAAGATCATGTATATGATATTATACGGTAACCATAATATAAAGCATACAAACAAGAGGACGGAATATAATATTTTTCATTGAACCATAAAAGAGGTCAATCAAAGAAATATCAAAGAACCCAGGAGCCCACAATTTTGTGTGGTTAGGCTGGAAATGGATGGCGGCCTCAATTGGAGGCGGTTTAATCGGATAATAATGGTTCTAACCAATTGCCTGACTGAACACACTGAAGTGGCAGTGTGTTTGTATGTGTATAGTGTGTCTTTGTTTTGTTTTTTGTTTTTTTGATATTCCATGACTTTGTTAAATGTAAATGGCAAATGGATATTTCTCTGTATCATTTTATTGTTATTTTCATTTTGTATTTTTACTTTTTGTTTCTGCAGATATTGATGAATGCGCTGAAGGTATGGATCGGTGTGTTGGGAACTCCATCTGTAGGAACACACCCGGCAACCATGAATGCATCTGTCCTCCTGGATACCAACTCTCTGTTTCTAGATTATCCTGTGATGGTGAGTGGCTGTGAAAATAGAAATGCTTTCAGAATAGGCTTGTACCAATCAAATTGCAAAAGGGTACAAAATTGGGGATGAAAATGATGACAATAACGTCAGTGGTGATGGTGGTGATGAGGAAGAGGAGGAGAAGGGGGAAGATGAGGATTGTGACAGCGTTTCTAATGTTGATATGATGGATTAAATAGGGGATGACAGGGATAATATAAGTGGACTGCTGATGATCACAATAATGTCTGTGAGATGGTGGTTGTGATGATGAGGATGGTGGTGATCATGATCATCATCATCATGATCATGATGGCGATGAGGATGGTGGTGATGATTATGATCATGATCATGATGGTGATGATGATGATGACGATGATGACAATAGTGATACTGGGGATCATGATGGGTGATAAGAAAATAATCATGCCAAATTGCTAAATTGAGATAGAAATAAGGGATGATTACGTAAGATGATTGCTGATATTTTCATAACATTTGTACCTACAGAATGTGATGAGTGCTTCTATATGCTGAAGCTGATTGATTAATTGTTCACATTTTGTCCATCCATGACATTGAACATCGTAAGGATTCTAACTCTTGACCGTGGCAACAGTATTTTAGTCCTTCAGTGATGCCCTTTACAATGGAACATAAGATACCTCTCTCCGATAAAGTCCTATTTTATCTACATGTAGGCCTTCAGACTTTCCAAATTTGTCAAATGTCCAGCCATGACTACCCAATCAGCCTCTGCTTTTAAATTGTTCATCATCTCCTTCTGTGTATTACTAATATTTGAATTCCTGCTGTTCTCAGATATAAATGAATGCTTGACCAGACCTGGTGCCTGTATTAACGGTCAGTGCACCAACCAAGTTGGCTCCTATGTGTGTGTTTGTGACCAAGGATTCCAACTCTCAGCCGATGGCACGGAATGCAATGGTAAGTTCATCATCTGCCAGGCGCAGAAAATACTTTTTTTGTGAACTATTTATGCATTTGTTTTTAGTGGTCTAGTACCGCATGTCTAGATTCTAGGCATAGTTCTTCTTGCGTGTTAAAAGAGTTGACGCAGCAGATGCGTATGAAGTTACCAATGGATACGCATAGTTGGTATGGTTAGATGCACAAACTACTCTTAGATTGGTTTCCATTCAAAAGGAATACATTTCAACAAGCCTATTTTGTCGAAAAGTCAACTTTTAGGGATTCTACACTCAGTATGAGGTTTATAAAAATAAATATTTTTTTTTTCCTTATTTTTCGGGTCACGGTTAAAACTATAGCTCCTCAATAATCCCGACTGTACTATGCAGCTCATCATCATCTTGGGCATAGCACAGCTTCAAGATCACCTCGGGCTATAAATTTAACCATGCCCCTAAAAACAGTCAATATTTGTATATCATGCTCTCAAAAACTTTAATGATTGTGGACTAAGATCATATGTGGTACTGAGGTATTTGAAGATTGCCAGAAAGACTGTAACTTATGGCAGGGGGGGTACTTAAGCTACGCACCCTGCAAATACATGCACTGTGATTGCGTTTAGTGCTCCAAAGTTTCTGTGTGACTGAGCAACAAGAATATCACGGAGGCTTTCCACAAAGTATTAGTGATTTTCCTTGATATCAGGGCAAAAAATCATATCAGTCACTTTCAAAATCAAGATTGCATTCATTTACCTCTTACAATTAGCTTTAGAACCCCTTCATTTTAATGAACAAAGTTTGATACTGGTATTGATATTGACATGAAAATATATGTTATTGGCATTCATGCATCGTGATTTCATTTTGAAAAACTGAGAACCAAGTTTGGTAAATGAAATTTGTAGAATTCATTGAATTTTGACTTTAAGTTGCTGAAAACATAGTGCTTTAGATCCCATCCTCGTATAAACTCTAACACAGAGTAAATGCCTAGACAGCTAGAAAAAGACAAAGTAGCATTTCCCTGTACATGTATGCACATTAGAAGTTGAATTTTTGATGTTTTTCCTTCCATTGCCACAGATATTGATGAGTGCTTCCGATTCCCAGATCGATGTGGAAACGGTACTTGTCAGAATGTACTGGGAACCTTCACCTGTAGATGCAACAGAGGTTTTGAACTCACTATCAATGGAGATTGTGCAGGTTAGTGGTGTAAATCGAACTTCAGCTCAGCCAAAAACTCTTCAAAAGCAGTTCTGAACAAGAAGATTTTTAAGCTATTACGAGATAAACTATGTGCTTTTTGCAGTAAAGTAGTACTGTGCCCTCTCTTGTGGTTATTATAGTGGATTTCTAATACTTTTTGATAGTTGAGATTGTGTGCAGAATTTCAGCTCATTCTGCAATTCTTTAAAAGTAGTTCAGATATTAGAAATAAGCTACATGTAGTTAAAGTAAAAGGCTAACATTGTGAGAATTTTAAAAAATCTCATTTTGCTACTTGAAAATGGTATAAACACAAAAGTTATAGTTTTAAAATACCTGTCTGAAAATTTCAAAGTATAATGTCGACAGTATTTTTAAATATTAAAGATGTAAACCAATGTTTGAAGAAAATATAGTGGTCGGTTGCACAGACAGGACATGTGCACAGAGTTCACCTGCACAGTGTATGTGTATGCATATCATGTACATGTACAGTACGGTGATGTGTGTATGTGTGTGTATGCATATCATATATAGTACAGGGAGAGAGGTGCAACCAACGGTTTTTATTTGAATTGGTTGAAAATACTCCTCTAGCTAAAATGTCTTGTGAGACCAACACTAATAAAATCAGCATTTGCACTGATCTTATTGACTGTTTTTCATTTCAAATTATGGTTGGTTTCAGGGTTTCTGAGTACAAATACAAGTACTCATACACATGTTTCATCTTAGTTTGAGAATTTTGTAAATGAGCTGCTCACAAAGTTAGCCAATGCCTTTAAGCCATCACTCTATAATACCACCAACCCCCAGACTATGTGTCCATAGGGACATCGTACCATTTAGTGTTGTTTGCAATCATTAGTCATGAAAGCAGTATGTAATTAGGGCTAACTACAATTGTTTTTTAATTTGCAAGATATCATTAATATAAGCCATTAAAAGATCAGGGCCCCGTTTCATAAAACTTGTTATCAATAACAAGTTGCAATAACTGATATAAGCTACCGAAATCCTTGCATCTGATTGGCTGAGAGCAGATTTGTCATAGAGATGGGGCAGTTGTTACTGATAACTTTTATGAAATTGAGCCTAGAATGTATTTTCTTTGATATATCTTGGTGAGTGTAGCTATTCATCAGTTAGAATTGATTTTTGGGATGTAACTTCTTTGTCCCTATACAGATATCAACGAATGTTCGACGATGCAAGGCACATGCCCCAACGGTCGTTGCATTAACACACCAGGCAGCTTCTACTGTGATTGCATTCCAGGATACATTTTATCTCTATCAGGACTCCGCTGTGAAGGTGAAGATTATCATCACATTATCTTGTTAATTGTGGGTTAAATATACCTTAGATATGGGTTCCAAGATGATTTTTTTCATGAAATATTGGCTATGATTAGCTATATAGGACATTTTAGCGGCGCATTAAAAACACATATTTTATGTCTGCATGACTTGTCTGTGCAATATCAGAGCATATTGTATGAAATGCCGAATTCTCCATATATGCTCATGTACAAATTTGCCGTGCAATATTATGCGATATTGCATGGTCTTCTCGCGTGCGCGCAATAAAACAAACATGCGCAATAAGGATTACAGTGCGCGGATACGCAATACACGCGATGCACAAACGACACTTTGATGACGTCATAAAGAGGTAAGTCAAACTTGTGTGATCAAAATAAATGTACAATAGGGGCCCTTTTTAGTAGCTGGAATGACATTTATTGAATTTAAAATCCCTTTCCTGTTGGGTATAGATAAAAATAATTATATTGGATGGCTTTATTTCATGGAATATCAGGAATATTCCACTCGTTAGGGCTAATATTGCACTCATCTTCGATTCGATTGGCCCTAATTTGTGGAATATTCTCTGGTATCCCATTCAGAGCCATCCAATATAATATAATTATGTAATTCATTCCCGTTAGATAGTGTACAAGATTTCACACCAAAGCAGATGAAATACATGTAGGTATATAAGATCAAGACATTGTAAAGCATAATACATCATCCCCAAATTATTGCAACAAAGGGTAACTTTGGTTCTAAATGTGAAGTGCTAGGCAGAGTGTGTTCCAAAGACCAGTTGCATATAAACTTTAAAGTTATGGGTACTTCTTCCACAAGTCATTACTGCAAGGAACTAACTGTTTATGTTTTGTTGTTGTTTTTGTTTCAGATGAGAATGAATGCATTACCAGGGAGAATATCTGTCAGCATGGTCGATGTGACAACACCATTGGAAGCTTCAGGTGCTCCTGCTTTGATGGCTTCCTTCTCTCACCTTCTGGTCAAGAGTGTATCGGTAAGGACATCCTTGTAATGGTCATCTATACCCTCTCATCAGAGCGGTGTTGCATTAAACTTTAACATTTATGGTAATTAGTAGAGGTGCCATGGACGAGTGGTTTAAGGCGCTTGACTGGAGACGTGAGAATCGGGGGTTCGATCCCCGGCACGGCACTTATGCCCTTGAACAAGGCTCTACTTTGCTTTTTTATCGTACATCAAATAAATTAATGTGCTGTAGCCGTATTGATACCAACTTGTGCATGTGTGGTTTTAAAAAACAAGAAAATTAATGGTTACTCAGCTATCAGTGATTTCTACCATGGTAACATTGCTCAACAGCCAGTCAAAGTCAAGGTTTCCATGCAAGTAAACATTCACGACAAAGTTACCATCAATGATAAGTTTTATGCAACAGGGCCCAGAAGGGTTGTGTACTAAATGTTTGTGTGTGTATTACCAGGAACATATATCACTTTCTTTAGTTTGATGTATTGTTACTTCCTCATTTACTATGGTCATCTCTCATACATATCCTCTGCTCTGCCATTTAAGCCCTCATTCCACTATGCCGCTCTTGCTACGATTTGACAATTTTTCCAGGTCGGGAAAGATCGGATAAAAATTGACCGATCTGGACCCAATACTCGGCGATTTTCTCTAGGCATGAATGATTTTCGTTTTTGGGACGGCGACGGAAATCGTGAATGATTCAGCAGATGTGATCTAGCGGCGAGAGGGGCATCGCGAGCTTGTATAAGTCTGAATAAGCGAAGGAACAGCCTAACTAAATCAGAAACAACGTAGTTAAAGTGGAGACGGCGTAGTTAAAGCGGGAACGAAATGTATTGAGAACGTTGTAGGAACCCGCCTTAATTACAGTAAGAGAGGGGAGCGCGTAGTAAGAGCGGTTACAGTGGGAAAGTCGTCATTAGATAGGGGTAGAGCGGGGCAACAGCGGGACCACAGCAGCGTCCAGCCTACGTCCCGTTCTGGTGCCACTGTCACAGCGCTGAGAAAGACTTACTACGATCACTCTGCTGTGTTTACACTGTAGTTACGTTCTTTCCGCTCGCTTTACGATGAATTTGATAGGAAGGATCGGGATGAAGTTTGGAACATGTTCAAAATTTCTTGCCGATCTGAACAACTACCCGATTCTTCTGCGTTCTCACAACACTGCTGCCACGATGTTACCAATTAAAAACGACCCCTGTACGCTTTTGCTGCTCTCCGCCAATTTGATAGATCGGGAGAGATTGGCATCAAATCGTGATAGTGGAATGGGGGCTTTAGTAGGATTATATACGTGTGTCAAGTAAGTCTTGTCCATTACGGTTGCATACCTAGTTCTTTTCCAGTAGGGTTGCACACCAAATAAGTCTTGTCCAGTAGGGTTGCGTACCAGGTAAGCCTTGTTCCCATGTGATGCAGTTAACCACCTGAAAATAACAAATGCTGCAGCAAAACTAAATGACAGAAGGGTAGTACACCCCACATTTTTGTATCTTATATCTTATTACACACAACTATGAGAGTTAACTCACAAAATGTTCATGTTCCCACAAATCACAAAAAGTTAGTTTGTGATTTACCATATTTAAATGATGATGCTTCTTTCAAACCTTATGAACCTCTCCCCAAACTCATCACAGTTTTTAGCTTTCCATTCTTTTGCATTCACTTATAATGTGTGCTGTTATGATGCCTCATAAAATCTAGCCAAATCACATTGTCTCTCCCTTTCTTTAGATACTGATGAGTGTACCATTATACCTGACATGTGTCGTAATGGTCTCTGTCAAAACACTATCGGAAGTTTCCAGTGCACCTGTCCCCCAGGATATCTGCTAAGCAGTGATGGACTCATTTGTATTGGTTCGTACAAGACTTAGTACCATACTCTACAAAAAAGAGCATACAAGTTAACTTATGTGTGATCCACTGATTTATGGAGTGCTAGATGTTAGCTCTTCCGGTCAATATCAGTGATTGTACTTCTGCAAGGATATGAATGAACTACTAGTAATTAAATATTGTCTTGATATGAAAATGAGAAATTTATTACCTATTCATGATATTTTCATTTAAATCACACTTCAGTGTCATGTTTTTAAAACTTTGCATCTATTTGAATAAGCATATTATGGGCAGAGTCCCACTTATTCATCAGCCTTGGTGTCTTTTTTTTTTTATATTTGCAAACTTTAGGAATTGACCTAGGATTAAAATTTCATGTTAAAGAAGATTGGTTCTCATTACAGTGGCAGTGTTCGCTCATCTTTGGACTCTTGCTTGATTCATGTCATTTTTTCTTTCCTTTTAAAATTTTAGACATGCATTTTTATGCAGCTCGAACTACCCCACCTACAGTGTTATTTTATCTCTTCCTTTTGGTTCACATACATGTATGATTTACGTTGAGTCATTATTACCGTTTTGCCTTCTGTACATATTGGTTTACCAAGTTTGATGTTTATGAACCAGTTCTACATATCATGAATATATTTCTTATCAGGGAAAAAAATATACGGGGGCTCGGGCGAATTCGCCCCCGAAATACCAAAAAGAGCCCTGGAAAACTAAAAAAAGAGCCTCATAGGCTCTAATGTAAACTGTAATACAATGTAGAAAATTCGGGTGAGTGAGCTCAAAAAGTAGCCCCGGAAAAAAAAAAAATTAATTTTTTCCCTGTTTGTTATACCCTGTAGATTGTACACAATTCAGCCTTATGGCTGCAAAGTGCAGTATAAATGAAACCGTTTCAATTTCAATTTCAATGTAATTGTAGGTCAAGGAAAAAAGTTCTCTTTGTATAGTGAATTTAGCTCTTACACTCGTTAACTCTTACAGTGCCGATGGCACGTATATGTCCCCAAGAAACTTTACATTTTTAATCGACCACTTAGAATAATGGATATGGTCATGAAAATATGTGAAAGTTCAGAGGATAAATATAGTATTTAAAATATCTGTCAGTCACTATATACTACCATAGAATGTTTTTTAGAAAACTGCAGATTTTGGAAAGGATCCATTCTTATTTTAGCATAAAATAATATCAAACAAATGAGAAATGAAAAGGTCAAGAAGGAAGCTCATTTTTATTTCCAAATAATTTTCATGCAAGACATTAATTAATGGAAATATTTGGTATCATTTGAAAGGGTAATAAATTTTCTATAACTTTATCTGTATAGAAATTACTGTTGAAGACTTACAGGTATTTGAAAAGCAAGCATTGTTCATGATTTGGTAGAATTTGGGAACAAGCAAAACCTCTTGGCACTGTAAGAGTTAAAGGTTCTAAGCTAATTCCTGACATGAAGATGTCCTGTACAAAAATGTCTCATTCCTCACACTCTTACCCATTTTGCTTGGATTTGCTTTGAACAGACATGCGTAGGAGTTACTGCTACAATGACTTCATCAGCGGTCAGTGTACAGACCCTAGGGCAGGCAATGCTACTCGTAAGGAATGCTGCTGTTCCCTTGGTGCTGGCTGGGGTTCCCCCTGCAATCTGTGCCCACAACCCACTGATGGTGAGTCAATCCAAACAAATTCAACTCTTACCGATCTGATTAGCAATTCAATCTCTTACTTAATGCTGCATTGTATGTAAGTTACCCAGTTTCCAGCTTAAGTGACATGCTAGTTTTTAGTTAACTTTGATATTCATTTGAAACATTTGTCTAAGTATTTTACCATAAGTCTAGGACAGCCCCCTAGCAGACTCAAGCCAATTATTTTGGATGCCTTGATCAGGCAGGCATATGATATAGCCTGCATAAAAGCAATTGAATACTGCATGCAAATGCAATGGGACTTCTTGATCTTGCGTGATCCTATATGACATCACAATTTTGCATTAAAGTTGCCTTCTGAAGTGAAGTACATTGTGATCTGAATACAAGCATAGCCATATTGCTAAACTGAGTGTTAAAGTAGAAAACTGATTTATTCCACACACTGAATTGCATACCAGCCCTGAAGAAGTAAGTGATGTGAACAGTACAGGGTTTACTACACATTCAGAAACTTTCCATGGCTTCAAGTTTGCTGGTGTTACATTGATGATGATATTTGGAACTAAAGCAAAAGTTCTACTGTCATGTGTGATCCACTTTCTCTGAATTCTTCACATTTGCACTTTTGATGTTTCTTCTCATGTGTGTTAAAGAGGTGGTGGGGGGAGGAGGAGGGAACGAGAGAGAGAGAGAGGAGGAGGAGGAGGAGGAGAGAAAAAAGAGAGAGGAGGAGGAGGAGGAGAAGAAGATTAAGAAGTACCCCCCTGTGCATGTATATATTTGTACAAATGTAACCTGTAGAGTAAATTGTTCACTTTCTCAAGTGCGGTAATAATGACTGATACTACTAGTTGCATCCTTGTTAGTATGTCTTTTCCTATCTTTGCCTCCTCCTATCTTAACTCTGTACCTTTCTCTTTGTTCTGAAGTGCATAGGGACTGAGAAGTGATAAGCACCACGCAAAATGTTTTTTATTATTATTGTTATTATTATTATTATTATTTTTATTATTATTATGTTGATGATAATTTTTTGTATATTTTGTGACCTTTATAGCAAGCTTCGTTGATCTTTGTCCTGATGGTCCTGGCTACGCTCCCAGCCTAACCCCTGACCTTTATGAAGACATCAATGAGTGTAAGGTGTTCCCAGGAATCTGTGAGAATGGTGACTGCATCAACACAGATGGATCTTATCGCTGTCAATGCCCACCAGGATTCCTTCTTGATACCACCGGTCGCCTCTGTGTTGGTATGTATATTTACAGCAATAATTATGATGATCTTTGTCTATTTTGAAATGCCAAATTAATAATAATAATATTGATGATAGTAATGGAACTGTGTCGGTATGTACATTTACAACAATAATTATGATGATCGTTGTCTATTTTGAAATGCCGAATTAATAATAATAATATTGATGATAGTAATGGAACTGTGTCGGTATGTACATTTACAACAATACTTATGATAATCGTTATTTATTTTGAAATGCTGAATTAATGATAATAATAATGATAATAGTAATTGTAATGATAATAATGATAATTTTGATAATAATAATGTTAATGATAGTCATAATAATGATGATTATGATAGTGGTAATGATGGTAATGATAATAATGATAATTTTGATAATAATAATGTTAATGATAGTCATAATAATGATGATTATGATAGTGGTAATGATGGTAATGATAATAATGATATACCATTTTATTAAGCGGAGAACATATGTACATACTCCTCTTTGTTGCAAGAGCTCCTAACATGCTTATTAGTGATGAGGAGTTAGATAAAGAGATGTTTTTAATTTTTATATATCTACAACTTTGTATTATCATTTTTCCCATCACTTGAGTGAGTTACCCATCCGTGTGACGACTCACTTTGATGTACATTTCTTATTTTAACCTTTAAAACATTGATAATTAAATTTTCATTCTTTCGATGTCATTGAGTGCCATTTAAGCATTATATAATTTTGCTAAGCATGAAAGAAATTATGAGAATCTGAAGCTTTAACAGGTCAAATGTTAAGTAAAGAATATTTTTCATTGGGAAATAAATGCAGTAGGTAGTTAGAATGAGTTTAGCTGGATCACTGCCGTGCATGGGTGAAATCATCAGTTAAAGATATTGCTTTGAAGAAAAAATAATTTTGTGTCGCATTCCTCATTTTTCCAGTGCTAAAGATACTGAGGTTTGCAATTCCAAAGTAAAAATCATTAGCCCTTGTATTATCTTTATTATTTTGTACCTGTAATTTGTTTGTTTGTTTGTTGTTCTTTTTTTTTTAATGTTTTGAAGGGGCATGACTTTTTTCCTATTTACTTTTATGTGTATTTTCTTCTCACCTTTGTAATTACAGAATGTCTTATTTTATGCCATGGGGACGATATGGACGTTGGGCTTCAAAAATTCTTTGTTTTTTGCACTCTTCTACCATGAATACTTGTATTTCGGTGTAACTCACTGAATTTTATTATTTGTCAATGACTACTTTGCATGGTGAAAAATAAAACAAACAAACAGACAAATAATATGAGTATGTTCTGTTTCTGTTCAGATCGCGACGAGTGTCAAGAGAATTACGATGTGTGTGGCTTCAATTCAACATGCTACAACACCCTTGGATCATTTGAGTGTAACTGTGGGGAAGGATATCAAATAGGAAGGAGAGGAACTTGTGAAGGTAAGATAATGTTTATAACATGGCTGTTGATTTGTATTCTAATAATTTTCTAATTGATATGATAATGATTGTAGTAGTGATATTGTGAAGTTATAACTGGTGGATTTATGAAACATCTGTGTCATGGGATAAAAGAGATGTCTTTAAGTTTTAGTGGAATGATAGAGATATAGATTCCTTTAGAAAGGTTAAAGTACTGACATGTAGCCTGACCTGATTCCCAAATTGATGTTCCATGTACAGGTTTGAAATTTTCCTCCTAACCTTTCACTGTTTAGTGAACTCAGCCCCAGCTCATCCCCAGGACCTGATGCAAAATATACTCCATTCAGAAATTTATGTCCAAAGTCAAAGTCGGTTCTCAGTGTTCCTAAAAAGGTCTTATGAAGCTGGCTCTTTTTAATTAGCAGCAGCTGAACCATGAAACAGATTTTAATGTTGTAAAGGAGGTAGCCACAATATTTCAGTTTAAGATCAGACTGAAAACTTACTTGTTCTGTATAAGTTTGATTCAAGTTTAGTTTAATTTTAAGTTGATATTTGATTTGAAATGTCTTTTTCTATCATTGCCTCCTTTATTAACTCTATATCTTTCTATTTGTTCTAAAGCACCTGGTAATAAAAAAGTGATATGCACTATACAGTGTGGTTTATTATTAAGATGTGTACAGATATGATGCGACTTTGTGCCGCCATATTTTTTGTGTACAAGCCTATGGGGTATGAGGCGACAAAAAATGTGTCCTGTCTCGGCGACATTTTTTGCTGCCTGGCTCATTCCCAGGACCTAATGCAAAATATACTCCATTCAGAAATTTATGTCCAAAGTCAAAGTCAGTTCTCAGTGTTCCTAAAAAAGGTCTTATGGAGCTTTATGACTTTTGCCTGGCTGCAAAAAAAAAAATGTGCACCAATCAAATTCCTAAGAAGTTAGCGCAAGAAATGTTATGACATTGTTTGCGCAAGTTTTGACAAAGTTCTGTCTTATTTGAGAGTTGACACATTAATGCGCATTCATTAGCATATGTGGCGGCACAATGTCGCGCCATATCTGAACACAAAAAGTGTGGCGGCACAAAGTCGTCTCATATCTGAATGCACCTTTATTATCATTATGACAAACCTTGATCTACCTCTGTGTAATTGTACTGTCATGATTTTATTTATTGTAGATATCAATGAGTGTCGTCGAAGGAGAGGACAGTGTGCATTCCGCTGTCAGAACCTACCAGGATCCTTCAGATGCCTCTGTCCTAGTGGATACACTCTTACTGATGATGGAAGGCATTGTAGAGGTCAGTGTAGTAATCATATTACAGACAGGTATCAATCAGATATGATTATTTACGTTGGTCCACCTTTGACATCACCATCCGTAAGACATGACTCGGGTTCAAACCTGGTTTTGAGCAGAGTCAGTCTGTAGGTGAAGACAAAGAGCTAACTATGGATGTTACAGCTAGGCCAACTCCTGAAATGAAAAGTATTCCATTCTACACAGTTCATATTACACCAAGTGTTCTTTTGTGTTTCAAGTAACATTTGAAATTATTTCTTCATTACTACTAGGTATATTTCACTCCGAACGGGAAATTACATTTAAAGACTGTCCGACTTCAAAAGCTGAGGGCGCAATTTCTCACCGTCATTTTGATTACGAAGTGTTAGAAGGGTCACGCAGAGGTCAGAACCAGGCCACAGCGTAATCACCAAAATGATCGAATATTATTAGTGTCAATATGCAACTTGCACCGTCCCATTCATACTTCCCAGATGCTACTGTCATGTCGGACAGTCTTTAAGTAGTTCAAGACTGGTCATATGGCATCACTTGCATAAAATATATGTATTTTTTAAATGTGCAATTCGATTTTTTTCTTATTAATATTCTAAATCTTGCACTAGACCCTTTGTTGTCTTGTCAATACATGGACATACGTGTAGTTGTACATGTATATCTAGAACTGAGTGTTTCATCTCATTCTTTTTCTCTTAGATCTGGATGAGTGTGAGACAAACCTAAACACCTGTCGCTATCGTTGCAAGAACCTCATGGGCAAATTTATGTGTCTTTGTGATGAAGGCTACACACCAATTGGTGGAGATGGAAACAACTGCAGAGGTAAGTAGATTGGCAGGTGAATGGATGGATGGATAGATAGATCAAAGAATGGAGCTTAGATGTCATTGTCATTAAGGCTACGTATCTGTCTAACCAGCTGAATACTCTCCACAAGATAATTCAGGCTGAGGTCTGTGAAAAATATGTGTAATAATGGTGACTGAATTACAGACGTGATGGCAGGCAGATGGAAGGATGGATAGATATATTGATTTACATATATTTGTTTGGATGGATGGAGAAAGAAATAGATGAATTGATTCATGTTGAACTCTTGCTTATAGAGATACGGATTGAAATATGTAAATTGCAGATCAGATTGTAATTGGATGTTGTGCTACATGCATAAAAGGAATAATTGCTTTATTTTTCTATATTCCAGATATCAATGAGTGTATGACAAACCATGGTGTGTGTCAGAATGGACGTTGCAGGAACACAGAAGGTGGCTATACTTGTATCTGTAACCAAGGATACACACTTGGTCCCTCTGGCAGGGATTGTATAGGTGAGTGATCATCATCTTACATGTTAATGTATGCTTCTGGAGGTGGTCATCACTGAATAGCCTGTAATTGAGAAGATTCTGAAATTGCACAATGAAGCTCCTTCAGTATGTTAAAGATAAACAGGAGTTCAGGTCAAGCATTCATAATGTAAAAGAAACTGCTCCAAAGCAACTGAGAGAGTTAGATTAGTTTTGTATATAAACACAGATGTCTAGTGTGAGATATAGAGATTATCGAATTGATACTTACTCACTCTCCAATATTTTCATATGAGGGCATATGAAGAGCAATCATTTTAAGGTGACATTTGTACTATGATATTCTTCCTCACTGACATGGAAAGAATGAGAAACCTCACCAATTATTTTTCACCTTTCCCAGAACCCAAGCTTCTCGTTAAACAAAATGAAAAATGATAGAAGCAGGTGTTTAAAACCTTCCTTCAGTGTGATGCCAATGATGATGTTGTATTCGGTTTCTATTCCTTATACATGTAGTGTGAAATAATCATTCCCTCCATCTTTTCGCCTCCATCGTTCTTGAAAATAATCATTCTGAATTTTTTCTTGCAAAAATTTGATACTAACATTAAGGCTTTGGGCTGATTTAGCTTATTGTCAATGGGGCAAACAATACTGAAAAATGTTAAATGCTCAGGAGAACCCAAAAACCTAATTGAGCTGGAGGCAGTCAAGTTTCATTCATCAATAGTGGCCTCAATGTTCTCACCAGAAAAAAATCCACACATGTCAAGGACATGTGCTGCCACTCCTGAGGATGGGGGTGGGTGGGGGGGGGGGGGGGGGATTCCCCCTCCCGCGCAAATCGCGGGATGGGAGCGTGACCCGAAGCGGAGACTTATAGTGGAGATACTTGCACCACTAGGAGCTCTGAAGCCCTAGATCAGTATATAAATACGAGATATGGGAGAGCAGGAGAGTGGAATTAAATAAGCCTGTGCATTTACATATATTTTTCTACCCATGTACACTTTTACCCATATGGATGGATACATGTGGTGCCTGTTCAGAATTTGTAAGCAGTCTGGTCAATGACAACATCAAGTGACAACATCAAAATCTCTCCCTCTCTCACTCTCTCTTCCTTTCTCACTATCTTCCTCTCTCTCTCTCTCTTTCTCTTCCATGTATGACCATGAGGGAAAATCCTACTCATAAATTTCTTTCAGCCTTCAACTATTACCAACTTTAAGAGTACACTGTACCTATTCAATGGGGAGTACACTAGTCTGTCCCTGGACACTTCACAGGCTTAGTTGAAATATATTGTCAAAAGTAAAAAAAAATCTCTGGCATGTGTTATTACTGTTAGGAATGTATACTCAATTTCTTTTTTTTTACCCTTGTTGCCACGCTTGTCAGGGCAATTTCACACATGGTTCTACTTTGTCTGAAATCCTGCACACATAGTATTGGAACCATGGGTGTTATGTACTGCCGAGAACAATGAGTGGTCTCATATTTTGCAGATAGGCATGTGAGTGTTTGAAAACACATTTTAAGTGTTCCTAGCTGTAAGATCATGAAAAGAATCAAATATCACCAAAAATTTGAGATGCAAAATACACCCTGAAAATAGACTCCATGGTTACTATTTTTAAAAATTCAGTAGGTCATTGTACTCGCAGTAAGCTTAGCTACATGTATGCTTTGTAAAGTGTTGTTCTTCTAACTGCTCTCATTGCACGACAGATCGCAGGACCGGTTTTTGCTTTGCCTTCGTTCCACCTAGTGGTTGTGATGCCAGCCTTGGAAGTATGCAACCAGTCACTATGGAATCATGCTGCTGTAGTGGAGGAAGAGCTTGGGGACCTACCTGCCAGATATGCGCTGTCTATGGATCAAGTGAGTGTATAGCATGTATCAGCTAAAGTAAAGGCTTGTTCAGATATGAAGTGAAAAACCCCTGCGGCAAACCCTCATGTTTTTATTAGTGTTCACATATGGTGAAGTAAACGCATTACTTATGGTATGCTCAAAAAAAAGAGAGTTTTGCCAGAAGTTGGGCGGACAAACTCATGACATATTTTGCTCTAACTTTTAAAAAATCTGATTGGTTCCACAGCTTTTTGCGGCCAGGAGGCAAAAAATATGCCTCTTGCTTCGGCTTCTTTTTTTCTGCCTCATATCCCATTCATTTGTACACACGAATAAAAGTAGGGGTTTACCACGGAGATTTTCTACTTCATATCTGAACAAGCCTTAAAACTGGATGATAGGGGGCATTGAATGCACCCTGTGTAGGGCAAGAGAACCTGACACCTTCTGAAGAATGGCACAAATTACTAAACCCTCGGTGAGGCATGGGGACTTGACTGCCAGGTATACCCTGTCTGTGGAACAAGGGAGTTTATCAACTGAATTATAAATGGATAATTCGTTTTTAGGTGATAAACTGAAATGATTCTAATGACTGCACCCTCTGTAGAGGAGTTGGTGCTGTAGTCAAATATGCCCTTTGCAGGGAACAAGGAAGATCGTAGAAGATATGAGCTGTAGTTTTAATGGATGACTGAATATGGAAAAAAAAATTTATTCCATTATTCAGCATGCCGTAACCGGCATTGCATAGTGCCATCTCACATCCATCAGAATACAGTTATGCAATGTTATCAGGCGACTTTTATGTCACAATGGGCAATAAAGATCCCAATAACCGATGTGTTGGCTCAGTAGGTAGAGCGTCCGCCTCACAATCAGGAGGTCGTGGGTTCGAACCACAGCCGCGTCATACCAAAAGACGTTAAAAGATGGGAGTTGCTGCAACCTTCTTTGGCGTTCAAGAATTGAAAGGGATAGAGCAACGTCGATCTGGCGCTGCTCAGTGGCTGCCGGGCCCACGATCAATTGGGCAAAAAGAATTTCCATTTCGGACAATAAGAATTTGGAGAGAAAGCCGATTTTCCTCCTTTTATGATGACGTATGACGACAAATTTCTTGAATAAAACACTACAAAATTACAAGCTTTTGGTACAGCGCTAAAAAAAATGAAATGATTCAGCAAAACGGTGAAGTTTTAGTTGGTACCCCAAACACTGCATCATATTATGATGGAGTTCATTGATGTGTTAGTAGTATGCAATATAAATAATGAATATGTATTGAATTCATATCATGAATTGCTCTTGTTGCAGTTGAATACAACCGTCTGTGCACCACCACAACACCAGTAGATCCATGCCAAGTCGTACATGGCTTGTGTGAAAACGGGCACTGTCTAGGAGGCTCTGGTGGATACCTGTGTCAGTGTAGTCCAGGATACATCCTCAGTCCAGATGGTACAAGATGTGAAGGTAAGGGCTCATTCTGATATCCAGCACCAAACCCCCTGCAGCAAACCACCCACGGTTTTTTAGAGTAGACATATGCTGCTTTAAAGCGCTCTACTTATGATGATGAACACACATTAATAGGTCAAAGCTCAAATCTAAAAGAGAGTTTTGCCAAAAGTGGATACCTGTGGATACCTGTGTCAGTGTAGTCCAGGATACATCCTTAGTCCAGATGGTACAAGATGTGAAGGTAAGGGCTCATTCTGATATCCAGCACCAAACCCCTGTGACAAACCACTCCCCCCCCCCCCCTCCCCCCACATTATTTTAGTGTACACACATGCTGCTTTAATAGTATTTAGTATAGTATTTATTGGTCCAATGTACTCAAACATGGATATTTGTTTTGCTCACATATGACATTCAAATAACAGAAGAATAATATACAAGAAGTTAAGGAAAAATCCTGATTATATACATAATATTGTATTTCTTTTGGTTATAATGGCTTTTTCCTTTAATGTATTAAACATGATGTTTTCTGGAATATTTTGAATTTAGAAATTGCTATTCATATGATATATAATCAAATATACAAATATTGACTGCTTTGAGGGCATGGTTTGAAATATAGCCCAAGGTGATCTCGAAACTGTACTATGTCCCGAGACAAAGTCGAGGGGCATAGTACAGTCTCGAGACGACCGAGGAGCTATAGTTTTAATCTTGAACCGAAAAATAAGCAGTCAATATTTGTTTTGTACACCGCATGATAATGAATGCAAGTTAACAGGTCAAAGCTCAAATATAAAAGAGATTTTTGCCAAAAGTTGCGCAGGCAAACTTGTGACGTCATATTCCGCACTAACTTTTATAAAAGAATCTGATTGGCCCACACCTTTTTGCCACCAGGAGGCAAGAAATATGCATCTTGCCTCTTTGTTGTTTTTCTTGCCTCTGTGTCTTGGGTTTGTTTGTTTGTTTGTTTGTTTGTTTGTTTGTTTGTTTGTTTGTTTGTTTGTTTGTTTTTTGCTGCCTCATATCCCATTCAGTTGTACGCAAAAAAGGTTACAAGGGGGTTTTGCGCTTCATAAGTGAACAGGTCTTTCTAAGGTTCTGTTCCAAAGGTGGAGTATTAATCCACTGAAGAATGAGCATGAGAAAGCATGGGTTGGAGTCTCTGAAAAATGATTTTATGCCAAAATAAAGTTTTCAACAAGCTTATATGACATGTAGATCCAGAGACGTAGAGAGAACACAATGATAATGCTAAACTGTAGATAAAACAGGAAATGAATAAGTTTTTTAGAGTAGTGACTAGCGACAGAAGCAACTCTGAGTACCTTGTTGAGCATGTTATAGAATGTCTGCTATTACCTGTCAAAATGGGTTACGTGAAAGGAAGAAACAACTGTGAAGCTTATAAGCAAAAACAATTGTTCATCTGTTCTTGTAAAAAGAGAGTCAAAGGTTTCTTGTGCATAGTGTATGGATATCTATCTTTATGCATATATCAGAGTTGTACTGACAAAAGGAAGCAACTCTCTAGAATGAGTTTCTTCAATAAATGAAGAAAATATGCCACTGCCTCTTGTAGAAATCTTTGGAGTTGCTTCCTCTTTATATGTCTCTTTTTTGGAAATTGGGGGTCATGTGACCTAAATTTCCTTATCATCATGTACAGCACACAAAAAAATTATCCCACTTTAAGAAAAAATCAGTTTGAAAAAAAAACAGAGTTGCTTCCTTTTGTCATTGGATGGCAGTATAGCATGGGAGATTTTAAACAACAACCGAAGCGAATGATATTGTTCCATCATATGATTTCATTTTGCAGATGAGAATGAGTGCAACCGTGTACCTCCACCCTGTGGCTATCAGTGTAAGAACACACCAGGGAGCTTTAGATGCGGCTGTCCACAGGGATATCTACTTGGTGAAGATGGACTCACATGCAGAGGTATGTCTCTAGAATCTAACAAATAAATACAGGGACTACATTAATTTTGTTCTCAACCATGAATTTTCCAACTACAGAGACATTGAAATTGATAGGCCTTATAAGATAAAAAGAAAATAACATCTGGCTCAGTCCATTGTAAGTACGTTCATAAAGCACCAGCTATTGCATTAATGTGGTCAGTATCTGTTGTAATTGTACGCATTGTTCTTTTCATGGTGCATATGAGGAGTAAACCATAAAGCCCACCGAACTATACGATCCGTCTGCGATCTGATTTTGGAAAAAATTGTTGTAGCATTTGATATGAACATTCAAACATGTGAACTCCTAATGATAAAAGTTCTGAATAGTCGTTTGAATACTAAAATCGAAATTCCAACTATTGTGAGCATCCCTGTAGGAATAAAAGCGAACTCGTTTCCGAATCACAGTGACGTCATAGCAATCCTGCGATCTGCTACAGTTTGAAGCCGACCACAAGGCTCGCAGTTAACTAAAATTTTGATTTGAGTATTCCTATCATTATTCCAAACTTCAAATAAAATTTTACTTGTTTAAACTTTCATATTTCATGCAAAATGACATTTGTTTGAAAATCAGGTTGCAGTCGGATCATATAGTGTACAGTGGGCTTTACTTTGCCCGAATATGACAAAACTGATAAACTAAAGAATAGAGAATATTCCATAGTATGCTTTATGTTGATAAACCTGTAAATCATATACGCTGGAGGAAGCGTGTCATTGTATGTGCTGTTTTCATAGATGCTTTGAGTGTATATATGGTGCTACATGTATATTGTCAATCTCTGAATAATTTTCTCTTATTTCATTTCTTTTTGGTGCTTATACAGAGAAAGATGAGTGTTCTATGGGTATCCATGAATGCCAGTTTGAATGTAGAAACACTCTGGGTGGCTTCAGATGTGTATGCCCTGATGGATATATACAACATGGAACTACATGTATAGGTAGGCAGGAAGGCTGGATTCTGCAGTTTACAGGGCTCATACGGGTCAGGGAATTGGAAATTCTTTTTTCCAGAAGCAAAAAGTCAGGAAAAGTCAGGGAATTTCTCAGTTTCTTCTGGAAAGTCATGGAAAATCATTATTCAAGATATTTTTCATGTTAATAAATTCGCGTTCTGGCCAGGCCTGCATTCATGGCACTCAGATCAGCTTTGAAACTTTTTTAATTAGCGCGATTTTTATGGAAGTTTTGCATCACATGCGATCGATGAGTCATGGAAATTTGCATTTTTCTGCCCTGGAAAGTCATGGAAAGTCATGGGATTTTGAAAATTTATAAGTGTATGAACCCTGGTTTAGGAAAAAATAGAAAAAACACCATAACAGTATGCTTTCAGTACATACTTGATGGTAATGAAGAAAATTAGTGAAAAGATTCAACTCCCTTATTACAATTTGTTCAGTGTAGAATTCTAGATGATATCACTGTGATGGTTATTTGGTATTTCATGTGTTGATGACATTGCAATTACCTGTAAGTGGAATTGCACAGTGTTAGTTAAGGCCTTTGATTTGGATTCTGTAAAGATAAGTATTTTTTGTGGCATCTGATATAGATTATAATATGAATGAATAAAGATGATTGAATTATTGAATTCCCCAAATAAAGATTTTTTGTCATTGTTATTGATTTCAAAGTCAGATCCTGAATTTACTTTGTTATTCCCTGCAAGATCAAATAGATGGTCCAACTGGAAAAAATAAAGCTGCTTACCCTTCCAAGTGCTGTCTTACTTTGTAAAGCTGCTTAGGTATATTTTGAGTAATAAGCCTTTCCTATGTACCAGTAGATTTAGTAAGAATCATTCCAATTTTATCTTTGTTTTGTAGATGTAAATGAGTGCATACAGACTCCAGATATCTGTGGTGCATACGGTACCTGTCAAAACACCAAAGGAAGCTATAGATGTGAATGCCAGAGAAACTTCAGGCCTGATCCATCCACAGGCAGATGTGTTGGTAGGTCATCAAATCAAGTTTACCCTCATGATATTGATAGTAGCCTGTGATAAAACCTATAGACCTGTTTACTGATGTATTCAAATCTATGCACATTTCTCTCTAAAACCCTTGGTTACCAATTGTTTCACCCGTTATGCTTAATGGCATCTGCATAGAAGGAAAGCAGATTGCATACATTTTTTGTGCTATTTCGGGCAAGTCACTGGCAAGCTTCACAGTTTTCAAGGGAAACTGTTGTTTATGCATAAGATTAGTAAACAGGTGTATTTGTAATTTATTCATGATATTGTCAATGAAGACTGCCATAAGCTGATGAAGGTTAAAGCATTGTCTCTCATATCATTCAACATTGGTAAAGTGGCTTTACTGAAGTCTGAAGAAATTCTGATAATCATATCTGAATGGATTAGGAATCTAACAGATATATTCTCCAGTTTATATCATTACACAAGTATGGTGTTTAAAGGCCGTTGCACATTATATGATGAGACTGTGACCGGACTATGGAAGAAATCATATTTTTATTAAATATGATATTTCATACAAAGTACACTTATGCTTATTGAAGTCCTGGATAATGATAGGAATACTTAATCGAAATTTGGTTCACTGGTGACATTGTGAAGGAGATGAAGATGACAATTAAAGTAATAGGGCTTTGTTTGAATCATAGAAAGAGAATGCATTAAAGCATACCAGCTATTCTTGACACCGTTGAGGTGTATAGGGTAAGGGTATCCTATCCCAAAGCCTGTACCTCTCCTTCTCCGGAGAATTTTCAAGTCCATGGATATTTTTAAAATGAATATCTATTCCAGTAAAAAAGATGTACAAGGGATAAGGGGGATTTGCCCCCCAAATGTAAAAAAATAGCCCTCGTAAGTTGCCATTGGGTTGAATGCAAAATGTCATTTGGAATGAATAGAAGTAAGAAAAATAGCCCCTATACAGAAAATCTTAATTTTTTCCCTGATCTAATCTCCTTCTCTCTAGATATCAATGAATGTGAAGAACAGCCAGACATTTGTCAGTACGGCTGTCAGAATACCATTGGTGGGTACAGGTGTGTATGTCCTGATGGCTTTGAAGAAAACTTCTACGGAAGATGTATAGGTAAGATACAATTACATTGAGAAACTCAAGTAATTTATTACAGAAAAAATATAAACAAGATACTTTATCTGAGACTAAGGGTGAGAAACTCAAATTAATTGGGGGAAAAATGTAGATATTACAACATTTACCACTACGAAATTCACTCTTACAAAATGCACATTTACTAGTACTGTGATATAAACTCGAACAATAACTGAAAAGGTCAGCTTAAAGCTTTGAGAAAGTCAAGTTTTAGTGGAAGAAACTTGAACATTGATAGAAAATATGAAGGTCTGAAGTCAAGAACTTGTTGAAATATCTTTTTATGTTAATAAAAATTTATATCCATCAGTTGTTAATCAGAAATTCTGAAACCTTTTTTTTAAGAAGCATTTTTGCTCATTTGATATCGAGAACCTTCTACAGGAACATGTTTTTTATTATGGTGGTTTTTTCCTTCTTTTTCCCCATTTGTTGTCTTTTTGCTTTGTTTTGTTTTCTGTTTTCTTGTTTTTTGTTTGTTTGTTTGTTTGTGGTTTTTTGCTTTTGCTTTTGCTTTGTTTTCTGTGTTACTGTTATTTGTTTGTATTCTGTGTGATTGTTTTCATGGTATGTGTTCCTGGAAGTGAATAGAACTACCGGTAAAATGAAAGACATGATTGTTTTTGTTTGTTTATAGATAACAATGAATGCAGACAGTCTGGTAGATGTGGTCAGGCTACATGCTACAATACCCAGGGTAGCTATCAGTGTGCTTGTAACAGTGGATATGCCTTTGATCAACAGAACCTGGCTTGCAATGGTATGTCCAAGAATGTATATGACACATGAAAATGTGGTTATAAAAGATAGTTTTGATGTCACACTTTAAAGGCATTGGCTAACTTTGTGAGTAGCTGATTTAAAAAATTCTCAAACTAAGATGAAACATGTGTGTGAATACTTGTATTTGTACTCAAAAACCCTGAAACCAACCATAATTTAGAATGAAAAAGTGTAAGTTAGATGCAAACGGCGATTCTATTATCCTTCTTCTCACGAGACAATCACTGAGAGGACCACTTTGCATGAATTTGAAAATGCCGTTATGTGCCTCCCGCCGCGTGATACGCCAATAGACACAGTACGGTATGGTGAGTCATACGCGCATGCGCACTGCTTATGTCTATTCTGTGCAACCAACCCTCGTATATTTTTCAAACATTGGTTCACATTTCTAATATTTAAAAATACTTCCTGTGGATATTATACTTGAAACTTCCAGACTGGTATTTTGACACTATAACCCTTATGTTTATCCCATTTTCAAGTAACAAAACAAGATTTTTTAAAATCATAACAATGTTAACCAATGCCTTTAACTTTATTTTATCATAATTGTAAGTTATTCCTTATGGTCCTATTTGATTTTCTATTCTCATGAAGTTCTTTTCCACTGCCAACATAGAAGAGCAATCCTCACTTTTTTTTCCATTTAGTAGCCCTGTTTATACTACCTATCTATGAATTTTGCCTTGTCTACTTTATATAAACTAGAAATATGAAAAAAAAAAAAAAAAACACCAGGAAAAAGTCAGAGCTAGCAGTAAATGACAGCAGAGTTCATAGAGTGCTATGTAAATATTTAGTATAGCGCCATCTTGTGACATAAAGATGCATCACCCCCAGAAAACCTGCCATCCATGATACAATTTTCAATGAATTTAGTGTTTTCTTCCCCCATTTTGACTAGTTCCTTCCACTCTTACTTTTCATTCATTGATTGTCAAATGGAATTATACGCAAATAGCATGTATCTGTTACTTGGTGGTTAACCAAATAAGATTTTTCATATTTCTGTTTTGTATTGAGAGATATTATAAACTACATTTATTATCATACTTTTTGATACTATTTGCATAGATTTTAGTATATCAGTCAATGGTATTTGCCTTCTGACTTTTATAACATTTCCATTCCAACCATGCTGTCATATCATTGCATTTTGTATTGCTAATAAATGCAAATAGACAAGAACGAATTTTAACTATACACTGTTTTTGACAAGGCTTTCTATCTCCAGTTATGTGTCTCCCCAAACTAGTGGTGATTAGTTCCTTTCTTTCTAGGGTGTATTATTTATAATACACTTGCTTCTTTTTTTTTTTTTTTCAAAATATATATTGTATTGAATGGAATGTATATATCATATATATTGTATTTATAATACATATTTTATTAAATGGAATGTTAATATTTAAGTGTTAGTACTATTATTGATATTCCTTTGCAGACATCAATGAATGTCAAGGAAGCTATGGCAATCTAAACAGCCCCTGTCAGTATAGCTGTTCTAACACAGAGGGCAGCTTCTCATGTGGATGTCCCCCAGGCTACACCAGTGTAGTACAAGGGTGAGTTCACACAGTTGCTAATAAAAATCAGGGCCCTGTTGCATAAAACTTACCATTAATGGTAACTCTGCCATCAGTGGTAACTACTGTGGTAACATTGCTCAACATTCAATCAAGTCAAGGTTTTCATGGAAGTTACCATTGATGGCAAAGTACCATTAATGGTAAGTTTTATTCAATGGGGCCCAGGTAATGTGCATTTTCCAGTCTTTGGTATTTAAACCTTGGTCAGTTATGAAATTTACTGCATACATTTTCAGCACATTAGATCTTAGATCTATTGCTGACTAATCAGGAAATGGGAATGGGTTTCTCTTAAGTTTTGCTTACAATGTCATTTGAGAAAACATGTAAAACCAATTTGTTTTAAAAACATTTCTGTTTTGCCAGTATGCTATGGATACCATTCCTCCCGTGCTTGATTTGATTTTTTTTTTCCTGCAGTTTTCAAAGGAATATAAAGATGAGATATGCTCTCTTCCTACATTTTTAATGGATTCCCTTTTTTATGCCAAGAGAGATGACAACTGTTCCTTTTTTGCAGTATTTTATACTTTTATATGTTATCAAGAATACTCCAGGTTTCATGGAAAATACCTTTTTCCAAAAATTGTATTACTACACATGTCTATTGCAGAAAAAGTGAAAATAGTGTTTTTTCCACCTAAAATACTTCTTTATATCCCTCAAAATACTGCAATGCGTTTTACATGGTTGGCATCCCTGTTCCGAGCTTTTCTACAGGACAAGTGTTTACTTCCTTTTGTGTATTAAAGGAAGAATGTATTGCTTTAGCATTTTCCAGCTATTACAACACTCCAAGAAATGTGAACAAAAGATCTTTGATCTTTGAGAGTTAAGACCTATTTAGGTGCAGTGACTGAGAGATGGAGGGAAACAAAGCCTTTTTTGTCTTGGGGATTACCAGGAAGGGATGTGATGATATATGGGCATGTTGTTGCATGTTGCCTTATGCATACATCAATAGTACCAGTACATGTTTGCATGCAGAGAAGTTTGAACAAGAGATAAGGGAACAA
Organism: Echinometra lucunter; assembly: GCA_029962745.1. NCBI lineage: Eukaryota > Metazoa > Echinodermata > Echinoidea > Camarodonta > Echinometridae > Echinometra > Echinometra lucunter. Next base: position 2,971,546 of record CM057156.1, read on the forward strand.
AGCAATTCTACTGGGGCACAAAGTGTGTACTGTGAACAGTTACTTAATAGTGGAGTTGAATACAATCCCTATCACATGTTACAAAACTCAGTTTTTGCCATTTTTTTACATTGTTATACAACTTACAAGTAAGATGTTTTGTGAAAGATGTAGAACAAAAGTCACTGAAAGAGCATTGGATAGATTACCATAAATAGTGTATTACCACATTTAATCATGTATTTCTTTTCATGATGGCTTTTTGTATTTCTGTTTTTTTTTATATGTTTATAGGGTCATATTTTCCCCTTTTTAATGGGGAGGGGAGAGGTTTTTAAACGATACAAACAGACCCTTCAACAAGTTTTATCCATTACTTGGGCGATGTATGCCTCATCTGTGTATGAAAAAAAGTGATTATGAATTGACATGCAGTTTAAGATGTACCTTTGTAATACTTCTGTGCTCAAGTCAATTCATCGTACATGTGAGAATTCAACATAGGTGGAAAATAAAAAACAAAAAATAATGTAACATAACAAAAAATAGCATATAGAAGTCCCTGAAAATAAGATGGTATATATTTGATATATTTAGCACACCATTGAGGATCTTGAGATGCATGTAGGCCTACATGATAAGTCAGTTTAGTGGACTAATAAACAAGAATGACCTATGGACAGATAAACGTCTTATATCAAATAGATCATGGACACATCGATCCCTATTCTCGGTGTATTTATGTACTGATGAGTTAATGGAAGCTCTGCTGGTAATGTGGTCTATGCTTGAACCCGTAGCAGTGAAGAATTTTTCTATGGTCTAAGTCAGTCACTTGTTCCTCTTCAAATTGGCAATGATATTTACCAGCATGATCCATGGAGTAATGTGCAAGTACATCATCATGCCGATACCTGCACTTTTTACCCAAGTAATTTAGTGAAAAGGCATACCTTATCATGCATGAATAATCTTTTCTATCACATTTCTGCTGCTCTTGCAGTGCAGTAGAATATATTTTCTTATAGTTGATGTTTACCAGCATAATGATATCCATGGAGTAATGTGCAAGTACATCATCATGCCGATACCTGCGCTTTTTCCCAAGTAATTTAGTGAAAAGGCATACCTTATCATGCATGAATAATCTTTTCTATCACATTTCTGCTGCTCTTGCAGTGCAGTAGAATATATTTTCTTATAGTTTCTGTGCTTTATTTTCTTATAGTTTCTGTGCTTTACAAATGCTACATTATTATTATCATCTTTATCGTTGATATTAATATCAATATTACCATTGCAGAGACTTATGTGGAAGGAAGATAAACATTGATGTCTCATATTTTAATAGGCCCTAATGTACTCACTTAGTTGAAAAATGAGCCCGAAGATAAAAAGGAATTGTAAATATTAATTCCCAAGCCTTTCACAATGTTATGCAAGGCATAATTCCATCTGTGCAAAATTTTGCCCCAAACTCTGATTTGTCATGTGAGGACTGACAAGCACAAAACTTTATCTCCTGCCAGGATAGTTGTTATTAGAGCCCTGTAAATTGAATTTCCAGCCAAGCTTTCATTGCTACACAATAGACAAGGGCTGTGCAATATCCCAGGGCTTTATACTAACATTTGACAGGAAGTAAGGACAACTAAGAGCTTCCTGTATAGAGAGGTTTGACATATTCACAATAATAGTAGACACACAATAAGAGTGAACTTAACAGGGAGAGGCTTATAATTAGTAGTAGATGTGTCATACTATGTCAAGCAAATATCAGTCTGACTGATCTACAAAATTAATGAATCATACTAGAGTTTAGTTTCAACAGCCATCAAGCAAAGCTCTTAATCATACAGTGTATCTTATCTCTGTATGAAAGCTATGGTATGGTAATTATGTAAACATTAATCTCTTATAATCCTACAACATTATAATGAATTTCAATTTTCAAACTGCAAGTAAATGATAATCACACTGGTAGAAAATGTTAAGCAGCAGAGTAAAAATGAAAATAATTTGACAGTCAGAATGTCCAGGAGATTTATTGTATATTGCATGTATTCAGATAGGAACCTTTTGGTGTACATGTATGCTTTTTAGGTGAGTTTTGTAAACAGGCCCCATGGTGACAAACACCATGCTTACTGCCTGATCAAATAATTCAGAATGATCTCTGGCCTATTTTTAGTAGTATTTAGTTCAGGTTCCAGAACTTAGATTCAAGTCACTTCCTCGTTTTGATTTTTCACTGTTGTTTCAATCAAGCAGTGTTATTTATGCAGTTAGAAACATGTTCTTATACATGTACTTCATGTTTTGTGAAAAGCTGTCAGAGCTGGCATGCTTACATTAATATGTAGAGGGCATATAAAAATGGTATTCTCTGTCAAATGGTAAAAAAAAGGCTTTGCTCAGTGAACAAGAGAAATGATACCTGTTCTTAAAGTCATCAGCAAGTACAATGTATGGATTATTAAACACTTTGCAAATGATGTTGTCAGGTTTTTGTTGATTTTTTTTTCCATTCTGCTTTGTTTGTATGTTTTTTGTTTTGTTGTTTCTTTTGCATGGTTGTTGTTATTGTTGTTTGTTTGTTTGCTTCCTAATTCAACGGCAACAACAAAAACCAATACACGCTTGAAGAAAATGTTACTGCCAGCCCAACATTATCTTTGTATATTTTGGTACTGTGTGTTTGAGGAGAAAACAAGGACTGTGTTTGAAAACTGGGGTTTAATTTTTATGGTAAGAGTACTCAAATAATGTAGACTCAAAAGAATCTAAACAAAGTTTTATTTGTTTGATTGCAACAGAGCCTGTGTGACAGATCGAGACTCCGTCCAACCATGCTACCACTGCAGTAGAAGCCAGCGACAACGCAGGAGTGCCGCAGAGACTACAGACAATGAACCCTCCACTATATCCAACAACACTGCAATCCTGTATCACATCCCCCTATCCAATGCCATCCCCAAACAACAAATCGCTAAGTTCAAGACTGGTTACACCAAGCAGATGGCCCGTTATGAGTACATAATACTGAGTGGAAATGAGGACAATGTCTTTTCGATGAAGAAGAAAGCGGATGGCATGACCCTGCTACGATTCAGCAAACACGTTAGGAGCACGGGTCTCTATGAACTTGAAATCGAGGGTCTGCTGAAGAGGAAAAATGACACGATATTAGCTGAAGTTCAAACTGTAGTAGAAAAACCTGTCGCAATGCAGATTCAAGTTCAAATAGTAGAAGAAGGAGAATAGACTGTGTGATGGTAGTCAATTTTTAGTTTCAGTGCATCATTATCCATCACAGAAACTTACCAATATGATATGGGTACATTATGCGATGAGTAAATTTTAGCATGATGTGTGATCGTGGTGTCGATCTGATCAAACACAAGTGGGTCATTTATTACCAAGGCTCCTGAATATGTAGGAAAGGTGGTAAAGAAGCCTTGCTGGTCCAACAGGGACTGTGGGAGGGAGAATTTTACCCAGTGAAATAAATAATCAAATGTGGTTTATGTTATGAACCTGTTGCCTACTGGAACCGAGTGACTCCTGTATTACATCTATGGGAAATAGAGAATCCAGTATTCGACGGGTTAAGAATGAGTGCTAAGTGCTAATTGGGGGTTAATAATTCCAGATATGAAACAACATCCTCATTCATCAGACTTTGGAATTTTTTGCTTGAATTCAGTAATATTTATCTTTAACATGAAGTTAATGGCACTAACCAACCAACAAATCACCTTTCAAGTTTTAGTGCATTTATATCTGGTACCTCATCAACATTTAGACTTAGCAGTAAACATACCCTTATAAAGAGGGAACAGTTATTTTCTTGGTGCACTCTTTAGGTAATTACTACCAGTAATTTGTTATGCATGCAGTAGCATGGGACAATCAGTAAACTGGGATTATGAAGTTAAAGGATTTATGCAGTATTATTCAGCTTATAAATCAGGCTGACAAATTGGAAGTAGCAAAATTGACTTGACATGCTCAAATGCTGCCTATTCTTCATATGTGTGCTCTCTTTCTTTCATTCAACCTGTTGTATTATATGTACTGTAGGTAGGACTTTATATATATGGGTTATGGGTTGGGATTCTAACAAGTATAAACATTTGTATCATTTAGTGTTTGTCTATCATGTAGTCGAGTTTTAGATAACAAAATATTCAGTCATGCAGAAAAGTTAAGTATATCACTGAGAATGTTCTTTAATAAAATCTGACAGAGTGAATGTATTTTTAAACTAATGTGCATGTACAGTGATTAATATGTGTTTTTTCGTTTTCATTTATCTAACTTATCGGTAGGTAAATTCATCATATGGGTAATATTTTACCTGCATAGGTTTTTATTTTTAGTCACTAATGTAAAGAAATGAAGCAGTTGAAACGGACCATATTTCCAATGTGCCTTCATTGATATCTGACTGGAATACAACTGTCAGGGATGAGACGTCTGTCTTCCAGTTTCCAGCTATGCAAATTATGTTCCCTTTTTCAGAGTATTAAAACTTCACAGAACAAGCAGTACATTCTGAGCATTCAAGCTCATGTTGTGATGAACAAGTTCATTTAAAGTCAAATCATTCCATCGGATATTACTAACATTCCACATCTTCAAATTCATAGGGAAGTACAGCTATATTGCAATACATGTTGTTACATACATGTTTGTGTTATGTAATTTGGAGTACAGGTTTTTAAAAAGTAAACCAAACTTAATCAAAATCAAAAGTAATGAGAAATATACCATGAATAAATAATCATTGACTATAAATTCTGAGATGTCTGTAAATTATGTGGGATATGTTCAAACAATTCCATTCAGCTTAATATGAATACTATCCATATGCAATATCCATCTAGTTTGGAAACGTTTTGCATTGTTTGAGTTTTTTACAATATTTTGTACAATGGAATAGGCTATTTTTTTAATCAATCATTCATACATTGCAAATAACTTGAGAAGTTCCTCTTTAAAAGAGACTGATGACTATTGCTTGCTAGTATTGGATACAGTTTCATCCAATTTCATATGTCAAGAGGAAGCAAAATTGGTGTATGAGAATAAAGAATAATACTATTCTGCATTTGTGATTGCATTCAACAAAAAAGAAGGAAAAAATACATGTAAAATAACTCTGATCTTAGTGCGATTGTGTTGAGGTCATGAGTACTCTAAACCATACTCTGACAGTCATGAAAGATTGTTGTACTTTGGACTCATTTCATGATAACAGCATTTGTAACAATCTCCTGAACAAAAATGTACATTGTGTGAATACATAATAAATGAAACAGTTTTAAGATTTGAAAGTATTTGTGTGTATTGTCTTTCATTTTCCAGTGACCCGAGTTCAGTCAGTAATAAAACAAGATGACTGGGTAAAATTACCCACACAAAAAGGCATTGCTGATTGAGGTATGCATGTACAGTATATTGTTTTTTATCATTAACCCATAGCAGTACAGAGCTTTCTTGAGGTCTAAATTAATCATCTCCAATCCTCAAATTGGTAACAAAATTTTTTTTTTCCATGTTTACATAGCTAGAAAAAAATAGATATGGATTTAACATGAACCAAAATGAATTATAATTGTAAAATTGAATCGGAAATAGCCTATTTGAACACAGAAATAATTATTATATATTATTCACTGCTTGCCAATTTAAAGAGTTTAATGATTAGTTACACTTAAACTGCTCTAATTCGAGAACGCCACACCATACAATGGAATGGGCTCAAATTTGTCAGTGCATTTTTCTCTTTCTACTCATGTATGATATGTACTGCCCAACATTCTGGACCAACAGATACTGCAAAAGCGTCTCCTAACGGTGACATTGTACCTCTATCGGTTAAAGCTAAACTGCTAGTAGTATAAAACCAGGAACCTTTATATTGTTTTGCAAAGGCGGGAATGCAAACAAAGACTGTATAAGTTAGGGGAGGAAGTACAATATTACTTATGTAACTTTTGTTATCAAAATAAGGTTTGAGATACAAACAGCATGTAGATAGAAGTTTTGAGTTATGAAAAAAAATGATGTCTTCCAGGGGCGGTATTCTGAAAATTGTTTTATCTTTCATTTTATCTTCACTTTGTTAATTGTCATAACAAATTTTAAAGACGTACTTATGATTGGTTTGAACTGAGCAAATGAACAGCACGCAAAACAAAAGTGCGCGATGTGAGCCATTGGCGTACGCTATTTTTGATTGCTATGGCAATTAAAATAAGATAAAAGATAACACAATTTTCAGAATACCGGCCCAGATGAATATCTAGACACGAAAATACACCATGTAAAAATGTAATGTGAAAAGATTTTGTATCTCCAATTTCACATAGGTTTTCATATTTAGTTTTCCTTATTTACAAAAAATGGACTTGAACTCTTAAGTTTCCATGCAATAATTTACACAAGGAAGCAAAGTAGGAATTTGGTCAACATAATGGAGTCAATTTTAGTTTGATTTTTTTATTATTATCACTCATATATAGTCACAACAGGAAGCAAAACTATCAAAATAAAACACTTCCAAAAAGTCCAATAACAAGAAAAGACTGAATATCCTTTTACCTAAAATGGATGTAACAAAGATCAAAAACATTTTGCTGACTCAACCACATCCCATATACTCCACTACACCCATTTTCTTTGGTTTTGTCATACATGTACAGTAATTTTGTTTTTATGCAAGGCATGCCTACAGAAGCAAAACCTAATCCGGCTTTATTTACAGGGACTCGGAGGCCATTTCCCTCGCTTTTTCTATATTTGTTTAGAAATACGTCATCACACGAGACAAACATATCCCTTTTGCCGGGCCCCAGCGATTGGCATTCGTTTTAAATAAACAAGATCATTCCAGCACTGCTGTTGCCTGCATGATCAAATACCCCTAAATCATATCCCAATCAAAGTGATATTAAATTCATAACCTGATATCGTAACTGATTTTAAGTTTCATCATTAACCATCGTAGTTTCATAACAAAAAACCCATGAACCAGATCCCGGACCAGATCCTGAAATTAAAAGCGTTGAGTAGTACACGTAGTTTTCATTAGCCTACGTATACATCAACACATCGACAGGCTCACTGTCTATGATTATTTGCGTGCACTATATATCAAGTTGCTCTTTTGCAACCTTAATTGTTTTCGCTGGCTGAAACAGGAACACGGAAACGTGACCACACTGTACACCCGATAGCAGGGGCAGAATGCGATGGGGAGGGGCCGGGGGGGGGGGGCGAATATATGGGCATTGCGGTCAGTACAGGTATTTAGAAGACTTCTAATCGTTAGGGGGAGACAAGGATATGAATTAGGTGGTCATACTGGCTTATTTTCCCGATGTCCATTTTCTTTTTCCTGCCTCCAGAAATTTTCTCCTTATTTTATATTCTCCCCCCCCCCCCCCTATGTAGTGCCCCTTAGTACTGCCACTGTTCCGTGACATGCCAACCCATAAACCTGACTAACGACAAGGGAGGCACCACGGGTACTGATGGTGTTCTATGTCACTATCTATGAAGCCACAGCATATTTGCATTGAATTATTATTGTATTCAAATCACATGACCCCTAACTGAAAGCAGCAAGGTCGATCTTTTATTTGTTGTTCATACATCCACTGATTACAATTTGAGTCAAGCAGTGCCTGCCAAATATGTATAATGAATCACAGGGGCGGATCCATTGGGGCGGGGGCAATGATCGGCCGCTCGATCCCGGCCCCCTTTTTTTTTTAGGCCAAGGACCTTATTCATTTTCTCCCCCCCCCCCCTTTCTTTCTATTGCTTGTCAGCAATTTTGGGGGGTAAAACAGACACCTGAAAAAACCGATCGGTCCCTTTTTGAAAAATTCTGGATCCGGCGCTGGAATCAGATACTAGTATCGTATATGTTCGGCTTCCAGCATGCATGGACCTGCTCTTTCTAATTGCTCATAGCATAGAATATATGTTTGTTTCCATGTTCCGCAGTGATATAACAATGCGTCACAGTCACATGTAGTTTGCTACGTACATTTAGTCTACTGTTTTCCTTTAATAATTCTTACACAGACCCATAACCACCCCCCCCCCCCCCCCCCCTCCCCCGCTGGCGAGCAGAGGTCCGCTGGAAAATTCTTTCAAATGCAAGAGAAGATTAGATTTAAAAAACAGAATAGGGTTGTTGTTGTTGTTTTTTTAAGTTGATATTTTCAAAATCATATAGGGGCCTACCCCTCCCACCCCCCCCCCCCCCCCCGGAACTTGGTCTCTTCGCTTCCTCAGGAAGATCCACTATTTTCACTTTTTCGTCATTAAAAGGAAAATGAAACCCACGGGGTAAATCAATACGTCTGTTCAGAGCCAGAAGGGCTTTAACTCATATCATTTTATACAGACTTAACACCCTTCTGGCTCCAAAAAGACGAATTATTGTAATGAAAAAAGAGGATAGAGATAAGCATTCTCCATTCGGTTAATAGGCATATTAATTATCTTTATATATTTTATTCAAATTTGTACATAGGCCTACTGTGTATTATGCTCCCATAACCCATGTGGGTCATGAAGTCTGAACAACTTTCAAACGTCGAACATCCACAAAAACCTGCTATTTTGAAGCAACATTGCCAATATGAGGATAGCCATAGAAAGTAAATTGCGACTTCTTAGACTGTCTTATTTCATAACTGATATTGATGTAACTTTTTTTTTGTTTTTCCTTCTTTTTAAAAAAAATACTTCTCTCTCTCTCTCTCTCTCTCCCCCCTCTCTTTACATCAAAGGGATCTCCCCCCCCCCCCCCCCCCAGTGTTTCATTTTCCTTTAAATCACACATTTCTTGACATGTTAACAGGACAGAAAAAAAAGGAATAGACAAATGAGAATGAAATTGAGAATAGGGATACAATCATACGAGGTACAAAGAGGAGTCAATTTATAATTATAGCGGAGGAGGAGGAGGAGGAGGAGGAGAGAGAGAGAGAGAGAGAAACCCCGAAAGACGGTTGTGATTAAAGAATGAAATAAGAGAAAGGCGCAGAAGGTATATAGAGAACAGATGGAGAGGACCGAGGTAGAGAAAACCAGGAAGACGGTTGTGATAGAGAATGAAATATAGGACAGATGGTATAAAGAGAAGCTAATATAAACAAAGAGAATAGAGGGGGAGAGAGAGAGGCAGAGAAGACGAGGAGTGAAAACGATTGTGATAAAGAATTAAATAGAGAAAGGGAGAGAAGGTACTAAGGGAGTCGATACATACATGAAGAGATAGAATGTGCAGAGTACATTTGAGAGAGAAAGAAAAGAGATAGAAGGTATACAGAAAGGGAATAGAGGGAGAGGGAGAGAAAAAATGAGTAGAGGGTTGTGATTTATTTCAAAAGGAGAGAGGAAATTAAAGCCAGCATCATCGATCAACAACTTCGTGGCACAAAACACTCTGGTTTGAAATAAATTCAAAGTCCATGAATGTATCCTGCATTGGAACAGAATGAAATAAAGTTGATATTCATGCACTTTCTTTTCTTTCAAACCCTCAAACTTCAGAACCAATCAGATCAAACACATCTGCACTTCCTTTACATCTCATACATGCACAACATAGTGAAGAAAATTCAGATACACATGTAGAAAAAACTGCATCTTCCAATCACAAAATATGGGAGAAAGTACAAGATCAGGATTACATATTTCATATTGCATGTTTCTTTATTTTCACCTTACATCAGCTTTCTTACAGATTAATTGTCACAGAGAGAATTTTTTTTTTAAGTAATTTGGAATGAAACGAATAAAAGTTTTCAGGTGTAATCTTTCAGTGGAGTAATTTTTTTTAAAAACCTTGCCATAATCCAAAATTCCAAATCCCCGTTTATTTTCCCCATTTATTTTTATTTCCTATGGACAATAAACTGGTTGAGTGGTGACAAATTTGGTTAAACCACACTATCTAAAGGTTTAAATTCTCCAAAACTTTCTGACATTGCTCACCGTCTTCTCCAGAGATCTTGCAATGGGCAAAAAAATATTTTGCAACGAGAACCTTGTAACAGATTTGGTATAAAAAACTTGCCATAATCCAAATCCCCATGTTTTTTACGCTTTTTTCATTTCATATGGACAATAAACTGGTGACAAATTTGGTTAAATATCTAAAAGGCTACAGATTTACTCTCCAAAATTTTGTTCCATATAGCCTTACTATCTTACCCAGAGATCAGGCACTGGGAAACAAATATTGGGCAGAGAAGCTAGAAAAAGATTTGTTATCAGTTAATTAGCATGGATGGTATAAAGAACATCTTTCGAATTAAAGTTTTCAGAATTTGAGCATGCCATGAACAGAGAAAAACAGATTCATCTTGAAGGATTTTTAAATTACTGCTTTTGAGCTCTTACATTCTTTGAAATGCTTTGACAATTAAAACCAATCACATTGAAGAACCTAATTTCTCAAACTCCTGTAGTTAAGTTTTGATGACAGATAATCCCTTTAAAATGAGAGATGTTCACATGGCCAATGTGTTGACTTTTATTGCCCCCCACGGAGCCTGAGAACGAGATGAAGAGTGGATTCCTTCTGGATGTTGTAGTCTGAGAGAGTGCGGCCATCCTCAAGTTGCTTTCCAGCAAAGATAAGACGCTGCTGATCAGGAGGGATACCTTCCTTGTCTTGGATCTTGGCTTTTACGTTCTCGATGGTGTCGCTTGGCTCAACCTCAAGGGTGATGGTCTTGCCTGTGAGGGTTTTGACGAAGATTTGCATACCTCCACGAAGCCTGAGAACGAGATGAAGAGTGGACTCCTTCTGGATGTTGTAGTCGGAGAGAGTGCGGCCATCCTCAAGTTGCTTTCCAGCAAAGATAAGACGCTGCTGATCAGGAGGGATACCTTCCTTGTCTTGGATCTTGGCTTTTACGTTCTCGATGGTGTCGCTTGGCTCAACCTCAAGGGTGATGGTCTTGCCTGTGAGGGTTTTGACGAAGATCTGCATACCTCCACGAAGCCTGAGAACGAGATGAAGAGTGGACTCCTTCTGGATGTTGTAGTCGGAGAGAGTGCGGCCATCCTCAAGTTGCTTTCCAGCAAAGATAAGACGCTGCTGATCAGGAGGGATACCTTCCTTGTCTTGGATCTTGGCTTTTACGTTCTCGATGGTGTCGCTTGGCTCAACCTCAAGGGTGATGGTCTTGCCTGTGAGGGTTTTGACGAAGATTTGCATACCACCACGAAGCCTGAGAACGAGGTGAAGAGTGGACTCCTTCTGGATGTTGTAGTCGGAGAGAGTGCGGCCATCCTCAAGTTGCTTTCCAGCAAAGATAAGACGCTGCTGATCAGGAGGGATACCTTCCTTGTCTTGGATCTTGGCTTTTACGTTCTCGATGGTGTCGCTTGGCTCAACCTCAAGGGTGATGGTCTTGCCTGTGAGGGTTTTTGACGAAGATTTGCATACCTCCACGAAGCCTGAGAACGAGATGAAGAGTGGACTCCTTCTGGATGTTGTAGTCGGAGAGAGTGCGGCCATCCTCAAGTTGCTTTCCAGCAAAGATAAGACGCTGCTGATCAGGAGGGATACCTTCCTTGTCTTGGATCTTGGCTTTCACGTTCTCGATGGTGTCGCTTGGCTCAACCTCAAGGGTGATGGTTTTGCCTGTGAGGGTTTTGACGAAGATCTGCATACCTCCACGAAGCCTGAGAACGAGGTGAAGAGTGGACTCCTTCTGGATGTTGTAGTCGGAGAGAGTGCGGCCATCCTCAAGTTGCTTTCCGGCAAAGATAAGACGCTGCTGATCAGGAGGGATACCTTCCTTGTCTTGGATCTTGGCTTTTACGTTCTCGATGGTGTCGCTTGGCTCAACCTCAAGGGTGATGGTCTTGCCTGTGAGGGTTTTGACGAAGATCTGCATACCTCCACGAAGCCTGAGAACGAGGTGAAGAGTGGACTCCTTCTGGATGTTGTAGTCGGAGAGAGTGCGGCCATCCTCAAGTTGCTTTCCAGCAAAGATAAGACGCTGCTGATCAGGAGGGATACCTTCCTTGTCTTGGATCTTGGCTTTTACGTTCTCGATGGTGTCGCTTGGCTCAACCTCAAGGGTGATGGTCTTGCCTGTGAGGGTTTTGACGAAGATTTGCATACCTCCACGAAGCCTGAGAACAAGGTGAAGAGTGGACTCCTTCTGGATGTTGTAGTCGGAGAGAGTGCGGCCATCCTCAAGTTGCTTTCCAGCAAAGATAAGACGCTGCTGATCAGGAGGGATACCTTCCTTGTCTTGGATCTTGGCTTTTACGTTCTCGATGGTGTCGCTTGGCTCAACCTCAAGGGTGATGGTCTTGCCTGTGAGGGTTTTTACAAAGATCTGCATGTTGACCTGGAATGGGGAAAATATAAAATAATCAATCTTAATTATTTGCTATGAAAACTAAATACATATAACAAACAAGATGAATGCGTCTGGGTCTCTTATATTTCCCCACTTAATTTCAGTTAGGTTATAACTGGAACTGTTCTTGAAACTGGGTGTTCACAAAAAATAATAGGCCTAATTTTAAGTGCTTCCACAGTACAGGCTAATTCCCATTTCCAAACCTTCTTCCACTCTGCTTTTTAAAACATTTCAATTAGCATCTAGGGCCTACTGCAAGAAATTGGGCTAACAACATGACCAAGTGATCTGATCTTGCAGATGTTTTCAAAAAATTCACGGCAATTGTTGCCCTAATTTTTTTGAAAACGCCTGCAAAATTGCTCACATCTAGTCGCACATCGATACGCATGCGCAAGTTAGTCGCCATTTTCTATCTGCATTTCAATGGACACTGGGGAAACGTAAACAAGCGGTGAGTTTTTCCAGCTACCTTACAATAAATGTATCTAAATTTCGGTTTTCGTACGTCCGGTTTTTAGTCCCAAGTGTCAGTCGGGTTCGTGATGACCACAGCCGATAGTTACAAGGCTGGTGGTGTCATTGGCCCATGGGAAAGTGATTTTCCAGGGGTTGTTTTGAAGTGCCAAGATGCTTGCTATCTACAAATAGGGGGGTAAAAGCACTCGACATCAATGGGGAGTAATAGCGTTGGCGTTTTTTTTTTTTTTTTACTCCCCTGATGTCCCTGGACTACTTGCTATCATGCTATGTACATATAGGGGGTAAAACGCTGGACGTAATGGAGAGTACATAGCGTCAGCGTTTTTTATTTTTATTTTACTCCCCAGACATCCCTGGACTAACCATTAGTACCATGTCACATTTTGATGCGATTGATTTAAAAACAGTTACTGATTGTCTCTACAGTCTCTAACACTAACAGTTACTCTTACTAGTCTTAGAACCTAACTTAGTCTACCACAAAATGCCAAAGGCAAAGCAAGCTTGGATACAGGATAGCCTACTTACTACAGATTTGACAGAAAATCAAACCACGTCTTAACGTTAAGGTTAATTTCCTCTTTAAGTTAAACATGTTTAAACTTATAGTTCTGGAACACCACTTTACAGAGAAAATTAAATAATCTAGTACATTACAAAATAATTAAGAGAAATATCAGATTACAAGACCAGCACATGGCATTTAAAGTTACAGTGAACAAAATGACTTTGACATTCGTACTTCAAGAATCAAATTTCATGAAATTGGAGTCAACATCATTTCATGTGAATGGCATTCGTCCATTTCTTTCCAATCATGGGAAACAAGTAACACTCAAACCAACCAAAAACTGATATCAAATATGTTTAGGAACCAAATACATTATTTTAGGCTAACAGGCTATCAACAAAATGTATATTAATAAATCAAATAAGGTCACCCAAAACACGACAGAGTCATAGGCCACAATTTTTACGTAGGAAATGTGTGATCTGTGACTGTGTGCTGCATGCAGACATTGTCTGTCTCTTTTTACTAGCACATAATTTCCTCCAGTCCCTTCCAAACCACTTCTTTTTTATTATTATGTTTTAAAACAGTACAATTATTGATCTACTTACTTTCCAAGAGTCGAGTCTCGCAAGAGAATGAAGCGTAAAGTTAGAAATTTCAGTAGAGTTGAACACTTGTCTGGATGAGATGGGGATATTGACGCTGCGTCTTTTGTGCACATTATATATGGTGCCTGTGTTAGCTTGGGATTGGCCCTTCGATGTCACATGCTCTATTCTATGCCTTTCCATTGGGTAGTAAAGATAGGATGTGTAACTATGGCATATGACGTCATTTGGGCTCGGAGAGATGGCGCAACAAAGGATATGAAATGACTCGACAATTCGATTCCTTGTCAAAAATTATGCAATAGGGCCTATGACCCGGGCCTATGACAACCCTTCTGGAACGATTATTACAGTGTTATACAGCTGGTTTCGTAAAAGAACGGATTTCATAACAATAGTTGTACAAGTGCATGTTGCATTTGTTAATTTTATTAATGCACGCTTGTACATGAAGAAAAACAAAACAAAAACAAAACTATACTAGGTGTTAAAAAGACATTAATTTGACACATAAATCGTTAATAAGTCAAAATTTGATCGGAGGATGTAAAAATTATTTGAACTTGTCCTTGACGGTTTGGGATTTTTTCATTAATATTCGTAAAATAATGCTCTGAATATCTAATCAGATTTTTACTTTGGGAAAATTATAATGCATGCTGCGGAAATTCCACTGTACTAGGCCTACCTCTTTCATGACAATGGAGACCAAAAGGTTGGCAGAAATGACAGGTGCAATATTCATAATGGTATTCTGGTGTCTGGATTAATTAATGACACACACAGATTTGGGGCCTCATTTTCTTATTGAATATTCAGAGTAGGCCTGTTTTGACGCCCTTCACCTTTGCTTTGTGGAAACCTCATTCGATCAAAAGGGTCAAATCCCGTCAACTGTTGTTTTTGTGTGTGTGTTTTTTTTAATAACTTCATCATAAAAAAACAGCCCCACTCGGACCCTTACCTTAATTCCCACGTAGGGAGAAACGCACAAAGCGTTGAATTCTAGAAGAAATCACTGAGTCAAATGGAAAGTAAAACAATAAAAAAAAATATATAACAAAGAAAAATTTATGGACTTAGGAAAAAATAATATACATTTTCAGCCATTAATTTCTCTTTTTCCATGATTAAATGACTGAAAATGTATATCATTCTTCCTATTGTCCATATATTTTTCTTTTTGTTTCTATTTTTTTTTTATTGTTTTATTTTATACAAACTCAGTTATTTCTGCTAGAATAGGGGCCGCCGGGGGAGTAGATGCCGTTATCGGAAAATCATCCATTACCTATAGTACTTTACCTACCGCGCCTACCGCGCCTACCGCCCACAAGACGTTCGGCCTAATAAATCTCAAGAAAAGTGTTCAGACAGCTCGCCTATATACCTGACTTTGTTTCACATTTTCACAACTCTTTATTTAGTGCCGGAAAATTCACATTATTATCTCCCAATGACCAGCCTTCAGATATATTTTGAAGCGGGTACAGGGCGGCAGAGCGTCTTTCAAGGGGGGGGGGCAACAGTGAAAAGGGCACTGGAAAAAGGGCACTTACAAAGGGTGAACGCAAGAAGGAAAAGTAGAGTTTTAAACCGTTGCAAACGCGTTAATTGGTAGTCTCCTAAATTCTATTCAGCAACTGCAGTTTTAAGGATCGTTTTCGATATTTCTTTTTTATAAGCCTTGCCTGAGACATTATGTGTGAGTGATCGTGAAGAGTGAGCTTTGGGAAAAAAATTATAAAAAAAATATATATCCCGCTTCAACGGGGACACCGTTCGTTGAATTTGTTCTTATAATATGTTTTTTCCTTGTGCCCCTACCTCCCAGGTTTTGGCCGCTTGCTCCACTGCCTCACACGGTAATAACAAGGAAATCTCTTATTATTATCATGATTATGAAGCTTCTTTGATTCTTAGACTTCTTAAAATTCTACTTAGAACCGAAAATAAGCATTTAAAAGGGGAATTTTTCACATTTCAATACGGACATTCATTATAGAAGGAAAAAGAGTGCTATGGGAAAAGGGAAAGTCTGTCACTAATCTGGTATAAAAAGGGGGCAGGTGTAGAATTCAGACTTATCTGAAGCGAAAAAGGGCAAGTGAGAGGTCACTAAAAATGGACCCTTGTAAGAAGAGAAAGGGAGCATGAACAGGTTTGAAAAGGGGCATTTTCACGGGTAAAAAAGGGGGCACAGTGCCGCCCTGCCCCCCCCCCCCCCCACCGCCCCTGCAGGTGGATATAGCGAGAAGCATCTCTATGAAAATATTCAGTGCGATTTCATGGAACGAAAAGGATGTTTCTAACGGAGATTCGGAGCAGAGTTGGAACAGTTCAGAGTTTTTTAATAAATGTCTCTCAATCGACAATATGCATGCTGTGCCAGTCTCTTACAACCCCACCTCTCCTTCCCCTTTTCTCTCTCTCTCACTCACTCACTCTCTCTCTCTCTCTCCCTCTCTCTCCCTCTCTCTCTCTCTCTCTCTCTCTCTCTCTCTCTCTCTCTCTCTCTCTCTCTCTCTCTTCCTCACTCTTTCGTTTTGTAAAATCGGGACCATGGTTTCACCGTCATCAATTTCATTATACATTTAATGCGCGAGACAAAGAATATAGAGGGAGGGTGGAGTTGAAAGGAAGAATTCTGGTATGGCCATTCAAACATGGTGGCAAAATTATCTCCTCCCCTTCGTGACAAAATGTGTTCCACGAGAAAGTGGCCCAGCTGGAATTTCCTAACATTTTCAAAGAAAAGGTGCTCGGTTCTATACAGACTTCGAAATCTATATCTTCATTGGACATTTCACATTTTAAACTTCCCGATTACACGCTGTATGGAGCGCAGATATATTGAATGTACAGTATCTCATTAATAAGTTATCTACCATTAAAAGGCGAAACCTTTATTAAAATGCTTTATGTAGAGATTGTTGAAAATGTTCAAAGAAAGAGAGAGGCAGAGGCAGACAGACGGCAAGCCAACCGGCCAGAGATATAGATCGAGAGAGATTGTTTGTTTTTATTTCCGTAAACCATATATTAAAAAAAAAACACACACACGACACATATAACAAAATCAATGAAAAAATCAGTGACATACAATAACAGAATGATTAAACGGATGGATAGCCCACTTCAGAGCCATTAACCTAATGGCTCTGTTCTTCCATGGGTCCAATGGAGTGACAGACAGAAAGCAAGAATATGAATGGAGGCTTATCAGGAAAAATCCTCATTTGAAACCTTTCTGTAAGATGCTACTCTCTATTCGACACAAAAAGAATGAACAATTGGGACGCTCACAAATCTTTTTTTCCCCTATATATCTTTACCAGAAATCAACCTGTATGTTAATTGCAATTTCACAATCCAAAATCTAGTGGGAATTGAAATAGAAAAGAACCGGGATATTTCTGGTCTTGTTACGACGGGGTGGGGGGGGGGCACATTATGGCCCCGTAAAATCTCTGGATCGCCCTATTGCCGGTAGAGAATGGTGTAATCTACAAGGCTGTATGGCCAAATTTCACTAAACCTTTTCGTTTTATTTTGTATTAATTAATTTATGTTAATTTATGCGAGAAATCATAGCTTTCAATTGGCTATTTTCACTGAATTAAGCTTTAGCAATGATGATTTTTGGTACTAATGTCTTTTATAACATCCTCATCAATTCCTCAAAGAAAAAAATTAGTTGTCAAATCTTTTTATGTATTTTATTGTTTTCCAAATTTTTATGTATTTCTTTGTTTTTTCGAGTTTTTGTTTGTTTTTTCAATGAAATTTGTCGGCGACACTATTACGATCATACACAGCATAAAATTAATTGAGTTTAATCAGTAAAAGCAAAAATAATCATACATTTATAAATTTTGGCTGAAAACACAATTTGTATTGAAACTGTACATGAAATCACGTTTTTGAGCAATTATTATTCTGGGTCCGACGTGCATGTATAAAATCATGCGCAACTTCGGAACCGCATGCCCGGGCGTCACGAATGTGGTCTCAAAACGTGCGGGAAGGATCAGAGAAAAAACTCATGGAATCTCAGATCGAAATATTGAGCCGTTGCGAAGTACCGTCGAAAATTTGACAGGGGAGGGGGCCATAATGGCCCCCGGTTGTTGTAGGGTTAAACAATATATTCATATCATGGTCTTATCAAACACCATAAATGAAAATGGACTTCCCTCTCCATGGTAGTAAAAGGTTAGACAGGAATAACAGTCTGTTCTGGGGAACCATTTACTAAAACTGACATTTTTCAAGTCTCAGTGGAACAACCGACGATACAGAGAGGCTGAAGCTTTTGGTCTAGACTAGTAAAAGGTTAGAATCTGAAATACATCTGACAAGACACATCACTGGTTCAAAA
Source organism: Echinometra lucunter (assembly GCA_029962745.1). Classification (NCBI taxonomy): domain Eukaryota; kingdom Metazoa; phylum Echinodermata; class Echinoidea; order Camarodonta; family Echinometridae; genus Echinometra; species Echinometra lucunter. The sequence goes on from CM057156.1 coordinate 2,989,927, forward strand.
AATGGGAGAGCAAGATAAATTGATTGGAATTGTTCATGTTTAATTCTTTAGAAAAAAAATATGCAAAATAGCAGCCAAAGGCTAAAACAAATGAATTTACAATCAAATACAATATCATGAAAATTTAAAAAACAAAATACAATGGAATACAATTATACAAAAACATCTAGAAATAACATCAAACATTAGAAACAGTTGGGAGATGAATATGACAATCCTTAAAAAGGAATTAAGAAAGAGTAGCCCAAATGTCACAAAAAGGCAGATATACATGTAACAAAGAGAACAAAAATAAAGAGCAGAAATAAAACAAAGCAAATGGAACTATTGCACGTGAAGACTTACAGAATAATTGATAATGGAATTTACAGTAAATTACAGGGAAATATTCAAACATAAATTAAAAAAAATTAGAATAGTGACTACATTAAACCAGTAATAAAAACGATTCATTAAAATCCATATCAGGACAACTCCCCCGGAGGACGACTCCCACCTGACAACTTCCCCGGAGGATTAGTCCCCCGTAGGACGGCTACCCCGCAGGACGGGTCCCCCGGAGGACATCTCCCCCGGAGGACAACTCCCCCGGAGGACAACTCCCCCGGAGGACAACTCCCCCGGAGGACAACTCCCCCAAGAACAACTCCCCTGGAGGACAGCTCCCCCAGAGGAAAACTGGCCCCAGAGGACAACTCCCCTGGAGGACAACTCCCCCGAGGAAACTCCCCCTGAGGTCAAGTCCCCCGGAGAACAACTTCCCTGTAGTACATCTCCCCCCCCCCCTTCCCCTTTAAGGAGAAAATTACGGATGGAAATTTATTTTTATGACAACTCCTTGGTCGTGAGGAACTGCAAAATATATCTTTCTGTTTTAAAATCAAACTTAAGTCATTAATCCAGTATTTTTTTAAATTTTTTTTTAATCACTACTCTCCAGGAGGAGAACAGTTCCTCGGGGATGACAAACAGGGGTATACGGTACTTTGTCGCTCTAATTGCTAACTTTTTTGAAAAAATTCCACCCTTTTGCTCCCATTTTTGCGCCAAAGGACACATTCAAGAAAATAAAAACTCTAGCAATGCGTACGCTTTTCCGCCCAAGGGTGTTGGGTTTGGCAGCTTCAGTGGCACACTCCCATCGGAACCGAATCTGATCATCAGAAGAGAGAAAAGAAAGGAATAAACTGAAGAAAGGAAAGTGAGGAACCTAAGTAGGAAGCTACAAAAGTAGAGAATGGTGTATCTAGTCATATTCTTCAGGAAAAGAGGGGAGATGGGCCACAATCAAGCTTAAGTCACTTCGCTCGATCAGCAGCCGTGATTGGGTCCTGTTCTTTTTTTTAAAAATCTGAATGCACAAATTTCAGGCAAGATATCATATTAAAAAAATCTTACTTTTTAGAGGAGGGGTCAACCACCCCCCCCCCCCCCCCTTGAGATCCAGTATCCCCCCTCACTGACTATAAATGAAATAAAACCTTAAACAGATTTTAAACTGAATGCATGTATTCTTCATTTCATTTTTGTTACAGGACTTGTGCTTCTACATATTTAGCATCCAGCGAGCATGTGCGAGTATCGTTCTTTGCGCATGAAAACATTAATTATAAAGTACCTCATTCAAGAGTAAAAGATCAACAAAAAGGAAAAGTCATCATTAGATTCTTATGATTTGACAAATTTGGACACATATTGAGCTTTGATATCTAAATTCGCTGATGAAATTAATCATTTTTTTCTTACTTGGAATATCTACATTCAGCTGACCTGAAATCTAGAGGTTTATTATTTTTTTCTTTTTTATATAGAGCCTAAGGAAATCTTTCAATCATACAGCTTGGAACAAACTTTAGTTTACTCATTAAAAATTACACCAATCCAGTCCATGTTTGTCAGATAAATGGGTGGAAAATTTTCAAAAAAGTTAGCAATTAGAGCGACAAATTACTGTATAGCTTATTAAACTAGTAACAACCCTCTACCCCTCCCCAATCCCCGTTTGTCATCCTCGAGGAGCTGCTCTCCTCCAGGAAAGTGGTAATAAAAATACTTGATCAATTACTTAAGTTTGATTTTTTAAAAAGAAAAGAAATTTTTTTACGGCTCCTCACGTGCCAGGCGTGGTCATAAAAATCAAGTTTCCTCTGGTCATTAATCATGTCCTCAAAGGGGGGGGGGGGGATATCCTCCGAGGGAGTTGTCAGATGGGAGTCGTTCCCGGGGAAGTTGCCCCATGGTAAGATTTCTGATTGGAAAAAAGATGTCAACTGATGGTAAGCGACAAGATTTTCCAATGCTGATTGGCAGCAATGGCCTGAGACCACTTCTAGGGGAGGAAACGGGTGACCTTGAGCTAGCTAAGGCTTGTCTAAATCTGGCAAGTGGGACGAAACAGAAGACACAAAACATTGTGACAGGGTCACAACAGGAGGTAATCGCGCCATGGACAGTGCGACACGTGCGGTGTTATCTGGATCTGGTTGAGAATGCAGAAGACAAGTTAGGAGTTTGACTTGTGGAACAAGGTTCAACATTGATTACCTTCGTTCATGTGATGAACGAAGTCAATATTCTTGTCGTTAATACTGGAGAAGTTGAAGTAGCCATTCCCCCTCATTCAGACTTAGCATCTGCAAATCTGATGGAATCACACAATGAAGTAAGTTGTGAAGTTAGCAGAGAGTTCTATCAAAGTGAATGTGCTTGAGACGCTAGCTTCTCCTTATGAGGAAACGAGTGACCTAGTCGGTCATGAAGATGGGAAGCAGACGCAGACATCGACTACCCACCCAGGAGAAAGGCAAGATTTAAATTCAAAGACGGAAGTGTAGTGTGCCTACCTACAGGTATTAGCTTAGCAGAGATGCCTTATGAGGATGAAAAAAAGTACCTTGCATCCAGTACAGCATACTGTAAGATACATGTACCTGTTACATGTATTTATAAAACAAATTGAAGTGGTTTCAAGCGCAGATTTGAAAAGAATACAAAAAATCTCAAATACATAAATGTAATTCACATAGGTCTGCTTAGTAAATCTGTCTAGAACTGTGTTGATGATCACTATTCACAGAATAACACTACACATAATTTCGTTAATTAACAAGATTTGTGTTTTGTGAGAAATCAGGTCCATGAAACATTGACTCCTCCAGTGTTCTCTTCGCACCAGTGCACATTCGGGACTGCATTTTCTTCGCACTTTAGCACATTTTCTTTCTCTTTTTTTTTTTTTTACAAAATTGCACGTTCATATTGGTGTTAAGCACTGTTCACGTGGTTCATACACTTAGCGTTCACAAATGTGATTTCACAGTGAAGCTTGTCTTAAACTAAGGGTATTTTGGAATAAATAATTAAGCGTCTTGTATTGTTTCGCCTCTGATTAGTCTAGCATCTTTATGAAAGATTGCTCACTGCACAAGCTCTGGGGAATGATGTGCTCACGGCCATGCACCCTAGTGTACTTGCTGTATGCCACAATAAGAAAAAAGTTGGAAACTTGGAGTTGTTCTTCGATTTAAAAAAAAAATTGAATACTGTTTAAGTCTATTTCGCACCTAGTATATAAAGAATCGTAACTAAATTAGTATGGTAAACATTTTCTACACAAGATGTTTTCTCCATGGTCCTGATAATCCTCTCTGGTTATCCAGAATGATTTGAAAGTTGGAAGAGATGCACCAATAGAGCCTCCTACCCATGCTGCATGTTGACGGAATGATGGCGCTATCACACGAACCTACAGACAGAAAAAAAAAAAATCATTATAATATAGCTAATTGACACTGTGAGGATATAGAGTTATTATTATTAACATCAAAGTCTCGTAAATATTTCATTCATATTTCCACTACCTGATGGTATTATGTTCATGGTTTTCTTATTTCTACGTGAGATGGTGCACTAGTACTCATTTCAACAACCCCACTTATTATGAATGATGGAAAACAATCATAAGGGTTCAAAAGGAAGATTCTTTTTCAGGCTCTGTCATGGGGAATGATGTTTTGAATGGATCCAGTTGAGACAAATCATGAATTCAATATCAGCATACCAATAGAGTGCTAGTCTAAATTTCATCCTAGAATACTACCTACCCCACACGTGAGATAATCTGGGGTCTCTACTTCTTTCTCAAGCCTTTCCTTGATACCAGGGATGAGAGTATTGCCACCACAGAGCATTATGTTACGGAAATACACAGGTTCATAGTCGTCTTCTTCATCAGTCAGGTATATGCAACGAGGAATCGCCTTGTGGAAACCTGTTATGGTGGTGTCGAAAATCACACAAAATTTTCATTATGAAGTGGATTATCAGCATTTGGGATATACAATGCAAATGGAGGGTACAAGCAGTCCACAAGTACCCTGAAGAAGTCAAAAGGAAACAAAAAAATTATGAAAGAATTATTATCATCATTATATTTTCTTCCAATGAATCCTGTGTCAGTCATCTTTAAATTACACTGAATATATAAAATGAAAAGAAGAGTTTCATAAATATAAATATTTTTTAACCATGGACTACTCTAAGGTAGGTTCATGTTTCAACAAAAGAAACAGTTTTTGAGAAAAATTGAGGGTCCTAATTCATGAAGGGCCTACTGTTCTTATAGTGGTCATACACACTGAATTCCATCCCCCCCCTTCCACCCCACCACCCACCAGTGTCCAGTTACTTACCCAAACAATCACCTTTGGGATGGAGGACATATTCTGCAATATTTTGTCCAATCTTTTCAATCCTTTCACAACCTGGCTTGCAAGTTCTGTTCTTGGTTTGGAAATGCCCATGATGAATTTTAAATTCTTCAGCCTCCTCATCACTGATTTCTTTTCCCAGCTCATCTCTAATGAGATCTCTTGTATAATGAGTTAAATCCTGCCCCCCAAAACCCAGATGAACTATGCCATATGGGGGCCGGTGTCCATCATGCACTGTAGAAATGCTTGAAGACATATAACTTGAAGACAGTACAACACCTGATGTCAAACCAACAGAATAGAGTGCCATAACAGATTCACTTCCTAAGAAAAATGCAGGCACATCTAGTCCTTCAAATGCTAACTCAACCATCTTTTGACGACATCTAGGTTCAAGTCCAGGTTTTTCAATCATCATTAAAGGATAATCAGGGCTTTTCGTCCTGTTCTTGGTCCCCAATGCATACTTGATAATGTTCTCAAATCTATCCCAGTCATTGATGCTACTGTCTGATATCACTGAATACGGTGAACAATCGTTCCTGCTGTTAGAGACTACCTCTGCTTCCTGAGAACGAAATATGTGATCTGGTGAAGTTTTCTGGTATTCACTAAATCCAACTTTGGTGAACAAATTTCCCACATCTAGGACTATCGGGCTTTTCACTGATGCACCTTCCATTGCATCATCTCAGCCTGGCTCTCTTTGATGATCCAGTGAACAAATTCTAAAATGAAAAAAGAAAGAAAAAAAATTATTTAAATCAAAAGATATTTATTTCGGTTGATGAACTCGCAACCCAGTGGAGTGTTTCATGAAGAGTTCTGTCAGTGATTTTCACTGACAACTGTTATAAGCTACTGAAAATCTTCACATCTGATTGGCTGAGAGCAAATTAGTCAGTGAAAATCACTGACAAGACTCTTCATGAATGCTCCCCAGGTTACTATCATTTTTTTTTCACTGTATGCACTAATCAAAGCTCAACTATATTACTATCCTAAAAATAAAAAAATAAGATGAATAAATTAATACCAACTGCTGTGTACCGATCACCAGTCTTGCTGGCGTGAGTTTTGCTGGTGTGGATGAATGCATGCATGCATGCATGCATGCTACTGCATCTCCTATATATTCTATGCCTCTACCTATATTCAGTGTTTTGATTGATAACCAGATTATAAGAAAATATAATTCCCTCCTCCTCCTCCTCCTCGTATAGTCCACCTTGATGTTGGTGTATGATTGTACTTCTACTACCCTTGCCCACTCCACCCCACCCCTGGCACGGTAATGCATGGTTGGAACTCCTAGAGCTAAAGCCTACATCGGTCCTAAAGCTACACACCCTGCAAATACGTGCAATGCAACACGTTCAGACCACTAAACTTCTGACATGTCTGAGCAACAAGAACATCATCAAGGTTTGCCAAAAAGAACTGGCAATTTTCTAGAAATCGGGATGAAATTCACACCATTCAGTTTCAAAATCAAGGTTTGCATTCATTCATTACATGTGCCTAGTTTTGGGACCACTTCATTTACTTACTTTAATCCCATGATGATATACATGTAGGACACTGCCTGTTAGTGTTACCAAACAAAATGACACTGGCACTGATATCAACTTGAAAATAAGCTATATTGACATTTGTCCATCATAATTTTCACATCAAACTAGCTTTTGAATATGTAGCACCATAATATAAAAGATATTTGCACAAAAATTAACCAGTGATTTTTGTGACTTTTTTTAGCTGAGCTGTAAAAAGTGTGTAGCTTTAAGTCCCCCCCCCCCCCCCCCCCCCCGATCACATGAAAGGAATCTATCAGACACGCCAGATCTACCTAACCCCTTTTCACTATTCACTGTTGGCATGCAAGTAAAGAAAAAAGTTGCAGTATGCCCACACAGGGCTACATTGGTATGCTGAGCTGTGCAAATTTATGTGACATGCTAGCCCTCTATAGTCGAAGATTGAAATCATTAAAATAATGATTAACAAATTCATATAAAATATTTACTTTTATTAATAAAATATCCTGTTTCCATTCCATTCTTCCTACTGGATAGAAATTATCTTGATCAAATGAATTTTCAAAAATATTTTTCTGATCACTGATGACACAGCTCTTGCTCCTCTGTCCCCCAAAATTCATTGGTAGAACACTACTTTCCTATTGTCAGCAATTTGCATGCTACACCACATCTGTTGTGCAAGGTCAGTATAACCGAGCACTAGTGTGAGTGCAGTAGATCCATGCCATTGCATTGACACGATTGATACCTGGTTTAAATCCCCACTTATACATGTACAAGCTTATCAGAGATAAGCTTGTTGTACTCCACAGTCACACACGAGAGGAAAATAATTATTTAAAATTCCATTTTCAACTCTGAATCCCTAAATTTGTGGCATATTAAGAGTTGATGAGTCCCTGAATCAGATAATTTAGCAAATTCAAAAAAATTAAATCTTGCTTAGATCTAGGGCAATTTTGTTGTCTGTTTTTGACTGCTGCAACAGCTTTTACTAAACACTCGGGTCGCTCGCTGGGTATGGTGCGCCAAGTGTTAACTAGTTTATTCGGTCCAAAACTAGTCAGTGTACAGTAAACCAGGCGCGGATCCGGGGGGGGGGGGGGAACACAGGGAGCACGTGCCCCCCTTCAGCGAAACGTATCCTTTGTGCCCCCTCTTTTATCAAGAGTGCCCCTTTCGAACTGAGTATTTTTTTGTTATTAATTTTATTTATTTATTTATTCATTTTGCTTGTCAAAATTTAGTGTGCCCCCTCTTTCACTAACTCCTGGTTCAGCCCCTACATTAAAGCGCTAACATATAGCCACGCCCGCAAGCATACTCAGCCAAACTGATCCGTCCGCCGTCTGCTATGCACAAAGTGCAATGCTTGTAACGAAACAAAGTCAACAGCCCAGGCGAATTGAAGTCTAATGGCTTAAAAGATATATAAATCCTCTGTTGCATTTCATTTTGACGAAATGGTTCACTGTTCGTGAATTCTAAAAAGTAATAGTGTTTTTAGTGCCTTTTTGACAGCGAAACTGTGTAGTTTTGGACCAAATAACTTAGTTCATACTTGGCACCCCATAGCCAGCATGCCACGACCCGAGTGTTTTCCAGCGCACCGCGACCCAAGTGTTTAGTAAAAGCTGCTGCAAAAGTGAATGCTCACTACAGTCCGATATATGTTTGGCCCTGTGGGTGACAGCCCACTTCACCGAAGGCCGGCGAGACCGAGGGCCCGCGAGACCGAAGGCCCGCGAGGCTGACTTTTTTTTTTTTTTGTATCTTATTTTCCTTCATCAGGTGCCACGGTAGAGTGGTTTAAGGCGCCTCGTTGCAGCGGCGTAACAGGTGCCTGTTATCAGAGGGGGGAGGGGGCAGAGCCAAATATTTCCCCGTAACTCCGTCTAGACCTAGTGGCGTAGCTAGGATTTCAGTTTAGGGGGGCGGAAGTGAGCACGGGAAGAGCGCTCCCAAGGGAGGTGCAGGGAGTGGGGAGTGTCCCCCCCGCAAGAAGCGCGGAAGCTCCGACGTTCCTTTGAATCGTTCCTTGTCTGCTTTTGCTCATCTTAATACATCCTCTGTCTGTTATCGGGGGGGGGGGGGGCAAATAATTCCCAGTAACTAAGCTTAGAATCAGTGGCGTTGCTAGTATTTCATTTTAGGGGGGCGGTGGTGAACATGCAAATCGTGCGAAACACTTACTGAGCGCGCGAAACGGGCTCTCTGGGGAGGGGGGGGGTGCAGGGAGGGGGCGTTTATTTATGAATCAAGATGTTAACATAATCGGAAGAGAACAGAGAGGGAGAGAGAGAGAGGGGGGGGGGATGTCAAGAGGAACGATCAGTTCATTAAGAATTATGTTCTAATTGTTGTAACATTTTTTGGTTTCATCTCGGTTGTGTACATTTCTTCAGAGACTTTGGCATGATTTCGTTAGACGATGAAGTGAGAGACGGGATGGGGTGTCCGATTTCGTAGTATCATGAAAAGCATTTTTGCAAACTATTCCAAGTCTAATAAGTTAATACTCCGGCAGAAGCTGAAATTTTATCTCAGAAAATTGATATTAAAAAAGGAATGAATGAATGAATGAATGCATGAATGATGAATAAATAAATGAACATCTATATTTATTAATTGATTACGCCCTCGTAGCAAAGAGGGTGGGGCAGTCTCGTCCCTCCCCCCCAAAAAAAATGCCAACCAAAAAAAAAAAAAAGAAGTGGGAAAACGTGAACGAGAAAAGAAAAAGGTATAGAACGTAAGAAGTGCGGGAGCAGACAAGGAATAGTTCAAAGAATCGTCACAGCTTCCCCCTCCCTGCACCCCCCCCCCCCCCCGAGCGCGTTTTGCGCGCTCAGCAAGTGTTTCACACGCTTCGCGTGCTGACTACCGCCCCCTTGAATTAAATCCTAGCTTTGCAACTAATTTTAGACTTAGTTACCGGGAAATTTTTGGCTGTGTCCCCCCCCCCCCCCCCCATAACAGGCAGAAAACGTAAGAAGAGCAGGAGCAGACAAGGAACGATTCAAAGAAACGTCGAAGCTTCCGTAATTCGAATTTTTTTCTCCCCCCCCCCCTGATAACAGGCAGAGAACGTAAGAAGAGCAGGAGCAGACAAGGAACAATTCGAAGAATGTCGGAGCTTCCGCGCTTCCCGCGGGGGACACTCCCCCCTCCCTGCACCCCCCCCCTTGGGAGCGCGCTTCCCGTGCTCACTACCGCCCCCTAAACTGAAATCCTAGCTACGCCACTAAGTCTAAACGGAGTTACCGGGAAATATTTGGCTCTGCCCCACTCCCCCCTCTGATAACAGGCACCTGTTACACCGCTGCAACGAGGTGCCTTAAACCACTCGACCACGGCACCTGATGAAGGAAAATAAAATAAAAAAAAAAAGTCGGCCTCCCGGGCCTTCGGTCTCACGGGCCTTCGGTCTCGGGGCCTTCGGTCTCGCGGACCTTCAGTCAAGTGGGCGGGCCCCGGCCCTGTGAGTGTTAAACACCCAGAAGTGTCTGTCACCAGTCGAAACTATTATTGTCAATGACTCAAAAGGTAAAAAATTAAGTTGTCAAGTCGATCATTTCACCTCCGTCTTATTTCTTGAAGGCGACCAGCCAAAACTATTGTCATTGATTGTCATTGTCAAAAGGTAAAGAATTAATTTGTCAAGTCAGTCGTTTCACCGATTTCAGTTTTACTATAAAAAGTTTCGTTCCGATTTCCAATCCAATTTTTTCTCTAACTTACAACCAGTGGCGTAATGAGCCAAAATATTTGGGGGGGCTCAATCTTTGCGAGGAGCGAAGCGACCAACCCTGAGGGAGTGTAGCGACCGAGCCGGGTACCCCCCCCCCCCCTTCACGATATGGAGCTTTTTCATTTTTTCGACTTAAATTCCAGCTTGAGTTCAGTTCAATTTTTATTTTCTCTCATTTCCAACAAAAGGATTTCATTTTAGTGGGGCGGTAGTGAGCACGCGAAGCGTGTGCATCACTTAATGAGCGCGCGAAGCGCGCTCCCTATAGGGGGGAGGGGCTCCGACGTTTGATGACATGTTTGATGACGTGTACTGTTATGGATAAACGTGTCGTGAATCTACCGACCGGAAAAGGATATTTTTTCATCAACTTGGAAACATGATTATGAAAACATGCAGCCTAAATAATCTTAAGTTTCAAACAAATGTCAGCGTTACACAAAATACTTTATTACTTATGATAATAATACAGACAAAGACACTATGAAATAAAAAGGACGAGCATGGAGAGGGTGTGATGCGGTGGGGTACCAGGGTTTCACTCCCACAGTGGCGTAGCTAGGATTTCATTTTAGTGGGGCGATTGTGAGCGCGCGAAGCGCGCTCCCTAGGGGGGAGGGTCCAATAAGGGGGGAGTTTTCCCCCTCCCGCGCGAAGCGCGGAAGCTCCGACGTTTCTTTGAATTGTTCCTTGTCTGCTCTCGCTCTTCTTACGTTCTCTTACCTGTTTTCTTTTCTCGCTTCTGCTTTTTTTTCCTTCTACTTTTTCTTTCTTTTTTGTTGGTGTTTTGGAGGGGTGACCGCCCCCATCGTCCCCCCCCCCCCCTGGCTACGCAAGTGCACTCCCATGGTAAAGGAGTTTTTTTTTGCAGTATTGATGGTTTGCAACTCTGTAAAAGAATACCATTTGGGACTGCAAACTTAAAGCCCGTGTCTAGTTTTGGTCAATCTAAGAATATTCATTATCAAAGTTTGAATCCATTGTCAGATAAACAGATAAAACCAAGGTTAGTGTTATATCATAAAACACATTAGTATTGATATTATGCATGTTTTCTGCCTTGCTATGCATGCTATTTGGAAAATTGTGAATGCGTTACTTAACAGTAGAAAGGGAGTCTAGGGAGAAGTAATGAAATTCGTGTGATAACACTTATATGAAATTGAAAAAAAACCATGGTTGAAATTTATTTGGGGGGGCTGGCGCCCCCCCAAGCCCCCCCCCCCCCCCCCCCCAGTACGCCAGTGCTTACAACACTACAAAAGTTACCTGACCAAATCAAGGCCACGCGTTCTGTTTTCTGTACCACGCGCTCATTTTTTCCCCTTGCCAAACATTTCCGCCACGCGCATTGAAAATCCTGGCGAGAAGCTTGGTGTCCGGACATGAAGTGTATCCGGACAGTCGATTTAAAACAACCATTTAAAGAAGTTTACAAGCAATATTTCTTAGTTTTTCTAACAATTGTGGTAGACAATATTATAGAGAACATTTGAATTTATGATTTTTGCTATTTTAGTAACGACAAAAAAGTCAGTCGTCTCATGAACACAACTTTTCTTACCCGGCCTTTTAGGCTTTAGGCTCATCGTAACTTGCTTAGCCTGCCAGTTTCAAGAGATTCTAAAGCCATTCAAAGACGTGACCACCATCTGGACCCAAACTGGAAATTGTAATTCTCAATTCCAAAGAATTTCCCAGATTCCCATCACGAACATAATCTTTGTTGAAACCAACATGAAACGCAACACACGGGACCGGACCGACGTACGTACAGTATACTATGCATGCAGCGCTAGCGCGCGCTCATTATCTGCAAGGCGTCCTCTATGTCTACAATTAGTCAGTTTGTTCGAGTGTATCAGAAAAGCTGCGGATCCGGCGGGATACTGACTGTGAATGTGTTCCAGTTGTTAATTTCAATTTTTGCCGGTGTGATTTTATTCTAGGAAGTAAGTTAATGGTGTACACAGTAATTACTTGATAATTAAACAGATTTTAATTATTTGGGTGTGACGTGTAGAGTGTTGTCCAAGTTTGGCTGAGTGATGTCTCGTTGTGTGTGGTGATTTATGCCGTCAATTGTCATAGAGTACGTCGCGATGATGTCGTGTTCGTGCATAATGTGAATGTGTTTGGTTTGGCCAAAATTCCCCGACCCTGAACGATTGCAACATCACAGAGTGATCAGACTCTAACGTTAATAGTAATTAGTATGACTGCATTTACACTAAGCTCTCATCTGGTATCAGCAACGGAGCAGCTCCGTAGGCAGGTAGGTGGTTGCCGATCGATACGGGACGGACATGACGGACGGTGGTCATCAGTTTGAAATTGAATTTTGATGAATGCCTCCGCTAGACTGAAGTGTTCTGTCTCTAACAGTCGTCGTTAGCCTCGTATTTTGGCTAACGATGACTGTTAGAGACAGAACACTTCGGTCTATAATTAGTCTAACAATTAACATTAGACCAAAAATTCTGTCTCCTATTTGTCGATAGACTCTAGACTCTAGTCTTATGGGACCCTTCCCAAATATTGAGGAGAGCCGACCCTACCTAAATGAAAGGCTAACAACGAACAGAAGACGTAATTTTAGGTCTTTTTCGGTCTCTAATTTTCCGTAGTATGGTAGAATAGCTCTAAAGTCATCGACCACCTTTTTTTGAACCGACCACCTTCGCGCAATGGCTTTCCTGCGTATAAAATAAAAAAGTGCGCATGGAACTTGGCGCAATACGCCGCAGTAATCAAACAGGCTATTATACATGTAGGTCTAACTCAAGTCCATATGAAATGAGGATGAAATAACAGAATTTATTTTTTAAAAAACTTTACAAATACTTGCATGCCCAAATATTACATCTACAGTTAAATGTAAAAACTCTGTTTACTTTTGTGTAGTTCCGTTTTAGAACACATATCCGTTGTTATTTTCTCGATGTGATGACAATATAAACTAGATCTAGGAGTAGTTAGACTACGCCGCCAAATACGCTTTTAACAAATGGCATTTTTTTTCCATTTTTCATTAAAATGTTATGATTATCATTAAACGACAAAAAGCCTTATCGCGTATTGATGATGATGATGATGATGATGATGGTCATGATGAAAATGATAAATACGTGCTTAATCAATAGAGGACAAGCGGTCGGTTTAAATAATGAGCTCACACAGGCGCACAGTGAAAAACATCACATGCGTTTGTCACCGAGATTTCCGTGCGTATCATACGAGTCAGCAATCTGAACATGAGATGTTTTTGTGGATGAGCAAGAGCCCCCAATGCGGGAGTCTCGCGCCTTATGCGTGAGACTTGACATGTCTGCGACTTCAGTTCAGAAACTTCGGACTCCTGTTTCAGGATCAGATAGAAAGTAATAAGCATGCCAGATTTTATTTTACCTTTTACTGCCAGGTTACCTTGCAGCTGGGCTTGGACTCAAGGGTTTCAGGAACTCGGATCGCTACGATGAACATCCAGAGACCACCCGATCTGAGCGCGATTTGTGAGCGCGACTCAAGAACCCATTTCTAAAGTCCCCCAGTTAAACACATCCTTTGATTAAAAATCTCCAATATCAGACTCAGAGACTGAACAAGAGGACAATAGAATCAACACCAACAATATGGCCTTTTTTCTCAGCCACATATTTTCCTCTCTGACATCAGAAGCCCATTTGTTTTGTATGCTGATCATAACAAAAAATGTTATGAAAACAAAAGTAATGTAAAGATGGTGGATTTTTGAAGTAGACAATAATTTTTTAGGAGGAATCTGCTTATCACATTTTCATTTTGAGCTGAGGTAATCCATTTGCTGCAGATGTAAACAAAGCAAATTGGTCTCCCAAATACATGTACATGTAGGCTACCAAAAATGTCTGTGATAATAGAGATGGTCTCCCAAATAAATCATGACAGGCCTCAAATTTCATAAAATTTGGGTCATGGCCACTTGGCCACTCTCAGAGGGGCACCAAGGCCAAAATGGGACCTGACCACCTTGTGCCACGGCACAATGCGTAAATAGTTGAGGATAGAAAACACTACAATAATCAACATATGTGACCCGCCATCTCAAAACCACCAATAAGTCGCCCAAATTTATTTTGCTGTTTTATAGTTGATCTGAAAGTAGAGATTCTCAGCTTTCCAATGGTATAATGACTCATCCAAATTGATCCACAATAACCCTCTCAAATTCACACCAATTAATTAGGAATTCCATAATCTCCATTCAAAGAAAACAGTCTTTAAGTTCAGAACAACAGAGCACACAGGAGCGCACTCTGCGGTCTTTTGTTTGTGAGGGAGCGCAGGAGCGTATTCAATAGTTCATGGCAAACTGGTTTGAAGGGATTATCAGATCAGGCTAAAATTTGACACACCTTAGGATTTGAACCTATTTCTTATATTCACCAAAATTCAGTTCAGTACCTTGATTAATTTTTAACTTGACGGGATTGAATGAGGGTGTTATAAAAGTGCCCTAACACTCCATGGGGCCGTCAGTTTGTATCGGGCGAAAATGAGGAGTCATTTTAAAATTGCTAAAAAACACATTTCTAGAACGAATTACGATCCCAAACTTTGGAACATGATAGAATGATAATGAAACTACCCATTTCTGTCAAAAACAGAAAATTGACCAATCCAACCAAAATGACATTTTGGCTGTTTTCTCAGTTGCGGTGCATGCGACTTATTGGTGGTTTTCAGCCGGCGGGTCACATATTTTTAGAAAATATGTGCTTTTCAATATAATTCAATTCAATTCAATGCTTTATTGTCCATAATTGCAATGGAAATTTGATTTGTTTACATGCATATCAAAGGATTATACAAACAGTCAAACCAAAGAAATAAAAAAATATTACAAACATAAGTAAAATTGAAAAAAAAAAAAAAAAGTACATACAAGGGAGCATCATTAATGAATGAATATGTGAAACATGTATCAAATTATTGTAGGTTTGTGTAACTACAATTTCCTGAATGCCAAATTATCTGCAAGAAAGGAAAAGAAAGAAATAAGAAGTGGAAGAAGATGAAAAAGAAGAAGATAGAGAAAGAGATATATATATATATATATATATATATATTGAGAATAATACCCACGTATTGGATGATTAATAATGTAGACAGTAATAACTTCAAAAAGAGTCGAAGGTACGCCATGTGTAAATCTAACATTAGCTTTTATTGTTCAGAATTTTCGGCCTGCCTCGGGCCTTGCTCAGTGTATACAGTTTAATTCTGAACAATAAAAGCTAAATAAAATTCTGAATAATAAATGCTAATGTTGGATTTACACATGGCGTACCCTCGACTCTTTTTGAAGTTATTATATATATATATATATATATATATATGAGATCAATTGAGAGAATAATAGCGTAGCATGAATCAAAGTTCACCAGAGCTGTTCTACCATTTTGGAAATTTTGCAAAGGTTGAAAAAATGTCTCAGCCGGGAATCAAACCCGGGCCTTTGGCTATGAACGCCAATGCCTTAACCACTAGACCACGGAGACAGGCCAGTGGTTTCGGCTACTCCAAATTCGCTTAACTGACAGATTGACAAATCTTCAACCTTCACTGATTAATTCCTTTATTGGTGGCAGATGATTTTCGAACAATGACCTGCCGCGAGAGTTGCCAAAGCTGTTGTATATGTTACCTGATCACAAATGTTAATTATTCGAACATATACATGTATCTCAAAGAATTCGCTCGGATCCAGCTGAGGTGTGCGGCTGGTCATTGTTCGAAACTCATCTGCCACCAATAAAGGAATTAATCAGTGAAGGTTGAAGATTCGTCAATCTGTCGGTTAAGCGAATTTGGAGGCGCCGAAATCACTGGCCTGTCTCCTACCACTGCGCAATATAATGAACATTGAGGGGGTGGGTCACGTCTTTGACAATTTCTTTAGCCTTGTTTTGTGCTATTTCTTTGCTGATTTCATCTAAATCTATTTGTCTAACCAGAATCTTACTAGCTAACTTCACAGTTCTTCTCAGCTTTTGCTTTGTCTACTTGCCTGGCATATTATACCAGACACAACTCCTAAAGGGGATTACACTCTCTATAACCGACTCATAGAACATCGTCGTTATGGTTCTGTCAACATTGAAGGACAGTAATTTACGAAGAAAGTATATTGTTTGGTTGCTTTTTGTGGTTACTTCCTTCGTATTTTGAAGCTACTTTGATTTCTTGACCGTCAATTGATAAAGGACGATCTAGATTTTCAGGAATTCTCTTCACACGGAAATCGAAAACCATTTCTTTTGTTTTGTATGCATTAAGCCTTAAATATTGTCTTTGCACCAGTTAGCAAAGTAATCAACACAAGACCTATATTTGGTTTCGCCATCCCCTATCAATCCTAAGATGACCATGTCATCAGCATATTTTATTGCTCACAATCAGAATCAACTGTACAATCGTTTGTGTACAAAATGAAGAGGCTGGGCGAGAGTACCCAGCCCTGAGCAGTTCCAGTTTTGGTCGTGATTTCATCAGACATACAGTCAAGTTTTCTAACTCTTTGGCCCGAATTCACAAAGGTGGTTTCAGTCAAAACCGTGGTCTAAACCATGGTTTCAAACCACGGTTCAGACCACGGTTTCAAAATTGCGATTCACAAAGGTGGTTTCAAGTGAAACCACGGTTTCATCTCCTGCTTTTACGTCATCATTTTGAGTCAACTGTTTGGGGTGGTCTGAAACTGTGGTTTCAGATGAAACCATGGTTTTACCCTCGTTTTAACCAATCAGAGTGCAGCATTTTGTGCAGCAGACAGCCACCGGCGGTCAGCGTAGCGGAAAGAAATTTTTTGGGCAGCAAGACTTGAGGAGCCAAGCCTTTTTTCCCGAGCCCTAGCTAGAATGAAATCGTGAGTAATTTATCAATTCCTAGAGATTTCTAATTAGAAATTCTCTTTTCATTATATTTGTACGTATTTTGTTGTACAGAAGAGTAAATATGATGATATAAAAGCATGCTGTTTGGAGCAGAGCGCCAGTGTGGAGCTCAGTGGAGCATAATCGCAAGCAGGTTAATTTTTCAGTCCCAGGTGTTTATTTTTGTGTCCCTTCATCACAACGAGTTGAAGACTGGATCGAGATCGAGTAAGGCTGGAGTGAGACTTGAACTCGTGTCTCGGCTAATAATATCCAGCCTGCATTAATGAATGGATGGTCATCAAAATTTCATTATATGATAATGAACAATTATTGCACATTTCACTTGGGTGCTATAATGCACTTTCATATCACACGCGACATGACGTAGACCTAACGTTACTCGTTAGATCTAGAGTCTAGACCGATCTAGACCGAAGTGTTCTGTATCTAGTAACACTAACAGTCGTCATTAGCCTCGTATTTTGGTAGGGTCGGCACTCCTTTTTAGAAAGGAGGAATGCCGACCCTGTCAGAATACGAGGCTAACGACGACTGTTAGAGACAGAACACTTCGGTCTAATCTAGGTCTAGATCTAGATCTAACTTAGGCCTAGAGTCTAGTCTAGATCTAGGTCTATTTCCAGTTGAATTGAAAATGAAATGAATGAATCTGCTTCAAATTTCACAGAGCATGGATGGTCAGCAACGTGTCAGTGTCATGTGTACTGTGATAGACTTTAATGTAGATTCGAGTCTAAAATCTAGATCTGTACAATTTTTAACCTGAAATTGAATAAAGGGTAACCTGGGTTTTAGCCTTTTTAGGGGTACCTCTATAAATTATTTGCACTTGCATTCGATCGCTAACTTCAGCACACCTCTTCCTGACAACCCAGCTGACCCACAGAAATAGAAAACAGTGACTGACACCAACCCTAACCCCAACCCTCTACCTAATCCTAATCCTAATCCTAACCCTATCCTTAACCCTAATCCTAATCCTAATCCCAATCCTAACCATAATCCACACACGACAGTCTCTGTTGTATATGGTGCGCTGAAGTTAGCGATCGAATGCAAGTGAAAATAATTTATACCCCTAAAACCCAGGATTACCGAATAAAGTCTTTCCAAGGGAACCTCCATTTATTTATGGCTTTGAAAGTTTGATCTTTGATGTCGTTGCTCAGTATCCCCTCCCCTTGCCAGGCCCTGCTGCGCGCTGTGTGCTACGTGTTTCGCTCTCTGCATCAGTGCATGTAGATTCTGCTTTCTGTTCCTGAACTGAAGCTAGAATCTACATGTACATCATGAATCATGTCATACTTGCTAACTCTACCGCTCTAGGTGGTAATCTATACATGGTAGGCTATAGACCACCGGAGGTCAAAATGGTGTTTTGAATAGCAAAACTAATTGCTAACGCAAACGTGAAATATAATGACATCTAAAGATCTATAATAGAGAAGAAAAGTTTTGATTTTACTTGCCAGCAATGTTCCTGAGGCTCTCAATTTCCCCTTTCTGCTTCATATCTGATGAATGAACTGAAAATGGTGAATTTTAAGAAGAAAACTGACGCTTATCAGACTCGTAGGTCGACAGTATTCCATCAAGTAACCAATAGAAAGCATGCTATGCAGTTTCGGTACAGAATTGTCACTTTTGTGGGATGAGGTCAATTCATTGACCATGTAAACAGGATGAGTGGTATAGACTTCTGCTTTTCATGGAATTTGACACTTCCCTTGCTGTATATACTAGAAACACCAAAAAATGTAGTAATAGGAGTCGTAGTAATCTGTGATGCAGCAATCTAAGTTTTTGCTAACTCTACATGTAGACCCATCTATAATGTGGGATAACACAGGAAAGTTTGCAAAAATTTAGATTGTTGCCTTAAGGATGGCACAAATGCGCACATGAAGTGAAGTGAACCATCGGAGGACCGTACTGAGCAACAAAATCGGAGGCCGAAGCTGTGTAAATCGAGGTTTCCTTGGTCCAATTTTATTCCAATGCAGTTGAAAAATTGAATACATGTTGCTGATAATTATGTTAAATTTATTGAATGCAGACTTGTTCATTACAATTGGAAATATATGCATGGCTACGAAAGTGGATTAACGCCTTGACTTGAGACTGAATCTCGAATTCTCAATCACATTAATAAGAAGCATACAGCAGATTGAGAACGACCCTAAAAATTGTTCATGTACAGTACATGTAGTATTGTATGTACACTCATTTCCAATAATTCTTGCCTTCAGTATTTAATTTTGCGTCTAATTCCAACGTTATTTTACATACAGAGAGCTGACAGAAAACAACAAGGTCCCTTGGACCAGAGGAATCCATTTGAATGCACTCTGCCTCATCAGCATGCTTGAACGAAATGATCCACCCATAGCTACCTGTGATCTTGCAGGTATTGACTGCTCTATTTTTTTTTTTTCAAATATTAGTTTGTTGTTCTCCCTGAATGTGTGCTTTTATTGTTTATCATTTCTCTCTCTCTCTCTTTTTTTTTTTTTTTTTTGGGGGGGGGGGGGGTTGGTGGGGGGTGGAATCTTTAAATTATAAGCTGGACTTGCTTTTGCTTTATATTTAAGAGAAGTTAATTCTTTTTTATCCTCAAATAATATTGAAGAGAAGAGGGGCATATGAGAAGAAGTTAGTGCTTTGAGATTTGAAAATCAATTGAAATGTGTAGGTTCTTTAATGTATGGCATTGTTAATTACATGGAATTTTTTGAGCAAGGCACTAAACTTATTTTAACAGTGTAATCCTTTTGCGGAAGCAAATCTTGGTCTTTAACATGCTGATAAGTCATCTTGATATTTTAATCATTTAAAAATGTCATTTTTAGAGAGAATATCACAATACATGTAATTCCAAACTTCATTTTTCCATATTTTTTACTATAAGGAGTGAAAAATTGAGCACCATTCAATTCTCACGGTCTAAAAATGACTTGCTCTGCTTGTAAAATTGTTCATGCAGTATTAGCAAGTGTGTTATGAAAAGAAGGCATAATTTCTGTAAGTTTGTTATGCTAATATTAAATCACAAATTGATTACTTTTTTTTCAATTTTTTTTTTCTTCTTAAATGTCAAATTAATGATGCATAGTTCTGTTTTATTTTTTTTCCTCCAATTTATATATATTTTAAATTTAAAGGCCAATATTTCTGAGAAAATTGTTTTCAACCTGGTATCTGTTGATATGTAATTACAGGATCATTCCATAGGATGCATGGTGATGACTGATGAGGCATCAATATCACAACCATCTGTTTGGAGAGACATCAGAGAGGTTTCCAAAGCTATCGCAAGCAGGAAGAGAGAATTCATGCAGTTTCCAAGTACGAAAGAAGAGATCGAATCTACCCATCAGTGATCCTATGAGTATTGCGGATTTCCAGGTGTCATAGGTGGCATGTAGGTGCTATTAATTGGACTTGTATCAAATTCATGGATCAGAATTAACTGAAAGAACTGAAGAGGCAAGGGCATATGGTGCCAGGTGGCAAACTGGCTATATGGAGATAGTGGAATGTGAATAAGTTTTTTGATAATCATCTGTAATTATCCTTAACCTTAAGCAAGGGGGGGGGGGTGTGCCCAGGTGTTTCGCGTGATATGTCCCTAATATGCAAAGCAGTCGATGCCCCATTTCGTGATTTTTTTTCTTTTCACATGCCCTCTTCCAAACTTGGTTGGCCAAAAAATAATGATACACACACAAACCCACCCTCTTTTGTACTTGGAGCCCCCAACCCCACCCACCCCCTGTTGCGGAGAAGTTTGTTATGACAAGGTTTGTCTATAGTTACATATTTTCCTTTGCAATATGAATTAGTCTCATAAGTGCTTTTGATTAGGCAGCTAGATATTGGTGCCCTACAAATACATCAATTAGATTGGATTGGAATTGCAGTATATCATAATCTGATTTCTATTGAAAATTTTGGTTCATAATCATAATCTAAAAATGAAAACAATTTAAAAAACTTATTTGAATAAATATTTTGAATAAAAAATGATTGAAATTCTATAGTAGAATCCTATTTAAAGCTATCCTGAATTCATATATCTAGATGAGCTGCACACTGTCTTACTCTTGCAGTCATTATTAAAAAGTAGATAATGATATTTCCTTTTTACAAGTTCTCAAAACAAATTATAGTTCAGTGTGTATGTGTTAATGAACATTCTTATCACAGTAAATTGTCAATTTCTTATTGAATCTGGCAAATTGTCTTCTAAAATATTATGTTCAAATTGTCAGAATATGAGTCATGAATGATTAATAAATTTGATAGGCATATGTAATGTAGTTCATATATGAATCAAATAGTGCTTAAAACCTTAGAAAATAACAAGTCAGCAACACATCACTGTATGCAATTATACAAAAATATGAATATGTATTAATTTCAGAACACTCATATATACAGCTACATGTATTACCTACAAGGTTCATATAATAAAATTTTGATATACTTTTTCTGTTTATTTAGGTGTACATACAGAAAATATCTATGCTTAGAGCATGCTCTTCTTTGAAAAATTGTATTTTTAACATATGTTCCTCCCATGCCAATTCAACCATCATTTCCTTGGGTAATACGTGGTGTACCATGCAGCCTTTCTTGTTGCCTTGACCTTGTTGACAATACTGCAAACTTCTTTATGCAGATAATGTAGTGATACTTTTGGTAAACTGCCGGTCGGTCTACTCCCACTTTGACTACTGTCCGTTTGGTCTCGTCCCACATGGTCTAATTCCATTTTGTCTAGAACCAGTTGGTCTAATGACCTTTTGGTCTAATTGCCACTTCGCCTATTTACCATTTTGTCTAATTCTCATTTTGTCTAATGCCCATTGCGTCTAATGTCTACTTGATCTAACACCATTTAGTCTAATACCAAATGCAATTAGACAGTTTGGTTATTAGACGAATTGGCAATTAGGCCAAGTGGTTATTACATTAGACCAAATGAGAATTAGACCAAGTATGTATTATTCCAAATTGATAGTATATCAAATGGGTTTAGCCAACGTGGTATTAGACAATCAGGTAATTAGACCATCTGCTGGTAGACCAAGTGGATATAAACCTGGCATGGTTTCTGCATGGCTTTATGAATTCATTTTATGAGTAAAACGTAATTTATGTGTACTCAGGAAGTGAAATATAGTGAAAATGGAATACATTTAATGTAGACAGGGCCGTACGCAGAAATTTTTTTCCTGGGGGGGGGGGGCAAGACGCAAAAAAATATTTTGAAGAAAATCGAAAGGGAAGAAGCAAAACGACTGAGCTTGTCTTGGGACACTTGCATTTTTTAAAAGTGAGATTGAAAGATTTGTTACATTTGGTATACACTTTTGGTGAATTCTGTGAAATTTTCAGTAAAAAAATGTAGGTTTTCAAATTTATGGGGGCGCCCCCCCCCACCTGCGTACGGCCATAAATGTATGAATGTAGATTGATTGATATTATAAATTATGCCATCCCTTTCTAAGAAAATAGTCATGTTCATATTCAGTGAATCGGTATGTAATTTCTTTGACTATTATTAACTACCAATGGAAAATATGGTTACCTAAATGCTTTCTTTTTTGTGTGTAAATTTTGTCGCAGTAATATGACAAAAATACATATTAAATTGCTGAAATTAAGTTACTTTATAAAAACTTTTTATACATGTACTTTGTATCGTAGAAACATCACACTGGAAGTCGTGTTGCTTTTTGGCAAGATGTGAATGACGTCATATTTTGTGTTTGATGATGATGTTATGAGCAGGGCCCACGAAACTGGGGGGGGGGGGACTGGGGGGCTGCAGCCTCCCCTCCCCCACTTTTTGAGTATACACGTTTTCCTCTGTACAAAACCTGGAAATAATTATCCTGGTTTGTACGCGCAGCCGCCCCCCCCCCCCCCCACCACTTTCGAAAACTTCATGCAGTTTCTGATATTATTGGAAAATATTGATAGTGAATACTTTGCACGAGAGAGGTTGATGTTGCAAAAGATCTTGGTAGGCTGTGGCTGTGCTTGAAGATAGCAGCATGTTGGAACGGTTGTTATGATGCTTTGACTTTGCCCGGGGGGGGGGGGGGGGGGGGCTTTGCAGACTCGTATGTTTGTTTGTGTGTGTGTGTGTGTCCGCGCGCATGCGACAATTTATTTTAAATGAAATCTCTAATGAAATATTTGGAAAAATAGAAACAAAATCTGTGATGTCTAACCTAATGCAAGTTTCCCATCCTACTACAGAAAAGTTTCTCAATAGAAATGTCTTGAAATATTCATGATATATAGAGAAAATACTGCTGAAAAAAAGTACAATGAATTCCTGAATCTACAATGACCGTCAGAACAATGAAGCCCCAAACCTTGCAACATTTTTAAATGAAAAGGACTTCGACGTGGCAAATTGCGAAATTAATTAGAAAGTTTAGATAAAAATAAGTCCGAAATCAATTACAATTCTAAACGATGCCGGAGATGTTAATTACATTATTATTCACAGATAAAAATTCAACATCGACAAATTGAATATCATTTTATTTTTCAATGCTGTAAGCATTCATGAGAAGACGTCGTGTAGATGCCCCAATTGGCTATAAGCGTCTTACACGATTACAAAATCTTTGTTATCTTCGTCATTAAACAGTTTTTGAAAAACAAATATTCAAAGAGAGCAACCTAGAATATTCCGATTGCAGTCGCACCCTCCAGTCATATAAATAGGCCTACGCGATATAGGCCTAGGCTAGGCGGCCGAATGCTGATGTAAACATAGTTTGGATAGGCTATGCGCGCACTAGCGCGATTGCGCATGATAATACGCCTGTTGCTCCAGGCGACAAGCGCATTAAGGTCAATATGCAAAATGCGATGACCCTGCGGTACACGTCCGCGTTTTATTCCAAAGATACGAAAATAAAAAATAGCTCCGTATACGACTCTAGCTCTAGCTCTGGATCAATCATACTGAGCATGCTCAGTGCAGTGCGAAAAGGGGGAAATCCCTAGACTCCGGTTGCAACCGTGGTTTTAACCGTGGTTTCAACCGTGGGTCTAATTGAAACCGTGGATTTTTGAAACCACTGTTTGTGAATCACAGACTCGGTGAAACCATGGTTTCAGCTGAAACCGTGGTTTCAAAAATCCATGGTTTTCAGAAACCACGGTTTCAAATGAAACCACCTTTGTGAATTCGGGCCATTGGGTTCTTGATCTCAGAAAATTACTTATCCACACCTTATTTATTACTTATTGTTAAACCCTAAGATTATGAAATATCCTATTTCCATCCCATTCCTTCAGTTGGGGCTAGCATTTTGTTACCTATTTTATCTATATCCACCCCACTCTTTCCAGCATAATGATCCACTGCGTCCGTTGCATTTCAAAAATTCACCTTGTACAGCTAGATAACTCCTACAGATGGACAACCAGTCTATGGTCAGCCACTGATCCTCGAATGCCGGGGGAAGAACAGAGAAGAAGAAGAAGTTGGATCTAAATTATCGTGATCATGTGAAGTTCTTAGATTTTTTGTTTGGCAGTGTATACAACTACACAAGTGTATGTCTCTACCTTATAGCCACACAGCCACATGCGTGTGGCTGTATCCAAAGGCCCAGTGTGAGGATACAGCTACATGTACATCCATGTCCAATACTCTACATGTATTTTCCATAATTTGCTGTTGTCGAGGATTTTCTTCATGTCACTGATGTGAGTACTTTAAAATTTACACTCTCCCAGTAGAAAAGTAATTGATTTTTGTCTTCTTGTTTGTTTTCATTGTCTTCTTTCTGCAGGTTGTATTCTTCATCTTGGAACATACTACAACAATGCCATCATACATGTAGTAATAACTTGTCATCATGATCAAGGATTTCAGCTGTCTTGAACAGTACTAGTGAACATTGAAGGCCTGATATTATTGTAATCACAAAAGGAAGACAAGCTCGTTACTTCAGGATGCATTCAAGTGAAGATGCTATCCATACAGCAAGGAAAGCTGCTGCAACAGCTCTCACTGAAAGACATCGTGGAGAATGGATGGGGGCTGGTGACCCTGAAAGCGCCTCTGTGTACCACCATATACGAAGCAGAACTATAGGACATGCTAAGCACAGGAGGAAGGCGATCTGTAACCTGACTACCCGTAGACTTCCCCATGTGCTCTCTGAAAGAGAGATTGAAGTTGGACACATTAATAAGATCTTTGCATCAGAATGGATTTCAGATCACCAAGTTGTCATTGGAACCAAGTGCAATAAAGTGAGTATGAATATCCAGAGGTCAGGAAATTGTTACTATGACTATGACTTTGGCTTGATGTCCTTCTAGATACTGAACTTAACCAATTAGAGTACGCCTTTGGTTCTAGAACTTACCTCAAACTTGCCTACATTATATGAAGCTCTTCACCTCATTTTTGTCAGTCAGTTCACAAGACTGAAGGTCCCTGTACAGTCTTTTTCAATCCCTCCCGTAATTTATTTTTCAAAGTTCTTTGATGTTTTCTTTCTGCCTACCTGTCTATCTGCCTCACTTCCACTTACTCTCTTACTTCCCCTCTCTCCCTCTCTTTCTGTATCTTTCTCCCTCCTTCATCCTCTTTTCCCAAAACTTCCTACGTCTCAGCCTCTTACCATTTACTTTTATTATTTGTAATCCTTCACCAGTTGATAGCCTTAGACTTGGATCTCAACCACCAAGTCTCCATTCCGATGCTTCGCACCCTCCCAGCCCCAGGAAGAAGGCAGGAAGTATTACCAGCTAACAACAGTGGTATCCACAGCATATCCATCAACCCCAGTGGTACCCTGTTGGCAACAGGTGCAGATAATCCGAATAACATTGGTATCTACAGATTACCTACATTTGATCCAGTCTGTGTTGGACAGGTAAGTTCAAATTACATTGCCTACATGGACACTTTTAAGAGATATATATCCTTTCTTTTATCTTGCAAACAATTGCCATTTTTTTATCTTGCCACTTGCCACACCGTCTTTATCAAGTGTATGACAGACTTTTGAAATTGTATCCATGTAGCAGTTCCAAGACAATGTGCAATTATTTAATAAGTAACTGGGCACATACTCTGAGAAACACTTTACAGCCCAAAAACATTTTTAATACGTTAAACAAGTTAAAAAAGAAAGAAACAGGAAAAAAGCGAGTTCTTTCCTGCCTTTTTCTTTTTTCATTTTCATTTAACTTAAAGCTTTTTTTCCTTTGTGATGTATTGTGCACCTCTCTGTCTTCGTGCCTAACACCAACACCCTGGTATCAGTAGAGAGAGCACGCGCTTTGATATTTCAACGCATGTTTTAAATTTCATTACGCACTTTGCAAAATAAAGCACTTGGCACATGAGAAAGTTCTTAGGGCGAAAATTCTGGCAAATTTCATTTTGTATGGAGTTTTGAGACCATTTATTTATATATTCATGTATTTATTTATTCATTTATTTATTTATTCATTTATCTTTTCTTTTTGTTATCAATTGCAAGTGTAATGTGTTTGTCATCTTGAGTTTCTCTACTTTACATAGAGTTTTCTCCTGTAAATAGGATATATTTGACTTCTTTTTTTCTTCTTTCAGGATTGTCACAAGGATTGGATGTTCTCTGTAGTATGGTTAGATGACCAATATTTGGTTGCAGGTAATGTGTGCTTTGTTACATATTCTGTGCAGCCTCTTGGGACCAGGGGAAAAATTAATTATTTTTTTCCGGGGCTACTCTTTGACCCACCCACCCAAATTTTCTACATTGTATTACAGTTTACATTGGACCCTATGAGAATTTCAGGGGCTCTTTTTTAGTTTTCCAGGGCTCTTTTTGGCATTTCAGGGGCGAATTCGCCCGAGCCCCCGTGTATTTTTTTCCCTGCTTGGGACTTATTTCAAATATGCAGTGTGTACAAAGAATCAGACTGCTTTAGACTAAACTTACCCTTATTACCAGTAGTTTAAACCTGATTGCATGTGTTCAGGGTTTTTTTTTTCATTGTGGGATTTGGACTTTTAACAATTGCTAGTAATTTACTAGTCATTTGGTCCGAAAAAAATCTAAGAAGATTTTGACAATGCTGCTGTTTAATGTACAATCAGTGTGAAATGATACCAACTGATGAACACTATTTCTGCCACCCATCACACATTTACCAAGTGGATTTTTTATAATTATTTTGCAAAAATGACGTGTAATTAAAATATGAAAGCCAGAGATACTCAATCATATGAAAAATGTATCATTATGAAATCAATCATCTGAAAGGCAAAACCAATATGTCATGTATCTTTTAATTTGTATTTTTTTCTGTCTGAATATGCTCATAATCAGGTTCAAGAGATTCTCAAATTTCTGTCTGGTCTGTTAGTGAAGAACTCTGTGACCGGGTACAAAAGGTCAATGAAAAAACCTCAGTGCCCTCTTATGAAGCTATCTTCCCATTGTCGATACGTGCCAATGAGAAAAGTGAGAAAGTAAGAGCCTTAGGATACAGCCAACACACAAAGGTAAGTATATAATGATTTTTTTTTCATTTGCTGCTTTTACTTCAAAGGCAGAATACCTGTACTTCATGATGACTGTGTTAACACAAATTTTGAGGCATTTTTTGGTTGCAAGTTCCCAGTTCCTACATAAACTTGTTCTGGTTTTTGTTGATGTTATGTGATCATTGCCTTGAGCACTCCAGAGTGGACCTGGCACTATACAAGTCACATTTGTTATTATTATTATCATTATTATTATTATTATTATTATTATTATTATTATTATTATTATTATTATAATGAACTTAAAGTGGAGCTTAAAGTTTGGGGAGTTACACTTTTTTAAGTCCCAACCATTTGGGAATGGAACTTTATTTTCTTTTTTATTTTCTACCGGGTATTTGTTTTGAACATTTTGAAATAAAATTTTTTCTCTTCATTTTGTTTTAACTATCCTTTAGGAATTAGCTTCATTGTCAGCCAATGGTTTTATTCACCTATGGGACTTGAGAGGCTTCCGTAAGTTGCACTCCAGACGCTTGCCATACTGCGAGGAAAACGTCTGTATCGCTTTGTCAGAGGACCACTCTCTGTATGCTGTAGGCTCCCAGTCCCATGTCACTTTTCTAGACTCAAGGAATGGCAGATGTGTAGCATCAGTCCATTCCAAGGAGAGAGGCAGTGGTATGTACAAGAGAAACAATTTTCAGCTACTTTGTAAAAATGGTAACAGTCTTAAGATTTCAGTCTACCAAGGGTGTGTTTATGGGGACCGCTTATTTTCTAGAAATTAAAAACGGGTACTTGAGTCACGAACACAAATTGCACTCACAACAGACGGTCTCTCTGGATGTTGTGTTTATCGCATAGTGCAGGATGACTATGGACACAACTCAAATCACGTTGTGTTTATCACTGTGACTCGAGTCACAGATCTGGTCAACTGGTAATTAAATCCCCCTATTTTGTGGGACTCAACTTAGTCTGCGACGATAATCGGGTAATCAAGTCACCGTCATGTTTATCAGTGATAACGGGTAAACTAGTTGGGTACTTGGATCGCTATTAGAACTTTATTTGTCCCGATAAACATATCCTATGTCTTAATATTACAATGTCACTAAAGACAGACAAGCTTATAAATTGGCATGAAGGGCACAAAGATTGTATGATGCTGTAAATACATTACTGTATTGGCAGTAGAAAGGAAAGATAAATATTTTTATTGCCAGTTGATTTAGGATGATGGTACCTGTGTGTTGGTAGGGATTTGGATGGGAGAAATTTTAATGTTAAAGGTTAAATCCTCTCAATCTGTTATGAAAATCATAAGTCAGAAAAAAATCCTGCTGGTTCCAGTTCTTTCTGACTTATGATTTTCCTTACAGATCGAGCACACTACACTGGGAGTAATGCTTACATTTTTTTTTACATATTGAAAATTCCTCCCATTAAGCTTCTTCATTTACTAATGATCAGTGTGTTTTACTGTTTGACCCTCATTATTTTCAAGAGGTTTCCAAGAATTTCCAAATGGGATTCCCTACCTGTAAAATTGATTTTTTTTTTTTTTTAGATCTCTACTTGTCATTGGAAAATTGATGGAATACCTGCCAACTGTTCCTCTGTTTTTGTTTCTGCGCTAGGTGTGCGATCAGTAAGCTTCAAGGATGGTGTCCTTACAGTTGGTACTGGTCAAGGTGCGCTCATGTTCTTTGATCTGAGAGCCGGTCACTTCATCGAGAAGGACCAGGATGGGAAAACAGTGCCTGTCAAGTTATTTACTGGAGATGGATTTCTGGTGAGCTGTGCTTCATGTGATTGATGAATGAAAATGCAACCGGATGGAAAAATGCTGGAGTTGTAAATTAATTTGAAAATGGTTTTTATTTATGGACATTTTAAATATTTCAAGAAAATAAAAGGCAGATCATTTTAAAGTTTCATGGAGGATGGATACAGATGTTTTGATTTCAAGGAGGCCAATATTTATCCTCTCAAAAAGTATGAAATTTATTGGCCAAATTTTTTTTTTTATAAGAAAAGAGCACCTCAACAGTACATCACATTTGGGTACCTGGGAACTTTAAGGTGGATACAGTCAAATATATTTGATGAAGATAACGATAAACTTAAGGACTGTTTAGTATTTTGACATGCAAGTATTACGCATCATGCTATTTATCCAGATTTGTTTTATTCATCCTGATGAATGAAAACTTGATATCGATGTAACAGTACCAAAAGCACTTGCAATCAGTAACCCATAAATCAGTGTTATAAATAGAATGTCATTTTTGTTATCATCTGTAATTTTATTTCCCGACAGCATCGAGACAACCTTTTCCACCAGTTCTTCAGTGAGTCCAATCATCCCAACGCTGTGTACACCCATCGGTATGACAGCTCTGGGACCAGGCTCTTCGTAGCCGGTGGTCCATTGCCATCTGGCCTTTCCGGGAACTATGTAGGCTTGTGGCAGTAGAGAATGAAGGCCTGGTTCAACTTGAACCCTTTATCTGGAAGGAAGAATGGTGATTGACAAATGCCTTCAGTAGCAGCTTGCTTGTTTTCATCACCTATACTTCGAAAGAGATGTAATATACCATATACCAAGCTGCTGAATATAATACAAGTATGTTTATCATAAGATTGGTAAGGAAGTGAGTAACAGACATCTATTCATGATGGCCTCAACATATCAGATTTGATGTGAATTGCAAAGTATTATTTCTAATTGTAAAATGATTTTCAATAAGCTAGGAAATGTTATTTTATTTGTATGTTATGCCTATGAACTACATGAACTTGATTGTATTCGATGTATTTTTGTTGCAAATTTCAAAGCTGTAAATATATGCAGAAATCTTACTTGAAGATGAAGAATTTGTGCACCATCCAAGACTTTTCTTCCAACATTCGTATCTAACAATTACTATAATGGTTCACATTTGACCAAGGTACAAGGATGCACTGATATTGTGCAGTGTTGGGCCCCACACATGAATCCAGCTCAATTTTTTTTAAAATTTCATTTCATACTTGTTTTTTTCAAAGAAAATGTGAAAAAAAATTGTTTTCATGGGGAAAGCATCACATTCCAGGTCAAAATTTCCTTGAATGGTGGTGTACATGAGAATCAATACAATTGCATATAAGATGCCTACATTTCAAAATACCTTGGGATTTTGGTTGTTAAAGTGTGCCAATCATTTGAAAAAAAAATGATGTACAGCTAGGAAATATGAAATAACTACCTCCTTCTCTTTTCTAGGGAGAGGGGTTGGTTAGGATTTTCAAGAAAATAAGGGATACTGTCAATGTGGAATATTTCACAATGTTGAAATGTTTGTACATTTCGCGCAGCACGACACACGAGAATAAAACCACGCGAAATATTTTCATTAAGCTCGCGAATACAGCTGTCCTAACTGTCTGCGAAAATCAAAAATGCGTGATTGTGTTCAACTTGGCTGAGCGCGAAAATCTCTATTTTTACAGTATATGAAACCAAAACGCATGAAATTTAATGACATCTTGATTCCAAAAATGCCCTGATTTATGCACACGTGTACGTGAACATCAACTAGTCGCTTATGTTTAAAGAGAGTATATATGAACTCACAATATCAGCTTACAAAAGTTTTATTTGCATTTAACAATTTAAATATAATATAGTGACAGTGGAACCCCTGGCGTACATTGTCAAATGACTTTCGGTGATTGGTACACTTGAGATTAAGCTTTAGAGCTAAAGCTGAAGGAGACTGTATTTGGGCAAGTCCTAGTTGACAGTCCTTAAGGGGCATTCAGATATCAGACTTTATTGTGGCACCACAAAATCCCTACAACATTTTGCTGTACAAATCAATGGGGTATGAGGTGACAAAAAAATGTTGCTAAGGCAGGGCACATATTTTTTTGCTGCGTGGCTGCAAAAAAAATGTGCACCAATCAAATTCTTAAAAAGTTTGCGCAAAGATTTGACACAACGTTCTCTTTTATTTTAGAGTTGACACATTAATGCACGTTCATCAACATATGGGGCCACGATGAACACTAAAAATTTTGTGGTGCCACAATGTTGCGTCATATATGAACACTCCTTAAAGCTTGGATCAGACCAAGTTACAACAAAAATAACACTTGCCATGTTCATATTTTTATATTTTGCATTCTTGGTAATGTATAGAACAGCGAATACATCAGAATTTGCTAGGATTAGTGTTAAGATAAACAGAACAAATATTGCCATATTTTCTATTACAGAGCTAAAGTATTGATTATTCAAGTACAACATTGTTTTTTGGAGGTGGTTTGCATTAATTATTTGACAGTTTCTAAGAATAGTGATACTGAAGGATGATTTTACTACTATTAAGGATTTAAGCTTACATATTTATATTTTCAGAGCAACTTTATATCCTTTGTCCTAGTGAATATGCATTCATGTTTTTGTTATGGATTTTTTTTCAGTTTGATGTTTATTGTTACTAATATTTATTGTTAATATGCTATTTCATATTATAAATTTTTGTTACACTTGTCAAATTTTGTTGATTGTTTTCATATTTTTCCTATTTCCATATTTTTGTATTTATACATGTTACATTTCAAGTTCATTGATATCTTAATAAGTCATTTTCCTTTAAATCTAACTTATCAAAGACATGAAAAATAGTTTAGACATATAAACCTGCCACTATTTCACGAGTCATTGGAATCACCCAACCCTCATAAAATTTAGTATGATGTGTCAGGTCATTCTTCATTTAGATCATCAGAAGTTCTCATTACCTTTATATTGGTATAATGTAATTGTCATCTTTTCATACTTCTCAGCTTGCCTCAGTAAAATATTGTACCTTCCTTGGTCATGTGATTGTTAATATGCAAAGGTGCCTACATGGAATTGGGTTCTTGACGTGTACTTTACGACTGTTTTTATGAAAATGAAATTTGTGGTATGCTGTCAAACTTTCCACCACTTTAATCTGATGAGATTTAACTCAACAACACTCATCATCAGCCTTGTATATATGGATCACATGCTGCTTACTTTGTTATAGTGACTTCCTACTCTAAATCCTTATGTAGCTTATTTCATAAATTTTCAGATATATATATTTATGCAAACTAAATGATTGTGAATTGTGTACTATGCTTTTTGCAAAATTCATGTAGAGCAAATGATCAGTGACTGTGAGCATGCCATGGCTGCCTGTATGGACATAGGTCTTTGTGCATTACCGGTACTCGTACATGTACTGCATGTTGAGGGTATACTTGTTCAAGTCTGTCAAGGTCATTATTAGTATGAAAATGTTACTCTGATGGAATCTGCCATTTTACACTGGAAAGTAAGTGGACTATTTTGGGAAGTGTTATTATTATTGTCATTATTAGTATGAAAATGTTACTCTGATGGAATCTGCCATTTTACACTGGAAAGTAAGTGGACTATTTTGGGGAGTGTGGCACCCTCTGAAAAAACCCCTCTTGGATATCAGGTCCCTTTTAATATGCTCATGCTACTCCCCAAAACACTTATTTCAGTGTACATGTGTTAGGTCATCGATTTGATTTGATTTGATTTGATTTGATTTGATTTGATTTGATTTGATTTGAATCAGTGTATTGTACTGTAATGAAAACATCGAACATGCTGCCCAAGGGCTGAAAGAATTTGACTTACAGAGTATACTGAAAAAAAAAAAAATAAAAATAGCTACATGCAAATACATACAAATCACAAATGAAAATAGCAAAGACCAATTGAAAAGAAACAATTCTTAAAAAAAAAAAAAAAAAAAAAAAAAAAAATGGTTTTAGGTCGATTTATGCGCAACATGGCATAATATTACATCAGAGATGTTTGTACTGTGGATGTAAGTGCTAATTCACATGGGGGCAGCGTGATGTTTGAAGTTTCCAGACCTAACCAACAGATACAAATCTCAAAGTCATTGTTGTTCTGGATAATAATGCACTAAATTGGCCTGAACATTAGTTTAAAACAGTTTAAGATGCACGTCTTATATCTCGTTTTTTCATGCACATTTTGATTACGATCTCGTTTCTTGATTTGACGAGTTAGAATGTACCTGTAGTGCCGTCAACTATGGTTCCAACTTTACAAGCTTTTTTTTGTGTTTTTTGTTGATGTTTCATATTTCTTTCAAAAAAGGTGAGAAGCAAATGTTATTTCTGAAACTTATATGTAGGTGAATACGGTAGTCATTGCTTCCTTTTCTACATGTGCATGTAAATTCAGTCTTCACTGATTTTTTTTTTAACAGGATTTATCTTCATATTTATGCTCTATTTACTCACAGTTCATGAAATTTGCACTTGTAAATGTACCTGTCAAT
The DNA here is from genome assembly GCA_029962745.1 of Echinometra lucunter. Taxonomy (NCBI): domain Eukaryota; kingdom Metazoa; phylum Echinodermata; class Echinoidea; order Camarodonta; family Echinometridae; genus Echinometra; species Echinometra lucunter. The sequence continues at coordinate 3,023,762 of CM057156.1, forward strand.
GCTGCTTGGCTGGACATGGTTGAACAGAGCATTCATTAACCCATAGCAGTACAGAGCTTTCTCGATGGTAAAATTAATCATCTTCGATCCTCAAATTGGCAATACAAATTATTTTTTTCCACATTTACATAGCTTGAAAAAAAATATATTGATATAACATAAACCAAAATGAAATATAATTGTAAAATTGAATCAGAAATCGCCAATTTGAACACAGAAATAGTGATCATATATCATTCACTGCATTGCCAATTTAAGGAGTTTAATGATCAGTTACACTTAAACTGCTCTAATTCGAGAATGCCACACCATACAGCGATGGGAATGGGCTCAAATTTGTCAGTGCATTTTTCTTTTTCTGCTCATGTATGATCTGTATTGCCCAACATTCTGGACCAACAGATACTGCAAAAGCGTCTCCTAAAGGTGACACTGTACCTCTATGGGTTAAGCAACACAAGTACAAATATTACATTCACAACTGAAAATGTGACCTTGGATAAGTTCGTTGCATACAGTAGACTGCGTGTGAATACTGCACATAAAATTGTCATTTTTAGGCTTTCATTTGAGCCTATTTGGTGATGTGGAGCTTGCTTCAAATTTTCATAAGAAAAGATTTTTAAATACAGTGTATATATATCCATGTATAGGATCTAATGGTATTTGCAGTTTTCAACCTCATTTATCGAAATAAGTTTAGCAGCAACATTCTTGTGAAGTACTTGGGTACATGTAGATATTGTGTGTTTGGGTTTAAAAAGAGTGCAACAATAATATCATTGTTTTACTCATGTCAGACGATACAATGTGTACTTCCTTCTGGTGGCTAGATATCATGATGAAAATTCTGTTAAGCATTGTAAACTGAAAAGATCATTCTAAATGAAAAATGCAAATAGCCAGAACAAAGCTATTCAATATTCTGATTTTCTGTGATGGCAAAGAAATCAGCAAGTGAGTTTCAATGTTCAGATGCCTTCAATTTAAGCGCGCACTGTTTATATTTATGTAATTATAGAAGAATGTCCGAGTAGAAGCATCAATTTATATGAAAAATGAAATACTTACCGCTACTTTTAGCAGTGCGTGTATAATTTTCTAATAGGATGCTGGGGTACTGTTTTCTGTTATACAATATCTGGTTTTATTCACCAGTAGTTTGGCATCAAAGAAATATTATGCTATATTTTATTAATACTTTTGTCATTCGTATGTTATTAGAGAAGTATCATTTATTATTTTGGTGTACTGGGCCCCATAACACAAAGATTTGCAATCAATCGCAAAGTTGTAACAGCCAATCAAGAGCATTGTTTCATGCACATCTCGTTCAAAAAGGTGACCCTGGACCAATCAGAATGGTTGTTTTAAATTTGCGATTGATCGCAAACCTTTGTGTTACGGGCCCAAGGTCAACTTTTTTCTAATTAATACTTTGTGTTTATAGCTGAGAAGAGAAATGGTTTCCTACTTGGTGCACATAAAGCAATGTGTATTTCTTTGTGAAGTTTTAGTACCACAAGCATGGTATAGCCTAGGTGGAAGTTTTGCAACCACCACAGTTCCACTGTGATACTTTTTTTTTGTAAGGGTTAGCATATCACAATCCTTATATGAATACAACAGTATATACTGGAAAGCGAGAAGTTGTGTAAGACGGATATTGCTTCTACACAAATATGTAATCTAAGCAGAGGCAACGCTACAGGGGCGCAGGGGGCAGCCCCCCCCCCCCCCCCCATAATTTTTTTAAGTGATCAAACAGAAAAAAAGGAGAGTATGGGGGAAGAGAGGGCAGGGTCATGCAACTATATAATAGCCCTATTAGTTCATGCTTAAGCCAGGATAATTCTGATTGACCCACTGTTATTATTTTGAATAAAAGAACTTGAGCTGGACCTAGTATACTAAGGACTTGAGGATTCTGAGCAGTTGCCTCAATCAAGCAAGCTTTCAGATACATTAGCCCAGATTAAGTATGAAGTTTGCACTTAATTAACTGGGGAAGCAGTTTCGTGTCGGTGCTTGTGTGGTGCAGTCCAGCACAATGTATTGCAGTGTATTTTTAAAAAGCAGGAGATCAAGATCCTACTTTTCTGCAAATTCATATATATCTTGTAAATTTTATTTTGTGCTCCATCTTGTACAACTGTATACTTCGGTTAAAATTCATTTGTTCATCACAGACTTTTTGTTTTGTTTTAGTTGATTTTGTAGATTTTTGTATTATTTCATTACTTTGTAAATATGAATTATATATGTTCTGTAAATTATATGTATAGACAAGTAAATATGAAAAATAAAATGATAACACATGACGCAATCCATTCGAAGTTTGTTTTCAGTTACGTATCATTGATCATGACAGTGTAGATCCCTCTTTAAAGGGGGTACCCAATGCTGAAACAATGTTAGTTCATTTAAAAGAGCATGATTTTATTAGCAGAAAATCATCTGCCTAAAGTTTTTTTTAAAAGTCGTGTTGCCAAGGAAACCCCGAAATGTGGTAAGATTTCAGGATATTTTTGACCCCTCAGCTGTGACCCAGTTTCAACTGGGTACCCACTTTGACGTCAAAATGACGTCAAAGTGGGTACCTTGTCGCGCACTTCTAGCAAAATGCGCGCAAGGTATAATACATATTGTACAGTCTAGCACGCAGCACAACTGCAATGCGCGAAGCTTTGTACCCACTTTGACGTCATACCTCATACTCAAATTTTTTGGTCAGCTCTTGACTTTTTGAGAAAATTAGCCAAAATGCATTGATTTTGATTGAAAATCATGTTTTAAATGTTATTCTTCTTATAATTCTATTCTCGATCATATATCAGAAAAAAAATTACCATTGTGTAATCACTTTAACAATTACTGTGAACTAGTCACTTTTGCTTAAATTCACAAAAGAAGTTTAGATTTAAACCATAAAACCCACATATCCTTTGTCCAGTGGACGGGCAGTAACACGCTTTCATACACTTGCTCATGCTTATCTACACTCATTTACTCTTATTTACGTAAACCATGGTTAAACCCGTTGAAAACCCTATGCCCCAGGATAACTCGGGGCTAGGATCTATGGAAAATTCACGTTTACTGAAATCAAATCGTACTCACAGTTCAAAGCAAACCTGCTTCGTGAATTGAGCTATTCAGTATATTTTCTATTTTAACAAGATTCTTCCAAAGATCTCACTTATTCCACCTCAGGTCTCTCTTGCTAAATCTCTCTCTCTCTCTCTCTCTCATCATAGACCAGGGCCCTGTTTCATTAAGCTTGTTATCAGTAACAACTGCCACATTTCTATGACAAATTTGCTGTCAGCCAATCAGATGCAAGGATTTAAATAGCTTATAACAGTTATTGCAACTTGTTATTGATAAGTTTTAGGAAACGGGGCACAGTTTTGCATCTTTGTTCTATATTTCTCACCTTTCTCAATGTCACTCCATAACCTCTTTCCCCTCTTCTCTTTTACACTTTCTTTTTCTCCTGCTCGTCTTTGTCTACTTCCCAAACGTTATGAAGATTTAGGACTCAAACATGGCATCCGTGACAATTAGCTTTTCTCTTTGTAATTTGCATGATGTCAAGCCAGAAACCTTTACCACAACCATTAAAGGCTCATTAACATATCTAGTTGCAACACCCCCCCCCCCCCCCACGAACCCGCCATGTTTTTTGTGTTCACATATGGCGCGGTAAACCGCACCACTTACAGATGCCCAGTACACATCACTATTAGTTAGCGCTAAATTTATCTTAAAGATAAACTGGAGTTCTGGTGATGCCAACAACATAATGTGAAAGGAAAAATTTCAAAGCAACTAGATTAATTGTATATGAACACAGGTGTCTAGAGTGAGATTTGGAGATTATCGACTTGATGAGAAATTCACTTACTTCCCCCAAAAAGTACTTGCACTGCACAAGAAATGAGAACATGGGACCACACATAAATCTGGCATGAATGTTGCCCCCGAACTTTTCAGGTTTTTCTTGCCATATTTCTAATATGAGGGCATTTGAAGAGCAATCCTCTCTAGGGGACATTTTTACTAAGATATTTTTTCTAACTGACATGGAAAGAATGAGAAAGCTCACACATTATATTTCACCTTTCCCAGAACTCAAAACTTCTCTTTACAATGAATGATTACTGATGACTGGAGGTGTTTTGATCTTTACTAATATTTTATGACTCCTTGAGGAAACAACAAGTAATATAAATGAGATATTAGTTGCAAGATACAACTATCACTGGAAGAGAACTATCTCTGATTAAACATGTCTCATTTAGTACACTTTTCATAACTTGTGAAAAGAGACCATGATTTTATCAAGGGCATTGCTCTATGTGGGCCCTGTATTTTTCTTAAGGACATATATTTTCTTCAGTGCTCAGGACAACATTTCTTGTACAAAAATTCCTATTCCACTAAGACCTGTCCAGTATCAAAATTAATTTGCACATGACCACTTAAATATATAGCACTTTATTTCAAAGGCATGAAGATTGAGGTTATCTAATGTTTGTCATGCAAGTTCCTGACAAATATTCAACATTTTGAAAACCAGAAATACATCATTGAGATATCACTTCAAGTAGTGGTGCCTGCTCCCAAACCCATCTAAGAGGGCAGTGTCATTGCTTTCCTTCACAGCAACCACTTGGAAGTCACTGGATGCTACTACAGCAGTTAGCTAAATGAAGTTTACAAAGTCAAAGGCGCAAACGCTGAAATCTTCTCTTGCTGTCAGAAGACAATGGACACTATCACTGTGGTTGAAATGATGTGACTGCTACATGTACATGTACATAATGAGAAATGATCCGTGACACAGTGCCTCACTGTCAGGAGTCAGCGGAATCTACCACTGATGTTGCCCAAATGTGACCTGTAACACAGTCCTCTCGCTGTCAGAAGCCAGCGGAATCTACCACTGCTGTTGCCAAGATGTGACCCGTGACACAATCCCTCGCTGTCATGAGCCAGTGGAATCTACCACGGATGTTGCCTAGATGTGACCTGTGACACAGTCCTCTCGCTGTCATGAGACAGCGGAATCTACCACGGATGTTGCCTAGATGTGACCTGTGATATAGTCCTCTCGCTGTCATGAGTCAGCGGAATCTACCACTGCTGTTGCCAAGATGTGACCCGTGACACAATCCCTCGCTGTCAGGAGTCAGCAGAATCTACCACTGCTGTTGCCAAGATGTGACCTGTGACACAATCCCTCGCTGTCAGGAGTCAGCAGAATCTACGACTGCTGTTGCCAAGATGCGACCTGTGACACAGTCCCTCGCTGTCAGAAGCCAGCGGAATCTACCACTGATGTTGCCTAGATGTGACCTGTGATATAGTCCTCTCGCTGCCATGAGCCAGCGGAATCTACCACGGATGTTGCCTAGATGTGATCTGTGACATAGTACTCTGTCATGAGCCAGTGGAATCTACCACTGATGTTGCCTAGATGTGACCTGTGACACAGTCCTCTCGCTGTCATGAGCCAGTGGAATCTACCACGGATGTTGCCTAGATGTGACCTGTGATATAGTCCTCTCGCTGTCATGAGCCAGTGGAATCTACCACGAATGTTGCCTAGATGTGACCTGTGATATAGTCCTCTCGCTGTCATGAGCCAGTGGAATCTACCACGGATGTTGCCTAGATGTGATCTGTGACATAGTCCTCTCGCTGTCATGAGCCAGTGGAATCTACCACGGATGTTGCCTAGATGTGACCTGTGACACAGTCCTCTCGCTGTCATGAGCCAGCGGAATCTACCACGGATGTTGCCTAGATGTGACCTGTGATATAGTCCTCTCGCTGTCATGAGCCAGTGGAATCTACCACGGATGTTGCCTAGATGTGATCTGTGACATAGTCCTCTCGCTGTCATGAGCCAGTGGAATCTACCACGGATGTTGCCTAGATGTGACCTGTGACACAGTCCTCTCGCTGTCATGAGCCAGCGGAATCTACCACGGATGTTGCCTAGATGTGACCTGTGATATAGTCCTCTCGCTGTCATGAGCCAGTGGAATCTACCACGGATGTTGCCTAGATGTGACCTGTGATATAGTCCTCTCGCTGTCATGAGCCAGTGGAATCTACCACGGATATGGCCTAGATGTGATCTGTGACATAGTCCTCTCGCTGTCATGAGCCAGTGGAATCTACCACGGATGTTGCCTAGATGTGACCTGTGACACAGTCCTCTCGCTGTCATGAGCTAGCGGAATCTACCACGGATGTTGCCTAGATGTGACCTGTGATATAGTCCTCTCGCTGTCATGAGCCAGTGGAATCTACCACGGATGTTGCCTAGATGTGACCTGTGATATAGTCCTCTCGCTGTCATGAGCCAGTGGAATCTACCACGGATATGGCCTAGATGTGATCTGTGACATAGTCCTCTCGCTGTCATGAGCCAGTGGAATCTACCACGGATGTTGCCTAGATGTGACCTGTGACACAGTCCTCTCGCTGTCATGAGCTAGCGGAATCTACCACGGATGTTGCCTAGATGTGACCTGTGATATAGTCCTCTCGCTGTCATGAGCCAGTGGAATCTACCACGGATGTTGCCTAGATGTGACCTGTGATATAGTCCTCTCGCTGTCATGAGCCAGTGGAATCTACCACTGATGTTGCCCAGATGTGATTCGCTGGTTCAGATGGCATGACCCATGACACAGGAATACTGGATCCAGCTGGGTCCGACTCTGGAACAATATACACATCCCACTGGCGCCTGTATTTGTATAATGATGAGAATTACAGAAATCAAAATAAATGAATATTATTTGAGGGTACCATTAAAACTATAATGGAGCATAGTTTAGTCTTGAGATCACTGAGGGGCTATACTTTTAACCCTGTCCCGAAAAATAAGCAGTCAATATTTGTCTAGTGTACTACATACTGCATTTGGATTCTCAAAAGGAGATATTTCCACAAAATATGCCTAAAAATATATTCACTGGAAGGAAAATTTCCCAGTGTAAGAGTACTGCAAACACTTGTCTCACTGCACTGCGCGTATCCATTGTTAATTTCATAAGTGTGTGTTGCGTCATTGCTTTTTCGTGCAAGCAGAACTATACACGGTCAACATTTCTAGCTACACCACCTGGCAGTCTGTAGTGAATTTCATGCCCGCAAATCTGACCAATCAGATGCGTGGAGCCTTTACATGTGGTACATAATAATTATAATACCAACCTTATATTGGTGAGAGATTGAAGATCATGACTAGCCTGTTGGTGGAACTGCCGAAACATGAACAACGGGTGGCCTAGCTCCAGCTCTTCAGCTGAAGAAAAATGAATAAAAGAATGGTAAGATTCTGCAGACTACAAAGTAATAACTGAGAGAGATTCTGATTTGCCTAACACTGCATCATTATATTTCAAAATCACAAGTATTGCTCAGAATAATTTTCTGATGATATTGGGTCTGTGCTCAATCTTCTAATGCTTTTCAACCAGTCTATAGCCACTTGGTCTAATACCAGTTGGTCTAATTTCCAGATCGTCTAATACCACTATGGCTAAACTCATTTGATCTTTCATTAATTTCGTCTATTTGCTATTTGGTCCAATCATCACTTGGTCTACTATTCACTTGGGCAAATGTCATTATGTCCAATGATCAAATGGCCTCATTGCCACTTCATCTACTCAGCTTTCCTCATTTCATCTAATGACCATTTGGTCTAATGACCATTTGGTCTATTACCAGCTCGTCTAATCAGATAGACTAAGTGGTGTTAGACCAAGTGGGTATAAGACGAAATGAGCATAGCCTAACTGGAAAACAGACGAAATGGTAAATAGGCTAAGTGGTAATTAGACCAAATTGTTATTAGACGAACTGGTTGTAGATGAAATTGAATTAGACCATGTGGGATGAGACCAAATGGGCATTAGGCAAATTGGGATTAGACCTGCAATTCACCTTTCAACCACAGACACCACAATTTACCTAAAAAACTACATAATTATGTGAAGTGAATCTCGATCACAACTCAAGCCCTGGTGTTGAATCTTTGATGAATTAATTCTACAAACATTGCTAGAAGAAACATCAGATCATCTCATAACACACATACAATCGATGAGAGGATTTATCATACACTGTAGTTGCTGCAGAAAAAACCCCCAATATAATTTCAACGTATGAATACACATACATTTTTTCACTATAGCTTACTTTTTCCAAATAGAAGTTCTAACTGTTCTTCCCATGCTTTCTCAGCTTTCTGTCTTTCTTTCATTTCTTTCTTCTGCCTTGCCTTTTCTCTTGTCTCTTCATGTTCTTCTTCAAGCATCACCTTCAAAAGAAAAAAATGTAAATACCACATCAAAAAGAAGATTGGTGCTTTCAATTTCTCACACCTTCTCGCAATTCTTTGTTATATGCGATAACAACTTAATTTTTTCATACAGGGTATGTGTGTTGCATGTATACACCTGTCTTTGTATTAACTCACTGGCTACTGGAATCGGGTAGCCCCAGTATGGGACTGAAAGAGTTCAGTAGTCAACAGGTTAACAGGCACCTAGGATGCATAGGCCCCCAGAATTTAGGTCCGCACTTCCAAAAATGAACAATTTTAACACAGGGCTCAAAACATCCAGAGCCAAGAATTTTGATCTAGGCCCAGTAACAAACTGGCATGGAGCCCTGCTGTATGTTATAATTTCAGCAATAACATTGGGAAAATCTATCAACCAGGACATGGAATAGTCAAAAGGTTCAATTTGGGCAAAAAATATTTCATGTACGAGTCTTCACAGCAAACTAAACATAACTAGACATGTGCATGGATGCAGTAGGACCTTCACTAGAATATGAGACATGAGAGATGTGCAGTACATAAGATACATTCATCACAGTAACGTCTGTTTGGAGCCAGAAGGGCATTAAGTCTGTTTAAAATTATATGAGTTTATGCCCTTCTAGCTCTGAACAGATGACATAATCATTTCATTTATCTTTAAAAGTTCACTATGAGGGAGAGGGGGTTAAACTAGCTTTCTTTCATATCCTGATAATGAAAATGCATTGGAGCAATTCCACATGGGAAGCACAATTAGCTTACTTCTTTTATAGTAAAAACAATCACTTTGATAGTCCTGAAAAGCCAAATCTCTGAATCAAAAGAAGTTTTAAACATTTTCCACCATCTTAGTCAGTATTGGTATAATGCATGTTTGATTTTTACATGACATTTTTGTTATTTGAAAGTGACATCATTTTCTAGTAATTCTGTACTGAGGTGCATATACCACAATATCAAATTGTTGGAATGTAAGAATTCAGGTGAAAGAATGGGCATATTCACAGAGTATTAACCCTAAAAAGACTGGGGTATTTTGGAGGCTGGAAAAACTGGGGGGGGGGGGGGGGCCTAAAGGGCCCCCCCTAAGATCTCGGCTGTTGACAGCGCGATCGCGACGAAAATTGGCACACACATCACCCACAACGTAATTTACAAAACTGAACAGTTAATTGTTCCGAAATTATTCAAATTTATTTTTAATCAATTAAAGATGCTAATTTATGCACAAAATGGAATATTTGGCTGTAAATCTTAAAATAAAGCTCCAAAACTGCAAATTTTTGGTCTAGACACTCTTTTTATGATTCTTATTGAATGTACATTAAAAAAATGATGGTATGAAATTTTTTTCTCATGTATTTTATTGTTTTTAAAATTTCTTATGTATTTCTTTGTTTTTCGACTTTTTGTTTTTTGTTTTTGTCAATGGAAATCGTTGGCGACACTAGTCCGATCATAAGCAACATGAAATTAATTGAGTTTAATCATTAGAAGTGAAATTGATGATACATTTATGAATCTTGACTTTGTACATGAAATCACATTTTTGAGCATTTGAGGTCTGACAAGCACTTACAAAATGTTGCGTAACTACGGAACCGTGTACCCGCGCGTCGCAAATTTGGTCTCAAAAGTTGCGAGAAACTTAAAAGAAAAAAGTCATGAAGCGTCACAGCGCGAACTTTTCACGTTAGGGATTTATCGCGAAAAATGTCAAGGGGGTGGGGGCCTTTTAGGCCCCCCGCCCCCAGTCTTTTTAGGGTTAAATATTGAGAAGGGGGGGGCAGAGTACAAAATAAGTACATAAACTCTAAAAATGTGTGCTAAAAATCTGATTTGTAATCCCATTACTGTGGAATTGCCCACTGGCACAAAACATATTTTCCATGAAGTATATGTAATAAGAATGGACTGACCTGTAATGCCCTCTCTTCTTCAACATAGAGAAGTTTCTGTTTATTCATCATTTCCTCTAAGCTTGACATCTTCTTCTCGAACCTCTCATCTAACACCTTGGGTGCTTTGTAACCACCTACACACATAATGATTAAACATCAAATAATCAAAAGATTGTCAGCACAATGCAAGATGTACAGTTTTCTTTGTGTTTGTGAAAGTTAAAACACCAATGATTTTAATCTTAGTAATAGTCACAGAGTAACTTTCATCAGATGCGCAATGTACAGCCAAAACTCTGACTGACAATTTGACAAGAGTGTACTGGTGTGATTGTAATTATAAAAGAGTGTACGTGTACTAGTGTAATTGCAATTCTAAAAGAGTGTACTGGTGTGATTGTAACTATTCAGCATGGCAACCAATGAGCATGCTCCTAAGCTCCTAAATCAGAACCATTTCCACATATTTACATTATACAAGTACTGAAAGTACACCTTACCAATATTTCAATAAAAAAATATAAAGGATATGGGGATATGGGCTATAACCCTTTCCAGGGTTCTCACTAGAAAAAAAATCCACACACGGTTCCCACTCTGCGCAAAGCGTGAAAGTTTCGGAAGTTTTACAGAATAACACCTGAAGTTAGGTGTGGCGGCAGTATATATGCTATAGTAAAAGGATGAAAAATACTTCTTGGTAAGCAGGAGTTGTCTACTAATGGCTTAAAAGTAAAAATACATTGCCAAAAAGCAAAACAATCTGTGACATTTATCATTATTGTTAGGAATATATACTCCAATATTTTTTTACCCTTGTTGCCATGTATGGTGCAGCAATTTCACACATGGTTCTTCCTTGTCTGAAACCCTTTATGCATGGTATTGGAACCATGGGTGTTATGTACTGGTGAGAACCATGACCCTTTCTTTGAATACAAAAGAATTCTTTAAATCAGATTCATTGTAGTAATACCAGTTCAAATCATGCTCAGCTAAAAAGAGATGGGTACATTCAATATACAAGTTCAAATAAAAATTAAAGAGCATGTACAGAAGCTCAAGATAATCATTTTTTAAGAAATTAAAAAACCAACCTCGTTTCTCTGCAGACTCTTTCCTGAGTTGTCTCAGCTTACGGAGTGCTCTGAATAGCTCCATTGTCTTATTAGCATCTTGTTTCTTTTTATGAACTTCAGAGAGAACCTGATCAACTTCTTTTTGCAGCACCTCTTCCTGAATGAAGATGTAACAAATTGAAAATTGGAAAATTCTTTACCATAATAAAAAGAATTTGTATATTTTATATCTGGTTTATTGTCATTTGGTCTAATACCACTTGGTCTAATCCCTAGATCATCTAACACCACTATGGCTAAACCCATCTGGTCTACAATCAATTTGGTCTACAATCAATTCGGTCTAATTGCCACTCATCATTTGGTCTAATACCTACTTGGGCTAACTGTCAATTTGTTGATCAAATGGTCTAATTGCCACTTTGTCTACTTAGTTTTCCTCATTTCGTCTAATGACCAGTTTGTCTATTACCAGTTCGTCTAATCAGATGGACTAAGTGGTGTTAGACCAAGTGGGTATCAGACGAAATGGCCGTGGCCTAACTAGAAATTAGACAAAATGGTAAATGGGCTTTGTGGCAATTAGACCAAAATGGTTATTAGACAAACTGGTTGTACACGAAATTGGATCAGTCCATGTGGGATGAGACCAAACGGGCATTAGACAAAGTGGGATTAGACCAAGTGACAATTCACCACATATCCTTGTATTCATCAAATAAAACATAAATTTAGACTAAGTTATTCCCACTCTTATGAATACAGCACAATGTAAATAATATGAGCACGAAGAACTATTATCAAATCATTATACAAGGTAAAGGCAGAATCACTGAAATATGAAACACTTCATTTACAATGCTAAAAAAATAATAATAAACATGGAAGGGTGCAAGGAAATGGTAAAGCTTAAAATCTGATTGTAATGTAAAGATTTTTCTACAAAAATATCAGCAACAGAATCATTCAAATACCTTACAAAATGAATAATGCTTTTGAAAAAAAAATGAACAAGACACAACAGGGGATATTAGGAAAAGACATTGAAGCTTTAACTTTAATACACTGTAAATGAAATGTCAAGAATGTACAAGGTAAAAAAAAATGCTTACTTGTTCTTTTTCTTGTTTTGCTTGAAGTGCTTCAGCCATCAAAGCATCTATTCTTTCATTCCTCTTTCTTAGTTCCTCTTCTCTCATCTCCCATTCTTCTTGACGATGTCTTCTGTGTCTTTCCTGATACATTGAATAAACACAATACAGACTTGCTGCATATGTAGCGGCATCCCCTTCCCCAACCCCCTTCCGGTTTTTGCATCTAATGAATGGTATTTGTGGACCCCCCCCCCCTTCCCTAAAAGAAAACCTGCTGAGTCTCAAAGTGTGTTTGGTGCCACCTGGCGCCAAAAATGTGTGATCAAGCAGATTCTTTTCAAAATTAACGCGAAATATGATATCATCAGTATACTGATGAATATAATACTATTAATGAACATTTTATCAAAATAAGTGACTATGTTTACGATACATTTGCCAGATGTGAACGCTAAAAAAAGCATCCTGGGGTTTGCCGCTGGATATTTGAATGAGCCTTAAGAAAGCAATGAAATATTTCTGACTGACACATTCCATAAAACCCTAATGTTCTGACCTACTGCTATTAAAAAAAAATTAAATCACAATGACAAGGGAAAAGGTTCTTCAAGCTTTTCCCACCCACCCCCCCCCCCACCCGAGAATTATTTCATCATTTACAGCAAAAATTCTTAATAACAAAAGTACAAATTTTTCTTCAAAATTACATGAAATACAAAATGTGAGGCCAAGATATAAAAAAGCGAAGGTCAAATGTCCCGTCTCTCACACTAGAATTATTCAGATTTTGTATACCGGTATACAAATAACAGTAATAATCCCTATCCTAATTCATGACTTCAGTTACAGTGCCTGCTCACCAAAGCTCTCTTTTTAATCCAATGATATGACAAGAATTGTCTATTGGACAGATCAAAAACACTAAAATAGCAATTATTCACATGCCAGTTCCATTATTCAAAACATCTACAGACAGCTTATGTTTTCTGCAAAAATCCTCATGGCAAGAATTCACAATAGGTTTAAATCATGGGGTGGTTTAAACCTCCTTAAGCGTAAGCATAAATTGGCGCATAATAGCCATTTGCACGCTTAAAGAAAACAAATAATTTGATAGGATTCTGTGCGCAGGTAAGCTCAAAAACCCACGAGGTTTAAACTACCCCAAAGTTTAAACCTCTTTTGTGAAATCCAGCCTCATAGACTCATTATCATGACAAGTTGCCACAAGATGTATTTAGCATGATCTCCCATTTTGTGTAAATTTTTTATCTAGAAGAATTCAACTGAACTCACTCGCTTTCTTCTCCTCTTGTCTATTTGGCTCTTCAGTCCCTCCACAAACTCTGGTTGGCTTATTTTCGATTCTAGCTTTGACAAATCTTCCTGCAAGGAATAACAATGAAACTGTCTGAATCAATATATGTGCACACTTCTTTCGTCAACATACAGACGTAAAATGTAACTCAATAATTGGAAATTAGGTATAGATTAAATACTAAATTACAATCATACTGAACAAAACTACTCACTCTCAAGAGCAGTGAGCACTGACAGTTCTTATATAATTTTCAAAATACCTATTTCCAATTGAATACAACTGTCTGTCACCCCAAATGAACCCAAACTGTATATTTCTTTGAGCCTGAAGTAAAATAAAACTGTAATACAATGAGTTCTTCTTTTCATCAGTTGCATATCTCTTTTCATATCAGATGCTTGATCCTTGATCACTATCATGGTTCTCGCCAGTACATAATACCCATGGTTCCAATACCATGCGTAAAGGGTTTCAGATGAGGAAGAACCATGTGTGAAATTGCTGCACCATGCATGGCAACAAGGGTCAAAAAATATTGGAGTATATATTCCTAACAATAATGATAAATGTCACAGACTGTTTTGCTTTTTGGCAATGTATTTTTACTTTTATGCCATTATTAGACAACTCCTGCTTACCAAGAAGTATTTTTCATCCTTTTACTATAGCATATACTGCCGCCACACCTAACTTTAGGCGTTATTCCGTAAAACTTTCGAAACTTCCACGCTTTGCACAGAGTGGGAACCGTGTGGATTTATTTCTAGTGAGAACCCTCGTCACTATATATGTATATCTTGCATCCTCACTCTGTTGATACAGTGGAAAATCATTAAAGAGCTCCAATGTGATTAGATACCTGATATAACAAGGTAGTTTTGCTGATCCCAGGCAGCCCTATATGTTCTTTTGTTTTTTCACCCTCATATTAGGAGATTTCTGATATACAGAGAAAATTCCACGGTCCCAAGGTTCTTGTTAAAGTGAGCTTCCACTGTATTTCAATATTCAACATCATGTAACTTCACCTCTAAAATCCAACTTACCACTTGCTTTTCCAATTCTTTGCAAAGTAGAAACCATTTTCTTTCATCTGTTTCCTTCATTAAGGAATCGGACGCATCTTCTTTCTTCTTCTTCAACTGATCCAATAACTGTAAGAATCTACACAGCATCATTCTAGCCTCAGATATCTGGAAGAGGTATGAAAATGAGAAGAATTCATAAATCGTTGATGGCACATACTTGTAGCAACATCCTACAGCATTCATAGTTACATTTTTTCCACTTTGAATTCTATATTCTCCATAAAGGATATGGAAATTATGTCTAATTATGTTCAATATTCGGAAGGAATACATGTAGACTACTTGATATAACCAAAACAATGGTAATCTTTAACAATTTCACTTTTAAGACATGAAATATCTGGAATTTGACAGATAAGATTACATGCTACTCAAACATCAATTCTATAATTTAAAAAAAAGAAAAAGAAAAGACTTACAGATATCAGACATTTTTTTTTTTTTTTTGGGGGGGGGGGGGAATTTACGAAGCATTAGAGATCTTACATGTACAGGTTCAAATTAGTTTCTCGAAAGTTGTCCTACCTTCACTACTGGCCTTCTCGCATCTTTGGACACACTGCCTCTTTTCTGGACAGACTTTGACCATTCATTGACCCACTTCTGATCTTCACTTTCCTCTTTCTCTGGCAGTTCAACCTCAGTCGTCATACTCATACCATGCTCCAAGTTATGCAATCCATCCCATCCTGGCTGTATCTGAGCTTTTCCTGGAAAAGAGCTTTGGTGATTCCTCTCTGGTTGCTTCCTTCTGAATGACTGGTAAGGCTGAAGCCTGGACTGGTTAGAGCTTCCATGGACATTAACTTGTTGCGATTGGGCATTAGGTTGCATACTCGGAGGCTGAAAGTTATTCCCTACTGGTCTATGGTTCCATTGTCCGGGTCCCGACAAGGATGAGTTATGTGACCATTCATCTTTAGGCTGATTAGGAGGATGAGGAGGAGGATGAGGAGGATGAGGAGGGTGAGGTGGAGGAGGGACCGCAGGGTTGAACATCATTGTGCTAGCTGACTGTTGCTGATGTTGAGGTGGAACTGGGAATGGTGCAGGAGGAGGAGGAGGTTGCCCATTCACCCCAAATTGATTACTCTGTGGTGGTGGAGGCATAGAGGAATATCCAGATGGAGGTTGGAATGGGGATGGAACACCACGCCCCATTCCAGGCCTTGGAGGAGGAGGAGCCATAGATGCAGATGGTGGTAGAGGTGGTGGGAAGTGGTTATAAGGAAGGGCATTTGAAGGCTGGCTCGGATACTGGTTTGAATGTGCTCCTTGGTTCATAAATGGCAAATAAGGAAGTCTGCTTTGGTCAGGTAGAGTTGGCATGGGATTGCCATAACTACCTTGTCCATGGCTATCTTGTTGGTTGCCCACTGCATTGGGAGGAAGGTGATGACCAGGTGGCATAAATGATTGCTCTTGACTACTTGGAGCTGGAGGGGGAGCTCTCCATGGTGATGAACTCATGATCCTGCACTGCCTGAAAATAAAATAGAAAATAGCATGATATTTTTCTTTTATGGTTTCTTCACCCACTGAGTGAACAGGCAAAGATCTAAAGTTAGAATAAATGTTTAATATGAAATTCATTTTCACACAATGTCAGTGCACTAAATCTTAAAGACCTGGCCTGAGACAGGATATTTATATTTTAAAGAAAAAAGTGTCTCCACATTGCAACTAGATATTCATATCAAAAATACATTGTAGGTGCCAAGACTGTAACGTTTAACTAACAACTTCAGCCAAAAAACAAAAGTTAAATTTCATATATCTTGTGAGATAAAGTAAGTTAAAGGCTCTGTTTCTTGAAATAACAACTTACAAGACAAATTGCTAATGAGTTGTCTTTTTCAAATCCAAGTTAAAATCACATTCGTTCAGTTGGGATAATATACATGCATGTTTGTAGAATAAGTAAAAAGGAGCTCTGAACCAGTGTGCTGAATACATGTATATTTTGCATAGTAACTGCACTATATAAATCTATGCTTATATTAGTCTTAGATATAATCAGCAAAGAAGAAGTCTAAACAGACTGGAGACTCTATCTCAATCCTACTTGAGAGACAGTCTCCCATATAGCTTTAGTTAGGAGAGACTTTGCTTACATAAGCTAAGGAGAACAGAAACAACACCAATTTCACCTCTTTCTCTCTGACCGAGAGTCTGAGGTCAAAAGCCAATTTTGCATGTGTGTTTGTGTGGATCACAACAAAAATGTACTGGTAATAACAAGCAAAAGTAGAAAGAAAGTGAAATTTCAAAGCAATGTTGAAAATGAGGGCTTTAACGTGAAATTTGTCACTGGTCAGTCTATTCACTGCCGTTTAGGTCCAAAGTTCACGCACAGCCACAGGGCTATATCTCAAAAACTAGAAAAGATTTGTGAAAATCTGATAGCACCAACGGAAAGAGCAACCTAAATTTACTCCAGGACTAGCCTTGCTTTGAATTTTGGGAAGGAATTGTGAAATTATTAAAGAAAAGTTGGCGAATTTTGTAGCGTTTTGCGTCCGTTCAAAAAAAAAAAACCTGAACCTCCGACAAGGGTCTAGAATTCCTCTCTTTGAGAGACGATGTCATCAAAATTGTAAATGTAAAATGTGATATCAAATGATTCTATGGCATTCTGTCTTGCTAATGATGCAATTATCTTACTAGGGTGTCTGCAGCAGATTTCAGTTTCTGTACCAAAGCATGCTGAACTGTGAACAAAAAGTGGACCGTTTTTTGTCCTTTACTTAATGCAATTCCTCATGTTGATCTCCTTATTTTAATATTGAATGTTTGGTATCATTTGATAGAGAAAATTCTTATCTACTTTTGGGATACTGAGGCATGAAATGTTACTGAAAGGGAAAAGAAATAGAGAGTAAATAGCTAATGCTTGTCAAAATTTTATGGAACGAGTGAGCATTTCCCATTCAAAGTGAATGGGAAGCTGATTTTTAGCCATTTTTGGCAAATTTCTGAAATTTACAAGTTGACCTTAATTTCAAATCAGCGTAAAACTTATATCAACTGAAAGAGATTGGGCTATCTTTTCATTGATGAGGCCCTGCATAGAAATACAAATTGAAAATGTAGCGGTCCGATAAACATCATTTTCGGAGGGTATCCCTGTCCATGTGTATATTACACAGCAAGTGGACAAAAAGGGCCAGAAAATTACCTTAATTTTGAACGACTTTGACACGAAAGTCAGAAAATGCTGAAATTTAACCATGTGTTATCTGAACTAAACTAAAGCTACGCGGGTCCTAACGTTATAGCTACACACCATACAAATCACATAGACGCGCAATGCAATGTGTTCAAAACTTCAAATCAGGCTAAAATACACACGCGATACACACAGTCAATTTCAATATCAACATTTGCATTCATTTATTGCATGTGCGTAGCTTTAGGACCCCTTCATTTTTCAGAACAAGATATCGACCCGGAAATATACGTTGCTGACATTCAGTTTCACCCGTCGTAATTTTCTCCACAAATCAACTTTGGAATATGTAGTCAATCAAGATATAGAAATGAAATTTGCACAAGCCAATGATTTCTGTGACTTTTAGCCGCTGAAAACAAAGTGCGTAGCGGCATTATCGTGAAATAGGAAACCACCGTTCACTTTGTACAGCACTGAGAGTGACAGCAGCGCTTTATTCAGTCACATGCATTGGTTTCCTATTTCCATCTCCATTCTCTTTGTACACAAGTGCGTGCGTCAAATGAACGAGTGGTTTCCCAAACCACGATATGGCCGTGCGTAGCTTTAGGTTCCCCCCCCCCCCCCCCCCCCCCCCCCCACCCCCACATCATACCAAGCTATGTCCTGGCCGGCCCCTGCGCTGCCAGGCCAAGCCTAGCCTAGCCGCCCTAGCCCGCCTTGACGGCCGGGGAGATCACCGACACAGTGCCAGCATGCAGCAAGCAACTTCAGCCAAACTTTTTATTGAGCTATCGAAACAAATTTTCAGAATTCTTGATACTGGCCTTCAAATTCACATTTTCTTAGTTGTTTCCTCACCTTTCCCTCACCTTACCCTTTATTTTCTCAGTCACAGAATGAACCTCGTCGGTCCGATCTTCTCGTCTCTGTAACACTGAAAATTAGAAGACCAGAATTTTAACCATCCACGTGACGTCGATTGACATCATCGGTTTGATACATGGTCACACTTTATCAAAGACCTCATAAAACTTGGAAAATATATGAGATATTTTTAGATTTGTAAACTTAAATTATTTTTTTTAAATATAATTTTTAATTTTTATTTTGAATTAAGTTTTGAAATTAACTTTTTAAAAAAAATTTAGAATTTTTTCTTAAAATATATTGCTATTTCAAATTGGCTATACAAATGTTTCCATATTTTTTTCCTTTTTTCAGTTTGCTAACATTAGAGAAATGCATGATCAGCTATAGGACGGGAGCTATCGCGTTTTCTTCATTAACAAACAGTTCAAGGATTTTGTTTTTCTACGTTTGCTTCTAGTTTTTACTTCATCATGGGAGATGACAGCCGACCTAGGAGGATATTGGCAGACCTGAGCAGTGCCCTCCGACGAGATCCTAAAATGTAGAATAACTTAATATTTTTTTCAAAATATTCTCTACCATTCTGTCTCTGAGTCTGACTAACAATACATGACTAACGACCGAACTAGATCTAGATCTAGACTAGGGTCTAGATCTAGATCTAGGTCTAACTTAACTTAGACCTAACTTAGATCTAGTAACGTTAAAGTTAACTGTGTGTCTGGAGAAAAATATTATTTTCTTATTTCACAATACTATTGAAGGAAAGACTTCCTTTTGCGACAGCCACCCAAATTTGCTAAAAAAGTAACGGAATAAAGCTGTCGCAAAAGGAAGTCTTGCCCTATTGAATTTTCTTCCTGGATTTGGAAAATAGTACTTAATAGGCATTCTCATACTTTACGTCGCAACAAAATTTCCAGAGTCACAATTTCTCACCATTTCAGTGTTTTCGGCCTCTTCATTTAACATATTTATCCGCGGATGATGTTCATTCGCGGAACTAAATTTTTCTTTTCGTATACTATGGCGCGTTGCGCGCATTAACCTTGCATGCTAAAGAAACCTTGAAAGCTAAGCTTGTCTCTCTTATTATACTTATACTTTAGGTCCCCCACACAATTTTCGTTTGTATGGCGCGTTCCGCGCATTAACCTTGCATGCTAAAGAAACCTTGAAAGCTAAGCTTGTCTCTCTTATTATACTCATACTTTAGGTCCCCCACCCAATTTTCATTTGTATGGCGCGTTCCGCGCATTTAACCTTGCATGCTAAAGAAACCTTGAAAGTTAAGCTTGTCTCTCTTATTATACTCATAATAGATCCCCCACCCAATTTTTATTTGTATGGCGCATTCCGCGCATTAAAGGCATTGGCTGACTTTGTGAGTAGCTGATTTAAAAAATTTTCAAACTAAGATGAAACATGTGTATGAGTACTTGTATTTGTACTTAAAAACCCTGAAACCAACCATAATTTGGAATGAAAAAGTGTAAGTTAGACGCAAACGGTGATTTCATTCATTATCCTTTGTCTCACAAGACAATCACTAAGAGGACCACTTTGCTTGAATTTGAAAATGCCGTTATGTGCCTCCCTCCGCGTGATACGCCAATGCACACAGTACGGTAAGGTGAGTCCTACGCGCATGCACACTCCTTGCATGTATGTCTATTCTGTGCAACCTACCCTCGTATATTTTTCAAACATTGATTCACATTTTTGAAATTTAAAAATACTTCCTGTGGATATTATACTTTGAAACTTTCAGACTGGTATTTTTACACTATAACCCTTATGTTTATCCTATTTTCAAGTAACAAAACAAGATTTTTTAAAATCATAACAAGGTTAACCCATTCGCGACAATGATTTTCTAAAAATGGATTACGAGGGCCACTCTTCAAGACGGCAACTTTTTTTGGCAACAAGCCAGCCCAATCTCATTCACAAGTCTAGGGACACGATACTCACCCACGGGGACTTGCAATTTTACAGGACTGTTCCCAAACTGAATGAGTGTGATTTCCATCATTCATTTGAAACTAAATGCTCAGTGAAAGTAACCGTTTGGAAAATTTTATCTTCTGTGGTGTGGAAATCGTACTAAAATTTCTTTCTTACATTTAGAAATATCTCATTTAGTTCGTCCGTCTGTCATCCGTAATTATGCACCCCTATTGAGAAATGGCATTTTCCACAATAGTCAGTCATGCCGACGTGGTGTGATTTTGGCGGGTTAGTCTACTCTGTGTAGGGGGAACTAAAAAGTAACAACAAAGAAGTAACGGATCTGTTCAGTCAAACTCATAAAATGAATGATCAGTCCCTTTTGCTTGTATGCAGAATCTGATTTATTTGTTTTTTTTCTTCCGAAAATGGCCTCGCTGGATGTTTTTTAAGTCTGCGATTTTGTTTCAGATTTATCATTCACCCTGTCCCAAAATGGTTATGTACGCGAAAAGCGAAAGACCTGTGCTATCGCGATAGCCAGGCCTAGCATGGGAAAGGCTTGCATGCTCGATGAGTCATCATCTCTCCTGCGCACTAGCACTGCATACCATAGTTTCGTCATTCAGTCATGAATTTGAATAATTTTGGAAATATTTCTTCGATTACCAAATTGAACGAAGCAAAGCGGATTATAATGGTCTCACATATAAAGAAATTACAATTATTGAATTTTTGATCTATGTCTGATGAGGTCATTTTACGTGAAAGAATATAACAAAATAAATATAGCTTTATCAAGGTCTGGAAAAATACTAGACGACTCGTTGACATTGCCTAGTGACCAGGCCAGGAATGTAGTCCAGTTCATGACTGAAGGACACCTGCGCTGCACCCAGCTAGCTCTCTCCCCGTCTCTTCGAAAATGTAAACAATGATCAAAGGAGCTTCATGCAATGGGAATTATGGCTATGAGTTCGAGTATCATTTCCCTTTATGTTGAAGAACATTCAAATGTTATTTTTGCTTGTATAGTACCCATAAACCCATTATTGTTGAAGTGCATAAATACAAGTAAATGAGTTCGTAGTTTCTAAAAGGCAAGGGATTTGCTTTTATCCCTTGGATTTTTATTTAGGTTTTACATGTATATCTATAATTCACAATATTAGATTTCAGGACAAATAGCTTCCCCTGTTGTGTATAAATTCAAGTAAACAGTGTTTTGTTTGTAGGTTTGTCAAATCAATCTAATCGCAAGAGCCTTTCGGGGGGGGGGGGGGGGGGGGGGGGGGGGGGGGGGTCCTAGGAAGCACATGTCCTCTTTACGCATTTTACCAGATCCATTTTTTGCAAATAAATTTGAACTTGGAAATAAAAATGCCACCCTTGAGAAAAATACTGTTATCCTTTCTTTTTTTTTAAATTTTATCTATCAAAAGTTTTAATTTTGATTTTCATTTTCAGGTGGATTCAGAAACTATGCCTTTTCCCTTTGAATTCTGGACTGCCATGTTACTGTACACAATTATATTTACTTTTCAAACAACCCTTCCCAAAAAACACCCCTCCACCCCCTAAATTAGATTTAGGGGGAAATGTTAGTAATTTGTATTTATTGTTTTCAGTGTTAGTAAATGTATTCATGTCCTTCCTTTACATAGATATTTTTATTTTTTTACATCGGGGCCAAGGCAAGCCCAAGAGGGCAAATGTCTTTCAGAAAAAAAGCAAAAGAAAGAAGAAAAGAAGGAGTTAGTACCTGCCACTTGGCACAGCACTAAAATTATTTCATTCAATTTAGTGTTAAAAAAAAAAAAAAAAAAAAAAGGGATCGGATATTCTAACCAAACTCAACTTCAATGCATTATCAAAATAATCGACAGGTGAATGAAGGAGAGGTACGAAGTTGATCACTCAGTCACATCAACAATACGCAATCGCACACACGCGTCACAACAACAGCATGCGCTCGGGAGTTAGAATCAGATAGGAGAGCCTATAAAAGTCAAATAAAATCAATCAAAACAAGCAAATCCACATAGATATCCGTAAAAAATTAACAACCACGGCTATATTCACTCGAATACACACACCAAAATAGAGGAAGGCATAAATTCAAAGCTCAAATGACAGGGCTGAAACAAACACAACGTCTACAAAATCACTGCACTCGCACTCTGCACTGCATGCAAATACGTACACCACACAAGCAGTCACACGCCATACGTATACTACACGAACAACCGCTGTGCGAATGATTCACTGAAGTCAACATAACTCACCAGATTCTCACCAAAATTAATTACAATCACGAATTACGCGTCCACAAGAATAAAATATATCACTAAACCTTTCCAAACAAAGGGAAAATATACAGGAAGAAGCGAACAGAAAAATATAAAGAGATAAAATAGATGGGAAATTGGCGAGCTGAGATAGCCGGATTCTAAGTACGAAGACAGTTACAAGTTACGTGTTGCTATCGATAGCCGCTATATCGATATTGCCCAAGCGCGCGAATGCCCTTGTTACTAGGCAGTATTGGCGCGAGACAAGCATATATAAATATTCATCGCAGGCTCGTACGGTTTTGAGATGAAATGTCCAATAAAGGGTCTTCTAAAATTCATAACTCTAAAATGGGTTGGTCCTGAGACAAAGTAACGAGTGCTCTGATTGGCCAAAATTTTTCTGCATCGGCAGGCGGAGTTTGGGGTCACCAAACTTTCTAGTTTTCTTGTAAACACGGCAAACCACAAAACGTGGACCCTCTGTCGCGAATGGGTTAACCAATGTCTTTAACCTTGCATGCTAAAGAAACCTTGAAAGCTAAGCTTGTCTCTCTTATTGATTATACTCATACTTTAGGTTCTCCACCCAATTTTTATTTGTATGGCGCGTTCCGCGCCCTATATACAGTTTTTGTTTTGAATGGTTAATTTGCGCGTTGTTGTTGATTGCGCAATCTAAGTAGATTTGCGGCGGAACTATTTTCTCAAATTTGGGTTGACCAGGAAAGGGCATCTTTTTAGCGGTGTAAGTTTGTTGGGACGTAAAGTATGAGAATGCCAAATACTGTAATAACCTTGAAACTGACAGAAATATGATTTTTTGTGAAAAATTCCAGCTTCTGAGGTCCGATACAACTTTATACTTAATATCAAAAACTTCTCCTTTAAATGACCAGACAGGAAATTTTAAAATCTTTCTAATGGTATGAATTTTTTATATATCAGATCACAGATCACAGTGCAAAATTGAGAAAAAGTGACAAAAATTGTGTAAAACAGAAAACCTCCGTTTCCCATAGGAAACGCAGGGGGAAATGGCAATCTCAACACACACAGCTTATAAGGGTTTGCAATTTATCTTGAATTTTCATTTCTAGTGAGCCTAAAAACTTGTCCTTAGCGTCAAAAGGATGACCAGAATTTTCCCTTTCCATACATTCCAAATACGAGATGAAAATTAATTCCGATCACATTTTAATCGCACGATGAATTTACCCCTAAAATTGTGCCATTTTTCTCCCCTGAATCACACGCTTTTAAGCTGACACTTTTCAGTGTGACTTCAGACACCCTAAGTATACATGTAGATCTACCCAGTTGTTGGGTGTCGGGACAGGTTGTGTATCCGGACAGTCGATTTTAAACCAATTGAAAAAATTCACAAGCAAATCTCTTAAATGGTTTAGCACAAAATGTTAGACAATATTACAGAGAACAAATATTGATGATAATTAGCACAAATCAATGCATAGTTTTTGTTTAATCCAAAGACAAAAAAGAAGGCTTCATTTTTAGTTAGACTGACTATAATTTAAACTTAACTCCTCTCACAGTCACAGTGTCTCAGTTAGTGCTCGGTTATATGAGGGGGGTCAGGTGTCCGAACGCGGACATGCAGCAGAAATGAGACAGAAGCGCCCCGTAGCGTTGTGCGTGCAATCTCATTGTGCTGGGCAGCACAAGAAAACCTAAAATCATTGTTTTTTCCCCTTTATTCATGAATGTAAAAATATCATGATACACTATAGAGTATACAGCTTACCGATTTTATGATTTATTCCTTTTAACTCTCCATTTTCAGGTAAATCCAGGGTCCTAACGTAGGTCCTCTAGGTTGAAAATCTTGCAACAACCAACCTCTGTCTCTGTTCGCCTCCACGCTTTTCGCAGGGAGATCAGTGAATTTGCGACTCTCGCATTTCAACCGTATTGGTTATGGTCAAATGGTTAAATGGTTGGTTAATTTACCTGACTGCTAAGAAAGCATGTGTATGCTTGTTAGTAAGCGTCCACGGGACCGACGGCTTTAAGTCCCCTCCGAAGGACTTGGTAATGGGGATTAATGCCTTACCAAAGGGCATTAGCGCATCCACTTGGTTTCGAACCCGGGTACTCCCGGTTATGAGTCCACTGCTCTATCCACTGAGCCACAGCACCTCCTCCGTATTCAAATGATCGACCAATACGAAACAACAACAACAAATCATCGTTCGTACGTATATGCCCAAATGTACGTGGTCGATCCTTTTAATATGGCCGGTTGAAATGCGAGGAGTCGCGAATTTGCTGATCTCCCTGCAAAAAGCGCAGAGGCGAACAGAGATAGAGGTTGGCTGCTGCAAGATTTTCAACCGAGAGGACCTAACGTTAGGACCCTGGATTTACCTGAAAATGGAGAGTTAAAAGGAATAAATCATAAAATCGGTAAGCTATATACTCTATAGAGCATAACGATATTTTTATATTCATGAATAAAGGGGGAAAAATCAATGATTTGAGGTAGTTTTCTTGTCGTGCTGCCCAGCACAATGAGATTGCACGCACAACGCTACGAGGCGCTTCTGTCTCTAAAAAGGAGGAGTGCTGATCCTACCATTATAAGAGGCTAACGACGACTGTTTTAGAGACAGAACACTTCGGTCTAGTCCGGATCATACTTGTTCTAGGGTTACCAAGTTCCCCGTTTTTCATGTGGACTTTTTTGTACAAAGCTGTGCGTGTGCGTAAATGCGCGTTCGTCGAATTCGACGAAATCTACATAGTTGCTTCTCAGAAGCAATAGTTATTAGATTAATTGTTTTAAAGCACATTTGTTGTGCATTTATTGTGCATTAACTGCGTATGCGGTAAGCTGATTCGTGTAATGTTTCACAACGCGTACAAACAAATGCTACTAGTTGGAAGCATCAATACAAAATGAATTATTCATTTTTGATTATGAATATTGATGGTGCTTAGGTCGGCCTTCTAATGGATCTGGACAAAATGGCAGAGCTTAAGGGGCCTGGTCCGGATACACAACCTGTCTGGACACCCAACAACTTATGTGACATGCTGCCCTCTACATGTATATTCGAAGATTGAAATCACTAAAATAATCAACAAATTCATATAAAATATCTGCTTTTTACACCTAGAATAATAATCTAAATTATCTTGATCGAGTGAATTTTGAAAAATATTTTTCTCATCACTGGTGACAGGGCTCTCGCTCCTCTGCCCAATAAATTGGACAGTCACTACTTTCCTATTGTCAGCAATTTGCATGTTACAGCAAGTCTGTTGTGCGAGGTTAGTATAACCAAGCGCCAGTGTGAGTGAGTCTGAGCCTATCACACAGCGACAGTCTGCTGCTCTGCAGCTCTGTTAGCGTTAAAGTTATTCGACTTTGCATGAAACTAATGCAACATGAAGGGGAGGGGGGGTGTGAAATGTACATAAAGGTCTAGATCTACTTTTTTTCAAAGTTTTTTTTTCAAGTAGACTCTAGACCTAATTACTTTCTTTGCATGTTTTGGGCAAATGCAAATTTTGACTAGATCTGTGACTGAGTTGTAACGTTACATGTACTTGTGGTGATTTATTACAGTAACACTAACATTTAGTAATGTTCAATGACACTGTAAAAAGTTAAATTGGGAAAACTTTTATGATGGGGAAATGTCAATCCATTACCATGCATCATTCAGTGGACCATGTTCATGATGTTTAAGTGTTTTTAAGACCATGGCTTGTTATGTTACTTAATAACAGTATCAGATAACTATTAAAAGTTAGTTTTAGTGTCATGGAAATATCACTTTAAAATATGGAATCCCTGCAATGTTATATTTTTCATTCCTGATTAACATATTGATTTTGCCTTCATCATCATCATCATCATCATCATCATCATCACCATCATCATCATCATCATCATCATCATCATCTGTACGGGAGTGTAGGATGTCCTGTAAGTCACCCGGTGAATACATAGTAAGAGTCTTGAAACCGGTGCATTCGTGGATGTCAGACTATGCTATTGCAAAGTGTTTATTTGACCAAAAGGAATGAATCCAAATCGTGTTTAAAAAAATTGATGTTGCCTTAGGCCTTAGGCCCTTTAATATCATTTTCACAACAATTGCACGGAACTGTTCCTAACAAATAGATCTCTACCGATTAAAGGCTATTTGATAATTGATAGTTATGAACTATTGTAATCACTAGAATCACTATCATGTATTGTCTTTGAAGACATGCCAGCAATATTATTGCCAAGGAAGCTTCCCTATAGTGACCTCCAACTGACCTGAATGTACATTCTTTATTATTTTTCTGATTTATTTTCTGAAACTTTCACTGTATTGTTGCTGTTGTTTTTTTTTTCATTTTTGTTTTTGTTTTTTGTTTTTTTTGTCTGAGATTTTAGTGCTTCACTTCAGTGGAATCATTACAAGCTGTCTTTCTATGAATTTGATTAATTTCCTTTTACCCCATTCTCACAACCCTTTTAAAATCTATTGTGTATTTTGAGTGGGTCCAAGCTTGACAAGGTGCATACATATGTATTCAAGATCAGCTAAATCTTGAAGGCATGTACATGTCATTTTGTAACGTTTCTTGATGATATTTCTTGATGTATGTTTGGTTTTTGTAGTGATGAGTTTGACTTCATCTACTGCCCTGAACCTGTCATAAATAAGAGTCCTGTTGTGCTAGAGAATCACAAACTGGGTCTACAAACATGGAGTGTTAAACTACTCTTCAACTTTGTCTACAACAACCTGATGAAGAAAACAGCAGCTGTTAAAGGTAAACAAAATAGCAATTCTTTGAGTACATGTGATCTAGACACAGGAATAAAAAGTTGTGTCCTAGTAATGCAGAGAATATTATTTTTCCATTTAAACTATCTCAAAATCTGTCCAGTGTATGTGATACTGAATTCATATGATTTACACCAAATCACTCTGTAAGAGTGCTCTAGGCCTAGAGTAAGATAAAGAAGAGTTAAATTGAGAACTTATATCCTGTGTCTATCTGCTTTCTTTTATCTTTGAAACTTCTGATTACAGATCTGAAATCATTACATGAATTCAGCTGTGCTGTGCTCTTACTCAATCCAGATTGTTACACAGTGTGGAACTTGAGGTAAGACATGTTTTTGGTCTCTTTTACATGTATATTTTCATTACAAAATACCCAAAACAATTCATGTGAGGTAAGATCAGCCTACTAGCAGTTTTAATCTGAAATAGAATTGTTCAGTGATTTATTCTTATCTTGGTCAGTTGTGTTATAATGATTATGATATTGAATATTAGTGAATATTAGGAGCACGAAAAACAATAGCCCTTACTGTTTCTTACATATACACATACATGAAAAGAAAACAGAAAAAATTACAGGCTTTTAAGAAGAAGATCATCTTAGATTACTGGGGAACAACAAAAAAGTATTAGTTTTGAAGGATCTTTCAAAGGTGGTAAGACAGTTAAATTCTCTTGAAAAATGGGATATTGTTTCAAGTCTTTGATGCGGCCACTGCAAAACTTTTTTTTTTTTCAGCTGTTGAGATGCTAGATTTAGGAATGATAATTCAGTGTAGGCAAAAGCACTTAGATGGTTAATAAGATATAAATGATCAATGCATTATTACTGTTGTGCTGAGTTTCAAGAGCCATTATTCCTCCACAATCTCTTGGTCAGGAGATACAGATATGCTTATTTACTTGTGAATAGTAAATTGAATTATTTTCTTCAAACACACAAGAAGATGAAGAGTTTGTTTATATAGCGAAGTAGTAGTTGCATTGATTCTTAGCATTTCTCCCAGGATTTTGTACACTAGTTACCCTTGTTTGTTTTAATGTCCAACAGGAAGGAACTTGTTAACAGACGTTACATCAAGGCAGAGGATGACCTCAAATTGGCAACAATCATCCAAACCAAACATCCAAAGAGCCCAGAAACTTTCATTCAAAGGTACTTTATCATTTTACAGTCATCATATACATATGGGCTCTATTGTTATACTATAAAAGATTTATCCATGATAGAGATACATGTACATGTATAGTACTGCATTGCTGTCATCAGACTAGCAGTTGGCATGATCCATTGGTTTAGGCTGTTGACTGGGGTTGTCAAGATCATGGATTCACCACTCAGAATGACACTCAAGTCATTGGTTAAGACATTACTCTATTTCATTATCCTAATCTGGGTGTAGTTGGTGGGCACCTGGAAAGATAATTCCATGGATATTTACAGCATTTGTGGCATTTTGTTGAAAGCCAATAATAAATCCCATTTAAAGGTTCGTATATCTATTATAGGTGAATACATGTAGAAAATACTGATTTTGAACATTCCCTTTTGAGTAGTATTCTTTTTTACATGTTACATAATTCATAGTTTCAATGGTATTTAGAAATTTTGAAAATGCAAGTACCGGTAGTCTTTACATATCCATCTGATTGAAATGTCATTTTATGTTTAGGAGATGGCTGTTACTGCAGCTTTTCCCCTCCTCTGGAACATCATTATCTTCCAACCGCACAAACCCAAGCCATCATCACAACTCTGCAATGCAACAGGCAAATGGCAATTCCCTCCACCATCAGCATCACTCCAACAGTACTCCGCCCAACGCCTCAGGGAGCGAACCCCGCCATGGTGATGTCTTTGAGCTGACAGAGAGACATCGACAGGTGGTAGAACGAGAGATGGATGCCTGTAGAGCGGCAGCGGATAGGTATCCTAGTAATTACAATGCCTGGAGTCACAGGATATGGGTGCTGAAGGAAATAGCTAGACTAGATACAGGGGTAAGTCAATCAAGGTCTGCTTATCTTCTCACTAGTGAATTGGACAAGTCGTTGCGGATGGAGATCATAACCGGTGCAGTAGTAGGAGTGGCTGTGATACATGTATGTAGTGAAGACCTAGGGTTCTGAAACCAAGATCAGGAAGGAAAAAATGGAGAGTAATTAAAGTTATCATCATCAAGTCTCAGTGTGAAACCAAAATCGAGATAGAAATGTCAGAAACACAACATTGCTTTCACTCCAGTGCTGGTATCTGTGTCATTCTAGTTTTCGTTGTACCAGGTATGTCTCAAGTAATATCGGAATATGTTCTGTCCATAGCATTGTTGTTTGGATTTCTTTTCCTCTATTTTTGTGCCTCCGCCCACCGTAGGTGGTCGTCCGTCCGTCCGTCCGTCCGTACGTCCATCCCGTTTTCGTTCTCGCGATAACTTAAGAACCGTTTGACGGATCAACTTCAAACTTGGCTCTTGTATGCATATGGGAGGGACAATGATCTGATTAGATTTTGGAGTCTCAGGGTCATAGGTCAAGGTCATAGAGGTAATAATACACGTAAAAATGGCTCGTTCTCGCGATAACTCAACAACCATTTGATGGATCAACTTCAAACTTGACTCATGTATGCATATGGGAGGGACAATGTTCTGATTAGATTTTGGGGTCACAATGTCAAAGGTCAAAGGTCATAGAGGTCATTATGTACATAGAAATGGTTCGTTTTCACCATAACTCAACCATTTAACCGATCAACTTCAAACTTGGTTCATGTATGCATATGGGAGGGACAATGATCTGATTAGATTTTGGGGTCGCATGGTCAAAGGTCAAAGGTCATAGAGGCCATTATGTACATAGAAATGGTTCGTTCTCGCGATAACTTAAGAACCATTTGATGGATCAACTTCAAACTTGACTCATGTATGCATATGGGAGGGACAATGATCTGATTAGATTTTGGGGTCTCAAGGTCAAATGTCAAAGGTTATAGAGGTCATTATGTACATAGAAATGGTCCGTTCTTGCGATAACTCAACAACCATTTGATGGAGCAGCTTTATACTTGGCACATGTATGTATATGGAAGGGACAATGGGTGATTTCAAGTTTGGTGTTGGAGGCTGGTGTTGGTGTTGTGAGAACACCAACACCAGCCTCAACACCAAACTTGAAATCAGGCTGGTGTTGGGGTTGACCTCGCAAAATTTGACGTATTTCCGGTAGTCTGTGTTGTCCGCTGGTGTTGAATGTCGTCTGCTGAACCGAGTATCACGGTTCGTGTGGACGATTTACATGCAATTTCCCCATTCACCAACACCAGCCCCTAGGGATCGGAAAATTCATGATTTCAAGTACGGTGTTGGTGTTGGTGTTGTAATCATACATGTTATTGCTGCTTGTCCCTCGCGCAGCAGCGGCACTCTTTGCTACAGCCACTCGTCACATGTTGGTGGTTAAACCCATTTTGCAGTCAAAACAACTTGGTATAATCAAAACCATATATTTCCCATGGAAGAGTAATATTTTTCCCCTTGGATTCTTCAAATGATTATGCAATTCGAATCCAATAAGATGTAGATTTATTAGAAATTCTGAGGGAAAATGATTTCATCGTCGAGATCTTTCGCTATAGCGTATGACGTCACCCGGTGTTGAGCTATTGATAAAGGTGATCAGTATTGTCCCTCTAAACTGACCGTCGGTGTTGGAGCTCGGTTCAGGAGCCTTTCCACGCTCTCAACACCAACACCAACACCGCACACCGAACTTGAAATCACCCATTGATGTGATTAGATTTCTGGGTCTCAAGGTTAAAGGCCAAAGGTCATAGAGGTCATTATATACATGAAAATTCCTTGTTCTTGCAATAACTTAACAATTCTGTGACGGTTCATCTCCAAACTTGGCTCATGTATGCATATGGAAGTCTCATAAAAGTCTCATTAGATTTGGGGGTCACAAGGTTAAAGATGTCATTTTATACATAAAAATAGAAAAATCAACATGAATGTGCCATATATTTCCTTGTTCTGGCAATGGCGGAGGCATAAATTTCGAACATGCGTGGTTGAGAATTCATCTAGATTTTATATATTTTTTAAAAATCTTTTGCAGGCTTGACATGAACAGAAATGACTGTTGAATTGTCATTCTTGCATTTCATTAAAAAGGATTTTTCTTACATTGATATATACACTTTCCTTTTCAGTTATTACTAAAGGAACTTGAGAACACCAAGTCGTGGGTGAAACAGCACATATCAGATCACAGTGGATTCAACTACAGATATTTCCTCATCAAGTCACTGTCCTGTACTGGTATTCATCCACATGAAGATATGCTGAGAATCATTCACAGAGAGTTGGTCTTCACTTCAAATCTCATACAAAGTTTTCCAGGACATGAGGCTATCTGGTATCACAGGTTAGCAGATGTGTAGTCATATTGTTCAATGGATCATTTATGTATTTGTTTTGCTTGAGTTTTGAGACCTTTTAAAACTTAAGTTTGGCAGCTTGCAAGCATTTTTTTCTCTCTCTCATTCTACAAAGTGTGTCAGCATTGATTGATGTACGGTAAAAATGAATGCAAGAGGTTCATTTGTGAGTCACAAAAATTCATTAAGCAGTAGTCACTAATTAGTGTTAGATATTTTGTGACAAGTTGTTTTCAATATATATTTGATGCAGCTGGTATTGATTGTCCAAAAATCAGACCGTGTCCAAATCCATGTGCTAGAAATTGGTAAATTTACTTTTTCTCATTATCAGTACCTTTTAGGCCGCTTATCAAAAGTTTCGTCCCGCATCTTTCACCATCTTCCATGATCTTTCTTTTACATCGGCTTTCCCGATTCCCCCATTTTTTTGTCTATGGAGAAACGGGAGGATCGGAGGGGAAAAGACGCTGAGCGGGAAAGCCGCTAAAAGCCACGTCCCAAATTTGCTCTGACTTCCGATAAGGTGCCTTAGATAAATCTATGTTTCACTTGAAAATATTCAGACCTGATGTATCTTTTTATTTCATAAAGGAGAGCCATCATGACTTTTGGAAGAGAATTTCTGCAGAGAAGTGAAAGTCTTTGCTGTGCACCCCTACATGCAACACACGGCTTGGACTATGCTGGTCGGGTTGAGAGTTCTAATGGAGTTGAGATGTGTGAGGATATATCAGATACTGAACCCCTGGTCCAAGGAGAGAAAGAATGGCTCCTGCTGAAAGACTTTGTCAGTGCTAGCCCCTTGCCTGGTCCAAAGACATCATCGTCATCATCCAAGGTAGATTCCATAGATCCTGCTGAGCATGCTGTATATGAACGCGCTACTAGCTGCGTTGACCAGAGTATTGAAGAGGCACTCTCTGTTTTACTACACAGGGAAGATGTGTTCATGGAAATGTTGTCCAAGAAGAGTTGTAAAGCAGATAGGCCACAGTTGCAGAGGTGCATTGACAGTCATAAGAGATGGCTAGGTCATGTGCAATTCTAAAGAAATATTATTTTCTGCCATTTCTTATAATAATCTTATGTTGTTAAGGTGTGTATGATGAGCATTTATAACCTGAAGTATTATTGTAGATTAGGTCATGAATTATAGATACCATTCTGAAATATTAAAGTTTAAGATAGCAGAACAAATTTTACTTTAGAAATATATTTTCACTATCTTTATATTGCCTATAGCTGGTATGTGTTCTGCCTCTTATGATATTGGTGATTCTCTATTATGAGGACAGATCTCTCTCTCTCTCTCTCTCTATCTCTCTGTCTGTGTCTCTCTCTCTCTCACTCTCTCTTGATCTATTTATATTTCTCTTTGTAAAATGTGTTGTTTGTAATACACAATCTGTCTCTCTATGATATAGCAGTTTTTGTTCATCACAGTACATATATTACTGTCAGAAGGTGCATGAAGCGGTGCATTCGTTGTTTCTTTTGCTGCATATGCATAATGTGATATGCACTATTCAAGAAAGAAATATCCTTCTTATTATCATTATGATGGTCCACTGTTTGCATTGTCTTTATAGTGCAAATATATGGAATGTATTTAATTAACATGGAATCAGTGTAATAAACAAATTTTTTATACAAAGAACTCTGGAACTTGCAATATGTGGATAACGTTTCTACTGAACAAAGCATCCCATTAATATTAAAGAAGTCTTGGGCACATTGCCTGTCTTAGGTATTAAGTCAACATAAAAAAGGGACATTTAGGTGATTGCTTGATGCATTATTTTGAGAGAAAAGAAATATTCACCCATCTCCCTTTCTTCATCTGTCTTCCTGTACCTTAGGTTTATTTCAAAGCCTACACCAGCCATTTAAACCATCATGATCTTTTGCATTTAGAAAATTTTGCTCAGGGTTATGTAATTCCAAATTTTGTTTTCAGAGTAGTTTTGCCTTATTTTGCCATGTATGACTGAGTTGGCATTAGTGTGAGCAGCATTGCCTTACTTTTCATTCAGAATTTTACCAATATTGTCATTTAATGTTATTTTATTATTCATATATCTGCAGATGATGATAAAAATTGCTTGTAGTTTTCAATTTCGAAATCATATCCTCATAATTTCAGTTAGAAATTTCTTGATTTATATGAATCATGGGTAAAAACAAATTCATGATACTACCACGTTAGAACTTTGTGAAGAATTCTTTGTTGCCAGTGTGTGAGAATTTTTTTTTTTAAATTGTAAACTGTTAGCACTGAAATGTACATATTGTATCATCCTCTTCATATATGTACAGCCACTTTATACACGTGAGTTTGTCAAGGTCATATGTTGACTAAAATTTAGTGTTTTTCATGGTGGTCTTTAAAAGTCAATTTTTTTGTTTGTTTTTTTTTTTGTTTTGTTTTTGCTTGCTTGCTTCATTGTTTATTTGTTAGTTTTTATTTTAAGTTTGTTTTTGTTTTTTGTTTTTGTTTTTGTTTTTTGTTTTTTGTTTTGGGGGAGGGAGGGGGGTGTTCCACAAATAAATGTAAGAAATATGAGCATAACAAACATCAGGGTTATCCGTTCCATCGGCAGAATCCATTTTCAATCAGTGGATTGGTTTTTGCTAGGAAAAAAAGAGTCTTCTTTTTGTCGAGCCACCAAGGTGGAGTGAGACTATAAAGGAATCTTTAGCAGCGTCCGTCTGTTTGTTGTCCATCTGTGACGCTTATGAAACTTGAATAACTTTGGGAACATATGCCTGTTTGTAACCAAACTTGGATGCTACATGCTCTATAAGAACCTCAATATTATCTGGGGGTCAAAGGTCATGTATGTAGTTCAAAGGTCAAATGAGGTCAAATGTTAAAAATTACCCTGCAAGTTTCTGCTGGGGTTAGCAACTTTTTGAACCACCAACCCATTTGTAACCAAACTTGGATGGTAGATGCCTTACAGGGACCTCAGTGTTAATTTAGGGTCAAAAGTCATGTATGTAGGTCCAAGGTCAAATGAGGTCAAATGTTTAAATTTACCCAGCAAGTTTCTGTTGGGGTTGCTAACTTTCGAACCATACCCATTTGTAACCTAACTTGGATGGTAGATGGCTTACAGGGACTTCAGTGCTATATGGCGTGAAGGTCAAATGAGGTCAAATGTTACAATTTACCCACAAGAATGATTGCACATGAATGTGGCGAGACACATTATGGCTATTCCATTGTTTTAAAGATTGATTTGTATTAAAATCCCTAATCTCTAATTCTGTGAAATACTGAAAATTAAAGGAAAAGATTTTATATGCCAATATTGCATATTCAATTTCATTTAATCAATTACCTATGGGACCTGTATAAAGTCTATGGGTGTGACAGGATTTAAAAGTCAATGTGTTAAATATATGGTAGAGTCCATTGAATTGCAAAATTCATTATTAGACATGACATAGCTTGTATTCAAGTACAGGGTGTAGTATGAGAATCACAAAGCTTTGATCTTTCTAGTGCATGTATTCCTGGTATTGTCAAAAAGACAGGTTTATCTTGTCACAAAAAAAGGAAATGTCTTCTATTTCCTCTATTGGCATTTTTCCTTAGCCATACCCATGTTCAAGTTTAACATTGTATTCTTGCTATGTTGTGACTTTGACAGATAATATGATTACCTATGCAACTTCACAATGTTCTTTGTATCCATGGGTCATATCCCATGCTTATTTCAAACAATTACTGTATGTTTATGTACATGTACTGGGAATTAAATGCTGATCTTGCCTGCTGCCAGTTTCATTGTACAGGATAATTTTATTC
Source organism: Echinometra lucunter (assembly GCA_029962745.1). Taxonomy (NCBI): domain Eukaryota; kingdom Metazoa; phylum Echinodermata; class Echinoidea; order Camarodonta; family Echinometridae; genus Echinometra; species Echinometra lucunter. The sequence goes on from CM057156.1 coordinate 3,059,956, forward strand.
ATCAGCATTACGGTATTCAACTATTTACACATAATCTTAATCATCATTTCTACTACTTCCACTGTGTGCTTATGAACTTGTAGAAGTGACATTTGTACATGTATTATCCGTATGCTTGAGTACATAGTTTGGTTGTATTGTTTTTCACAAGACTTTTTGTAAGAAGTTGAAATCATGTACAGGTATACAAATATTGTTTAAAATATTTAAATGACAAAAATTAGGCTGTAAGGATTATAAACAGTACATGCTGAACTGTACATCTAAGCAAGAAGCTACTTAGTGTTGAAAATTAATATCAGTTTATATTTGACATTGATTATAATATGACTATAAAAATAAGAGGATTTGTATTATTATAATTATATAAATTTATATTTATATTATATCCAAATCTTGTAAAAGTAGAAGCCTATATAGTCAGAAAATATAATCTTGATTATTGTTGATTCTTATGCATTGTATTATCAGAAATGAAAGTTTGTGCAATCATTCACATGTATCAGTATCAATAATATTTGTACAATTGGACTATATCATCACTGCAGTAAAGAGATCATGGCTACCAAACAAGAAGAAAAAAATGAACTGTCAATTAGCACAAAATTTTTAAAAGCTACATATATCAGTTGAACTTTGGTGTAAAGCACTGATAGTATATATATGTTGTCTGTGAGATGGGTATGAAACGATGCTCAAGGTTTAAAACATTTTGTGCCATTTTTGTAAGTTTTCCATATATACTAAATTCAAAGTACATGTATTATTTTCCAATATATTCTGTTATTTTTTAGGATTCATTTGTAATCTATAAACCTTTCACAAGGTTTATAGATTAGTTTAAACTGAAAGAACCGGAACTTAGTGGTTGACAACAAAGTAACAAAATAACAGGAGATAGAATAGAAATAAGAATAAACTTCATGCTGACTACTCTAACAGAATTCCCCAGCTCCATCCAATTAATGTATTGATGTGTGTATTTGGAAGTGCACTATCTTTCTGCAATAGTATGCTCCATGGTCATTCTCTGGTTTGGGAGAATACGGGAATTGGGAAAATTGAAAATAGGTTATAGTGTAAAACTCTACAACTCTACAACAGGCTGCAATTATACAGAGTTGTATCTTTATGTTTTTGATCTCATGACTTGGTGCAATGTGTGCTATGATTTTTTTTTTTCAATAGCGAATGAAATTTATTGTGTAGATTATGGCACCCTGGCTGCATATTGTTACATGCTGTGATTGTTTCAGTACTCTCATTTTCCAGGAAATGTCTTCTCCTTAATTATATATTGCTGTTATTTACAATTCTACAAAAATAAAGTAAGAAAAGATTATCCCATATTGTAAACTTCTTGTCTGATGTATGGCATTCATTTTAGTGATTTTTCTGAAATATTCCCCCTTTTTATGAAGGTTTTATGCATGGTATTTTAGTTGCATAGTTGTTTTTTTGTTTTTTGCTGTGGGGGGGGGGTCTCTCCTTCATATTTTGCTTTTCCTCTCCTTAATTGTCTTGTCTATCATCTCTATCTTTATATCGTACTTTTTGTGACTTCTAATTTCTTTCCTTTGCTACATGCTCACATTTTGCTGCCCCCTTCTCACGCTCTCTCTCTCTCTCTCTATCTCTCTCTATCTCTCCATCTCTCCCCCTCCTCCCTTTCCCTTTCATTCCCCTTTAAACACAGAAACACAAAGACACTCAGTGATTGTGGGAATATTACAATTTATTATGCCACATACCTCATATTCTATATTTCATACAAAGGCATAGCTTACATGTATCACCACCAATTATGTTTTTCAACGTAAAGATAGTCGAAACACACAGTTAATTTATTCAGTTGTCACTCTTAAGAAAACTTCATATTTACCAACAGTGAAGAATGAAAAAGCGGTAGATTACTATTTTTTGTTGTTTTTAGTAAAGTGACATATGTGGTTAAATTCCATGAAAAGCAGTAGTTTACCACCAAAATCGGTAGACTTGGCAAGCGTGAAACTTTGATAAAGCAACATCAACAAACGCAAATTGGCAAGGATTTCATTGCAGACTTATTCAAAAACAATAAAGGAAGGCCATGTTTTAGATATGAGCATAATCCAAAAGCAAACTGGTTTCCATCAAAGAAATGCCTCAACTGTTCATAAGTGGGGTACGATGAAAGAGTCCGTGGTTCGTAGAAGAGCACACAGAACTTCCATTTCAGACCAAAGGACAAAAAAAACGGCAAAAAAACAAATTAAAACAAAGGAAGACATGAAGAATATCATTCACAATGAAAAGATGATGTTGATAAGGTTGGCACAAATAATGGTAGTAAAGTCAAAAGTAATAGGGAGCTTTAGATACGCGACGCAGCTCAAACGACGCGGAATCTTGCCAAAAATGCTGTTGTGCGCATGTGCGAGATGGTTCTTTTCCAATCCATCCTGCGTCGTCCGTTTTACACGATGGTTCTGGGGCCAGTTTACCGTCCTCCTTAATACGCGACGCGAGACCTTTGATGACCATTTTTTATGATGTAACAATGGTTCACATTTGAGCGCACGCGCTTTGTTTGATTAACTGCGTCCTCCCCAAATCTAAAGCCTCTTTGCAACAAGACGTGAGCAAAGAGGAGAACGTAAGTCAACTCAGCAAGATTCCGCATCGTCTGAGCTGCGTCGCGTATCTAAAGCTCCCTAATAGTGGAGATAATGAGGTATGTTGCAACAAATATTGTGACTGCACATAATGTAGCTGTTCACAAATATTGTCATCAGTGAGAATTTGTGTAGTGGTGACAATATGTGCTACAATAAGAGGGAGAGATTTTGGCGGACTATAGGAGATGTTTAATGCGGTTGTACACACGCATGGAACAAGCAGCTCAATCAGGGGATGAGAAGAAAGCTCTAAACTTATTGAGGGATAGTTTACTGAAAGCCAGTTGAATGTTCGGGATCCCATGCTGTCCACAAAATCTTCGGTGGCGAAGCGTACACTGCACACCACACTTCGGTCACTGGGACCCTTCCAGTTGGCGTGGGTTAAATTAACTTTTGATACCCATTTTCTCCTTAAGCTCGAATCTTTCGGGAAGGTGTGAAGGCTAATTCCTTCCCCCTGCTGTGTTGCTGCAACCTGCAACAACACAGCGTAGAGGCATCTTTTGATTTTGGAATACAAGCACGGAATATTGCAACAAAACAACAGTAGAAACACGCGCGGTATAAGGGAAGGCTGGGGGAAGGTAGTGCTGCTATTCTGCATGTGACATCACACGTCAATCACGCAGAAGCTCGTGAATTCGGGGTTGAAAAGGGGCAGGGCTTAGCGCTCTGATTCAAGCAAATAAACCGATGGAAAATAATAATTTAAAAATATTTAGATGTGTATTTCATCAAAATGGAGGCAATTATCCTGTTTAGATATGTATCACCTTCAACTTGTCAAAAATTAGAATTTCATAGATGTGGCCCTTTAAAGGGGTCAGAGAACAGTGGGTGAGAAGGGAATTAAGGAGAATAGAGATGGCTTCCAAAAACAAAACTTTCCTAGAAATAAGAGCTGACATGTAGGACTTTCCAAGGTCAGGAACCTCTAGGAATATTCACTGTAGGAGTAAAAGAAGTCAGGACAGATGTAGCTTTCGTAGAACAGACTCCAAGTGAGTTGGATGAACTTTGTGGGAATGAGAGTAAACACACAGAGTACGTGTCCATTCTTACAGAATCAATGACTCGTATGAAGACACAACAAAGTAGTTCAATGAAAGAGCAACCTACTTGCTATAATTGAGGGAAGAAGGAACACCTTAAACCAAAATGTACAGAACCCTCTCTGTGTTATGGCTGTAAAGGAAGGGCATATAAAGAAAGATTTCCACATGTTGCTAGTAATGAAAACCCAACAGTTAGGAGTAACATGTTGGATTCAGAAGACTTCAAATATCATCCCGATAGTGAGCTAGTTAACCGTTTGACTCATCCTAGCCCTAGGAGTAAGGTCACAATAGGCGATATTGATCTAGACTGTATGCTGGAGAAGTGGAAGTTCCAATTGAAGGTTACATAGAGGTGCCAATAGTGGTCAATAGTCAGACCTTAATAGGTAGTTTTCTTGTTGCCGAGTCATAAAGTGATTGTGTTGATCGTCCCATACTGCTTGGGTGTAACTTCTTGTGGAAATTGGAACAACAGGTTCAGGGGAATTTGTTTCTGAGGAAGGAGCATGGTAGTCAGTGGGCCAGAGAAGAAAGTTCAATTTCAAACAAAGTGAAGAAGAAATTTTGCCACCTTTCACTATATGCAATGGATTGTCTGTGAAGTGAATTAGCCTTCTTTGAGTGAGACAATGTTGGTTCGAGATCAGGCAAAGAAGTCACATCCTGACGTGAGTACTGTTGAAGGACTTCAAGTAGTTGATGAGAAGTCAGTAGACTTGTTGTTAGGGAATAGATCAGAATGTGAGGTACATCTTCCATCCAAGACATGCATAGCAGAAGCTTGCACTATTCAAGAAAGGCATGAGGTGCATGTAAAAAAAAGAAAAATGACTTGTTTGTTTCAGTCTATGATGAGATCACTCCCAGCTCTTGAGGGCAGGGAAGGGGACGAAATTCCCGAGGAAGTCAATGAGTGTTCAGAACTTCCCCCCTGGTGTCAGATTAGAAGGATTAACCCAAGATGAGAAAGTGAAAGTTCCGAATATCTTGGGTAAACACATACCGGTAGATGTTTTCTCAAAAAGGATCGCTCAACTTGGGTGAATGTACAGTAATACCACATGAGATACATGTAAAAGATGGTCCTCCAATCATATTGCCATATAGAAGACTTCCTCCATCCCAGGTCAGTGAATTAAGTCAAGAACATGCTCCAGGAGATGTTGGAGCAAGGAATCATTGGGTAGTCAAAGAGTCCCTTTGTACGTCCGATTGTGATTGTCAAAAAAAAAAGGGGGGCTTTGAGGCTTTGCACTGATGATCAATTGCTGAACCACGGATTGATGAAACCCTTGAAACACTTGGCAGTACTTTTCAACTATAGACTTGGCTCATGGTTATTTTCAGGTAGTGATGCACCCAGACTCAGTTGAGAAAACTGAGTTTAGAGTACCTAGGAGACTTTTTTCAGTTTCTACGAATGCCACAGGGCTTATGTAATAGTCCTAGTACTAGAACCATGGAATACGTTCTTGGAGACATGAATGTGACGATGTCATTCTATACTTGGATGATATTTTGGTCTTTTCAAGCACTCTGGATGAACATATTGAGAAGCTTGATAGAGTGTTGACTAGACTTCATGACAATGGATTGAAGGTCAAAGGGAAGAAGTGTGCCTTTATTAAGAGAGCTGTACTTAGGACATGTAGTGTGGCGATGGTATTGCAGTAGATGAAGAAAGGATCTAGCGAGAAAGATCATGGCCTATTCCCAAGAGTGGAAGGGTAGTTAGCTCATTTCTTGGTTTAGCTTCATATTTTCAAAGGTTCATTCCTGAATTCTCTTGTATTGCAGGCCCATTACATCGCATGTCTGCTAAGAAGAAACAACCTAACCAACCCAAATCTAAATGGCATGCAGAAAAGCAAGAAGACTTTGAGACCTCGAACTTAACAGCTTTGACCCAGGCACCAGTACTAGCCTATCCACAGTTTGATCAAGATTTTGTTCTAGAAGTTGATGCATCTAGCAAGGGTCTAGGAGCCTGTTTGACTCAGCGCCAATATGTAATATTGTTGATTATCATGTATATTGTGTTAACGCCATCTGTTGGCGAATGTATTCAACGCTTTTTGGATCATGGCCTGAATAACGCCCTGTTGCACTTTACAACTATCTTGAAGTCGCTAAGTGTTTATCTTGTTAATGTATGGCATGGTGGCAGCACTTGGGATCGGCCCTGCTCTACTATTGTCCAAGAAGGTAAATTCACTCCAAAGAGGGAGGCCAGGCGTTCTGGTAGCTTTTCCAGTGATGACGATAGATTGGCTTGTAACTTGCATCAGTCTCCTCGGTCCCACCAATTTAAGATACCGTGTGGAGGTGCCGACGCACAGGTACCGCTCATCTGTGGAGAATTCAGGCGGGGGTCGTCAGACGACCTCTATCCACCGTCATTCCCCCATCCTGTCATGTGTGCGTCCATGAACTTTCACCTTAATTTTCGGGTCAGCAGTGGGAAATTGGCAGTCTTCACGTGCAGTGTGTACATGTAGCTGTTTCTTCTATGGCCTGGGAGAGTCCAGTGTGCCGGTCCTTTGGTTTGACTTAGCTGAGCAGAAGCAGTCTCATTCTAGATGAAAGGTAGCACTTCGTCCCGACCAGGTCTGTCCAGCTGCTGTACCAGTCATCTTGTTCATCTTGTGTGTCTCGTCTTTCTCACCTCTGTCCAGTCTTGTCTTCGTGTTCTTCGTCTGCAGTCCAGCCGTCCGATCCACTGTTTTCCTGAGTAATTTTTTAGTGCGGATCGGCCACAAATTCTTTTTCTCCAGGAATAATGCACAGAGTTTTCAACGAGGCTGATCTACAATGGTCAATGCAGCTCCTTTCAACCTAGTCGGTCGTTGACCCACTCTTCGTGCTGCTATTTTTTCCTCCCTTTTTTTTTTCTTGTGGACAGTCTTGATCATCTGATTTCTTGTATTTATGTTACCACGGCCTCATAATTTTTCGTCAGGACTCATGATTGATATACACCAGGTTTTTAGCGCTTATTTTTCCTTTCAATTCTTCATTTTTTATGCCATATTGTAATTGTTTGTTCTTGGTAACCTTCAATTTGATTTGGGTAATATTTCACAGCAGATTTACAGTGCTGTTTGTGACTATTCATATTTTTGTTATGGATGGATGTTTGAATGCTGCCTTATACAGTGATGTAATCATAGTTTCAGGTTTTGTTCTTTGCTTGGGCACAAGTTTGTTGATAGCGGAGAGGATATTGGATGTGATCTTTATTGTTGTTATCCTACTGGATTAGATAGGGATAGCAGACCGTTGGTATTATGGTTATTGTGAATTAGTAGATTACTGAAAGTATGATTATTGCAGCCCATTTATTTAAATATGGAGAGAGGTGGGAAGAAGTGAAGAGAAACAATAAGTTATATTGGTATCTTGGTTTATGAAGGTTATTGTAATCAGTGCAGGGTATGGTGCGTAGTAGAGGGCTACTACCTCTACTTTAGCTAGTGTTTGAAATGAATATGGTGTCTTGTAGAAGGCTACTACCTCTACTTTAGCTAGTGTTTGAAATGAATAAATTGTATATTATAATCATTTGATAGGGGTAAAAAAAAGCACAATATCAAAATTGTAATGGTAATGACTAAGTTTTAGTAATGGATATTACAGTTGTTTTAGTCCATGTGAAATGATGGCTCATACCTTTATAGTGGATAGTTTGTGAGTCTTGATATTTCTAAGTCTATTGATTGTTTGATTTAGTTTGCAAATATTTTGTTGGATCTCTCAGTTTTAATATTTCTAGGTTAACCCATTCGTGACAGAGGTCCACATTTTGTGGTTTGGCCTAATATCTTTTGATGCAAAGCCCTAAAAATCATACCTAATACATGAGCAGAAAGAGCAAAAAATTCTACACAAACTGTGCCCATTTTGGTTGCGTCAATATTCGTTGTTTGATGCTGAAAATTTTTTAAAGGAAAATAAGCATTAAAATCCTTAGATTGGCAATGTGATAGAAAGTTTAGAATCACTGTTTTCCCCTGCAAATTGGCAACTTTTTGACTTCTAATCATAATATCTGTCAATTTATATTCATTTCAAATACATGACGTTTTATAAGTAAAATGTAGCAATAAAATAAAAATGTTGGTGTTGCCAATTTGAAGAATAAAAGCTGATCAAATTAGGCTTTAAATAATTCCTGTCACGAATGGGTTAAAGTGCTTCAAATGTTTAAGTTGTTAGAGAATACTGATGGAGAGGAAAAATAATAGGAAAGAATGAAAAGAAATTAGATTGCCAGTTACAGTTAGTGTGGAAGGAAAATAGTTGGAAGGAGGGTAAAGAAATTTGATTGTCAGTTATTATCTAATACTGGTGTGGAAGAAAAATAGTTAGAAACGGTGAAAGGAAATCACATTGCCAGCTGTTATTGATTACTGGTAGACAGGGAGAGAAGTTGGAAGGAAAGATAAGAAATTAGATTGTCAGTTGTTTCTTGGTTAAAGCTGTGCAAATATATTTTGAGTTGTTATCATTACTGAACAGGAAGAGTAACTGGAAGGAGCGAAAAGAATTTGATTGCCTATTTTTTTAGCAATACAAAGTAGTCATGAGTTGAGTAGTAATATTTGTATTTGTGTCATATTCAAAGCATGCCACCTCTGTACTGATGAAAGTGTGCTTTTGTTTATGTTAATTCAAGGTATTTACAAACTAAGGTAGATGGAAGTATAAAGAGTGCCTTTGTATACTATTTGTTGCGTAATTATGAAAGCCACTCTGTTTGAGTTGGGATGTATGATGTGTTAGTTTATGCACATATTCCAATTGCACCACCTCACCTTTTTGTAATTGTACTTGTTTTGTTGAATGAATGGTACATGTATACCCTCTGGTTTCTGTTTTTTTAAATATGTGACTACGCTCAGTTTGGTCTGATATAATTAGGGAGTCATGTTAATCATTCACCTTTTTTACTTTGTGAATGATGTGAATTTTAATTATCAGAGTATGTCTAAACAAAATAGAAATGGTTTTATTCAGATTTCTATGTTTGCTTGGTTTCCATATTTTTCCTTTTTAGATGATGATGCATAATATAGGACTGTTTGTAGGTATGGTTTGTTTCTGATTTTCTCAAAGGGAAATTTGTAATTTTAAGTTTCTTTCTTACAACTTGATTATTAGTGGGGGTTTTATAAATGAGTCTGATATCAAGTGTCTATCAAGTCACATGACACATGTAGAGCTTTGTACCCTTGTGTAGTAATGAATAGTCTTTATAAATCTTGATTGGTTTGAAATGGTTTGCTAGTTAATTAGATTATCTGCAAAGCAAAGCAAAGCAAAGCCTACAGTTAATATGATGTTATTGTTGGTTGGCAGTTGTAACTATATTCAGTTTAGGTATCTATGTATCAGTATGACAGGTGTGAACTTTATCATAAAGATGATTTTTATTTTGGTTCTCACAATTTTCCGGTGTCATTGATTCTAAGAATTATTTGAGTACTATGTCTATGTCATACTCTCAGTAGCTCTGCACTGTGAGGTATGTTTGTTTGCAATGGTAATTACATGTAATTATTACTGTCTGACAAGATTTATCCCAGCCTTTAGTTTTGATTTTGGAATTGCATCTGATTTTTTTTTTTTGTTGATGATTCTTGAGTAGTTAAGCCTTTAAAGTTGTGCTTGCTTGCTCACAAGTCTGATGTTGTTTCTATTCCCTTGTCAGTTGCCATGTGGAAAGGGTTTTATGCCCATTTTCATTTTTAGTTTGCTGCACTCGTCACCTTTGTAAGGATGTGATATTCAGTAGAGAGGGTTTCCAATTGGTTTTTGTTGTAAAGCGATTGGTTCAGTATCCTGGATGAGGTGTTTCATGCATTTAGCTTGTTTATTGAGCAAATAGCATGGTATGATTTTATTTGGTGTATATGTAGCCTGTGTAGATGTTTTTAGCTTTCACACTGATTTAGAGAAAAACTGGAAGGAAAGGTTAAATAGAATCCTGAGTTTTACTGATTAAAAGAACGGGAAGAAAAGGTGAAATAGAACTGAGAATAATATTGATTTAATGGGATGTATTAATCCAGGGAGAAAAAAATTGTTTAGATTATACAAGTATATGTACTGGATTGCAATGCTACAATTATGAAGATTCAACATGTGAGTGACTAGTTAGTTCAGTTGCTTTTAAGAGATGTTGTTTGTAGACAAAATGTTAATGTAATTACTCTGTCTAACAACTCCCCTCATATTTTAGTATATTTCCAGTTAGGAAAGAAAAGAGATGTAAGAGAAAAGAAGTAGTCATGCCAATATGTAATATTGTTGATTCATGTATATTGTGTTAACGCCATCTGTTGGCGAATGTATTCAACGCTTTTTGGATCATGGCCTGAATAAAGCCCTGTTGCACTTTACAACTATCTTGAAGTCGCTCGGTGTTTATCTTGTTAATGTATGGCGCAGAAAGATGAAAATGGGAAGATTTATCCTGTAGCTTATGCTAGTCGTACTCTCAGGGGAGCTGAGAAAAACTACACCGGACTTTCTAGTTTTAAACTAGAACTGTTGGCTCTGAACTGGGCAGTGGCAGATAAGTTTGGTTCATACATACATGAGGCCGTCAGTGTGAAGTATTCACTGATCATAATCCATTGGTGCACATGAAGAGTGCAAAACTAGGGGCTACAGAGACAAGACATTGATGAGGTAGTTTGTTCTGCTGCACTATCTCATAGTGATCTCTTTTTTTGTGTGAGTCATGAAGAGGTAGAGGAGCCACAACAGTCAGCGTTGCCATGCTTTAGTTTTGATGAGTTGTGTACATTGCAACAAGCCGATAATGCATTACGAAATGTGGCAATTGTGGAATGAAACTAGATGAATCCTCGACCGCGCTCGGTCGAAATTTATGCCTCCGCCATTGCCAGGTCAGAAATATATGGCACTTCATGGTGATTTTTTTTTAAATTTTCATGTATACAATGACATCTCTGACCTTGATCTTTGACCTTGTGACCCCCAAATCTAATGACACCATCATGAGACCTTCCATATGCATACATGAGCCAAGTTTGAAGTTGAATTCACCGTCACAGAATTGTTAAGTTATCGCAAGAACAAGCAATTTTCATGTATATAATGACCTCTATGACCTTTGACCTTTGACCTCAAGACCCCAAAATCTAATCAGATCATTGCCCCTCCCATATGCATACATGAACCAAGTTTGAAGTTGTTCCGTCAAATTGTTTTTGAGTTATCGCGAGAATGAACCATTTCTACGTACATAATGACCTCTATGACCTTTTACCTTTGACCTTGAGACCCAAAAATCTAATCAGATTATTAAACCTCCCATATGCATACATGAACCAAGTTTGAAGTTGATCCATCAAATGGTTGAGTTATCGCAAGAATGAACCATTTCTACGTACATAATGACCTCTATGACCTTTGACCTTTGACCTTGAGACCCAAAAATCTAATCAGATTATTAAACCTCCCATATGCATACATGAACCAAGTTTGAAGGTGATCCATCAAATGGTTGTTGAGTTATCGTGAGAACGAACATTATTATGTACATAATGACTTCTATGACCTTTTACCTTTGATCTTGAGATCCCCAAATCTAATCAGATCATTATCCCTCCCATATGCATACATCAGCCAAGTTTGAAGTTGATCCATCAAATGGTTGCTGAGTTATCGTGAGAACGAACATTATTATGTACATAATGACTTCTATGACCTTTGACCTTTGACCTTAAGACCCCCAAATCTAATCAGATCATTGTCCCTTCCATATGCATACATGAGCCATGTTTGAAGTTGATCCGTCAAACGGTTTTTAAGTTATCGCGAGAATGAAAACGGGACGGACGGACAGACGACCCAAAAACATAATGCCTCCGGCAACCACCTACGGTGGGCGGAGGCATAAAAAGGGTTCCAGGAAATGAGACAAATGTAGAAGTGAGCAAAATTTGTGGATGGTTGCAAGAATGGTGTTTTCTTGAAGTGCTAACCCTTCTCCACCCAACCCATGACAAAGAGTTCAACAGTACTGTAAAGATTAAGCTGAAGAAAACTGAATTTAGTTTTGATTTTTAACATTGTTCTGTATATTTTGGTCAGCACTGTTCTATATAGATCAATAGGTCAGCATATTTCCATATACATGTATTTATGTCAGCATTCTTCTGTATATTTTAGTTCTGTTCTCTACAAATATCACTACAATACACTTTACACATGCTCTTGAAGCCATAAGATGGGCCCAGCACACCCACAAACTCATGTATGGTGACCATACCCGACGCCCAGTAAACCAAGCCCCAAAACGAAGTGTACAGCAGGCCTATACATTTTTCGATGGAGAACAAGAAGAAGAGGAGCCTGAAGTTTATTTAGTTTGGCTCCCATCCTCAGCCAGGCAGTGTGACTACGCACCCCGCCTCTCCCGAAGAAAGCTAAAAGTCCCCCTTTGAGCTCCGGACCGAGAATGATATCAACACGCTAAAAAAGATGTCAGTGGTCTCAAGGGAGATGTCTCTGGGCTGAAAAAAACACTTGGAGAAAATGGACGGAACCCTGGCTGACGTGCTTAAGAATTTGCAATCCTGAATCAGGCTGTGCTGAAGGCCCCGAAAGAGACTCGGGCCCGCTCTCTTCAGACACTTTGCTTCAAGTGTGGTGGTAAGGGACATTTTTAAAAGGTATGTACGACTAAAGGTCCATTAGTATCCCTTGTAGCCAAGAATGACTCGGAGATTGGAGGAACATGGCCGCCCTCTGTGTGTGATGTTATTTCAGCTTGCAAGGCTTTGAAGCCTAAATAACACTTACGGAGACAAATTTGAGACAATCAGAATTTGTAAATATCACTTCGTATAGACCACAGATTCGTTTAGAGGATATTTATATTGCATTTATCATGAATAACATGTCTGATTCACCCTTAAGTAAGAAGCCCAAATTATCTGCCAATGGTGACGCAGTTGAACAGTCGCAGCCCAAATCCACAGCCAGTAGTTCCGGGCCTCAGTCGCGCTCAGTGCCCACCAAGAGGGAGCTGAATACGGCTGCCCCATTCCAGTCACAATCATCCGCTCTTCTCACCGATGGCCCGCCTGCATGGTTCACTGACTTCGAAAAGCGGCAGAGAAGTGAGTTTGAAAGCTTGCTTCATCACAAGCTTGATCTCAAGCTATGAGATCTTGTCTCAAAAGTGGCAGAACATGAGGACAAAATCAAAAACCTAACCTTTGAGAATCAATCCTTGAAAGATTCTGTCAAGTTGCCGAAGGAAGAAAATCTTCGCAAAGATGCCAAGCTTGATGACCTCGAGAATCGACACAGGTAACAAAACCTGATGGTGTTTGGCCTACAGGAGGCAGATCCAGGGAGAAAGGAAGACTGTCTGAAAGTTGTGACCAGATTTTCTGCACTGCACTGTGTAAGGAAGATATCAGCCATGCCACAGAACCCCGACACATGTGAATTCAACCTCGAGCAACACCAAGCCCCAACGTATTCATATGTTTATTGATTCTTACATGACTAGAGAAAGAGTGAGGAAAGCTGCCATCGATTATCTGAAAAAAACTCAGTCAATGTATGAAGAGCAACGAGTGTTCGTGGCAGAGGATCTTTCTAGGAAAAGTCCTGGCATTGCTCAAAGAGAAGCGCCCCATTTTCAATCCCCTGAAGGAGGGCAAACAAAATACTTGAAGGGCCAACCCTTACAACTAGTCCAAGGCTATTCATTGCTAGGTGATGCTCATTCCTACGCTGCTGCTAAGCTGGCCTTGGAAAGGAGGTACGGAGATCCTTTTGTCCTGTCGAATGCTTACACAGACAAATTAGACTCCTGGCCGAGAATCAACAACAGAGACAGTCAAGGCCTACGAATGCTGCCCGATTTCCTGAATCAGTGCTGTACAGCAATGAGAACCATCGGAAATCTGGCATAACTGAATGATGAAAGGGAAAATAGAAAGATTTTGGCCAAACTTTCAGACCAACTGGTTGTGAGTTGGGGTAGGAAAGTTGCTAACTGGAAAGAGACTCATAAAAACACCTTTCCATCATTTCATGAGTTCAGTGACTTCATTGAGGAGGAAGCCAATATCACATGGGACCCTGTCACCTCTCTGAATAGTGTAAAGGAGCTGAAGGTGGACAAGAAGCTGACAATGTCGGGTGTAACATCCATGTACGCCTCAACAGATCAACACCCTCAGCATCCAAGAAAGGGAAAGAAGCAGGAGCATGTCTGTGTGCTCTGTAAGGAACACCACCAACTAGGAATTTGTAAGAGGTTCCTTTCAATGACTTTGAAGGAGCGAAAGGCTATGTTCGAGAGAATGGACTGTGTTACGGTTGTCTCATACGAGGACACACATCAAAGGAATGTAGAAAGGGACACACATGTAGTGTCTGCAAAAGGCGACATCCCACTGCTCTTCATGAAGACTGGAATAGGAGTAGTCAACAAGAGAGAAATGATCTGATAAAGGAGTCTCAATCGTCTGATCATGAAATTCCTGAAGCAACAGAACAACTCTGATCATCAAGTTCTCACACGACAGTAAATCATATGACCAAGAAGAGACAGGCCGTAAGGTGTTCAGCGGTTGTTCCAGTCTGGATATCACAGAAGGGCAGATTTGATGACAGACTGACATATGCATTGATAGATTCTGACACTACATTCCTGCTGGAATCTACCAAGGAAGCCATGGACCCCTCAGAAGAACAGCCTGTGGCTGAAGAGGGCCATCCAGCCCACAAGTGGAGAAGAAATAAATAAAATAAAAATAAAAATGAACCTACATGGTTCAAATGTGAATCTTCTTCTTTCTACCATGTCTAAGAAAGATCAAAGGATCCCTAGTGAGAAGATTCAAGGACTCACAGTTCATGCTCACAACAGCATGAAGACAATTGATCTTCCTGCAGTATATACGAAACATTATGCCTGCAAACAGGGAGCATATTCCAGTACCTGAAGTAGCTGCGTCCTTTCCTCACCTGACTGAAATTGCAGAGGAACTGTTACCACCACAAGATTGTGAGGTGGGACTGCAGATCGGATATGATTGTGCTCGTGCTCTATTAAACTCCTCACAGCATAATTCCTTCCCCTGATGGTGATGGACGCGCGTTAAAGAATCTGGAGTTTATTGAACTTAAATTAACTTTAATCGTGCCAAATATGAATGAGAAATGACAATCCATTATGAAGATATGACCAAGAGGTGATTTTCACAAAATGGCGCCTGGATGACGTCAGGACGACCCCATGAACATGAAAATAATTGGAAAATCTAGATCTGACATGGACTGAGAACTGACCAAAATTTCATGCAATTTGAACCAGCTGATTCTGAGATTTCAAATGCACAAAAAAGTGGGTGGAAGGAATAAAAATAAAGAATAAAAATAAAAATAAAGAAAGTAAATTTTGACTAAATTAAGAGGTGATCTGTCAAAGATGACAGACCACCTAATAATGGTCTTAATTCATCAAACTTTGTTTATTTCCTCTTAAAACTAATAAAACCCACTGAAACCAGTTAAATCAAACTGAGAACTTTCCAAATGGTTTCAACTGGAATCAACTTGTATATTAATATGCCAGTTTATTTCATTGCTTTTAGGTGGAATCGAATGGTAAATCTGCCAGTTGTGTCCAGTGGCTTTGAACTGGTATAAAATCTGTCCAGTTTATTCCACTAGTTTCAACTGGAATTGACTGGCAAATTTCAGAGTCTGTCAGTTTATTCCCTTGGTTTCAACGGGAATAAACTGGTGTCTAATGTGAACAAGTAATTTCCAGTTGAAACCAGCTGAATAAACTGGCACAGACAGCCTACCTATCAAATGTAGAAATGAAAATCATCACTTCCCTATACAAAAATCCTTAAAAATGACATCTAGCACCTCCTCAGTGGTCACATGACCTGTAATCTTCCCCAGCTGCCGAAGGGCAATCCTCAGCTCCTCTGCTGCCATGACGAGATCCTCACGGCTTTCAAAGGATTCCAGAGCGAGGGCGCACTTTGTGAGATGGTTGCGATGACGCTCTTGTGTCAGGTATGGGTCTGAAGATGTAGGATTGCTGCACCTATAGCAAGAACACAATGAAACGTGAAATGTGGAATTCATGGTGCTGTTCAAAATTTTGAATTTTTTATACAATAATAATAATATAGCGGTTTCTGAAAAAGCTTATAAAAAGTATGAACTGAGTGAAGCGCTTACAGCATTATTATCATTATTATTATTATTATTATTACCCCAGTCACTGGATTTAAGCATACTATTCTGTGCATTACTGCACACATTCTCCACTCCTTGGGGAGCATTCCAGACAGTCGTCCATTGTACAGCTGGACACATGTTAATCTAATTACAATGACCTTCACATCCTACCAGGTACCCAATTAGCACCTGGGTGAAAGTGGAAACATGGATTAATGTCTTGCCAAAAGACATTAGTGCCAGGCTGGGGTTCAAACCCTGAACCTCTGATTGCGAATCAAGTATATGAACCACAAAACCATGACCCCCTCCACCAGATAGGTTGCAAAAATAAGGTTGTTGAAGTCACTGAATTGCTTTTTTACAGTGTGAGAGCATGTAAAAACAAATTAATTTGTTTTTACAGTGTGAGAGCAAAACAAAACAAAAAGGTCTAAATAAAGATCAACAACTTTTAAAACCAAAATGCGATGATGACTATGAAAAAAAAAGGGGGAATGTTCAAATATACCTCCATAATTCACAGAATAACAGAAAGAAAGACAAGTTGTGATATTGTCACAAACCATGTAATATAAAGTTTATTAACAGACAAAATTCTTTTCAGAAGACTTCCTTCATACCAACCAAACATTAAACATACAAATCTTACATCTTCTGTAACTTTTCTCTTAAAAGGTCCAAGAATCCATCCATCCCCTCTTCTGTTTTACAGGACATGGGCAGAAGACCTTGGTGTTCCTTCTCGTCATTGCTTCCTTGTCTTGTGACATCCAGCATGGCAGAGAACAGCAATCTCTTAGACTCTTCATCCAGCAGATCCGTTTTGTTGACTATCACAATCATTTCCCTTCCATCATTACTAATCTCACCGGCAGCAGAGTCTAATCCATGACTATTTTCATCACGTGTGTCACAAGTTTCATTCTCCCATAGTTTGGATTCTGTTACATAAGAGTTGATCTGATCTAGGAAGTTCTTTGAGGATGCTTGAAGATCAAGAGTTGTAGCATCCAGCATATAGATGATGAGATCTGCAAGGTTTGTCCTATTGGATACAGTTGGAAAAAGAATGAGAGTACTTTTAACTACATCCCAGTGATTACATACGATAGGATATTAGTAAGCCTTTATCCTATTAGTGAATATTTAAAAATGCAACATTCAGTATGTTTTTTTCACAGTAGAAATTTGCCAAGTCATTAACAAGCTCTGCACATTAAAAAGTTTTTATATTTTACCCCTCTCACCTGCAAGTTTGTAACTTTTTTCCAATATAACTGAAATAACTTGATACAGCACTATTTATAGGAAAGTGAATTTGCTAGTCCATGTATTTTGTTAAACTGAATTAAAAATATGCAATTGTCATAAAATGAGATCTTGGTGACTACTTACAGATAAGGAAATTTTCAATCCAACCACTGAAACAGTTACAAAAACAAAACTAAAAAAGAAAGAAGTTATTTTATCACATTCGCCAGCCGCTCAGCTTGAAGATATTTTTCACTGGTTTTGTGACTTGTATCCTTAGTCATAATCATGCTCTGTATTACGTTCATAAACACAAAACAATATGTTTTACGAAAAAAGTGAATATTAAACAAAAATACAATCCAGGTGCATAAAGCAGGCTATGACAGAATGGCAAAAGGAAGCAAGTGGCATATCAACAAAATATGAGTTATTGATATTTTCACATTTTACCTAGTGTGCTCTTCTTCCGGGCCAAATTTTATGCATGAACGGTAACACTCATATGCCAAGAGATATGCTGGGCAAGACACCAATGTATAGCATTGACATCAGTGTAAATGTCAGATGCATTTTGCTCTTTTACAGGTAATGTCACGTTTGGCACTTGCTTCCTTCTGCCAAAGTACACCAGAGATATATACACTTCAGTACCTCTCCCTGGCTCTCCTAACTCCTTCCATCTCTATCTCATCCAAGCTTTCTCTTATCCCAGCAGTATCACTGAGTACGACTGGATACCCGCCAATGTTGAGAGATGATTCCACAACATCCCTGGTAGTTCCTGCGATGGGTGAGACAATGGCTGCTGGTCGTTGACCTGGTCAGATTTCAAATAGAAACAGAAGGTTAAGTTAAGGTTAGGATACTATTCCCAGCTTCAAAGATAATATTGAAATTTTATGTTCTCCATATTACATACCAGGTTATCTGCATATGAGGGTCTTGCCAAGGACTAAATGCCTTGAGGATCATCATCATACCACACATACGTGATCATACTACATGTAAGTGCATTCTTAAAACGCACTTGGAATGAAAGGACACAAGACACATATTTTTATTTTGAACACAAAATAAAAGAGTATCATTTTGCATAAAAATACCCATGATGGTGTGCTTCTGCCAATTACTTAATCAACATTGATTCTGCCACTTTCATTCTTTGAATATCAGTATTAAAAGACTAGATCAATAAAATGAAACTGTTCAAACCAAACTCTCCTCTTAAAATCCTTTTACAAATACCATTGGCACGTTTGAAGAAAAGTAGTTATTCCAAAACAAAATTGATACAGGACAGTAACAAGTGAAATGCTCTTGGCGGTCTCACCTGCATCATGCAAATTGCCGAGGCAGCATTCTTATTTAGTGAAAATTGTGGTGGGAGCACAATAAGGGGGCTACCCCTGACCTTGACTTGAAATCGGTTCCAAATGATTTGTTATACCTGGAAACCCTTTTCAAGAAGCTTCATGAAATTTGAATACTACGTAACCTTAGGTAAAGCTTTTGCAACACAATACATGGTAAATGACCTCAAATAACTTTTGACCTTGACTTTTTGACATGAAATTTGTTCCACATGATTTGTGTTACTTGGTATCCCTTGTGAACACGTTTCATTAAATTCTAACAAATGCTTTGAGAATGAGGGTAACAATTCAAAAATTTAACCTTGTGGTTAAGTTTTTGAAACATAATTTAAGTTTATTGACCTCGAATGACCTTTGACCTTGTTACCTGAAATTAGTTCCAAATGATTTGCGATACTTGATAACCCATGTGGACAAGTTTCATAGAATTAGAACAAATACTTTTGAAATGAGGGTGAAAATTCAAAAACTTAACCGCAAGGTTAAACATAATGCAGTTTATTGACCTCAAATGACCTTTGACCTTGACTTGTGACCTGAAATTCGTTCCACATGATCTTTGATACTTTTATAAGTCTTGTGTACCAGTTTCATGAAAATTGAACAAACACTTGTGGAATGAGAGTATTTCTTAAAATGTTGACGCTGTTGCCGCGGTCACCACCGTCGCCGTCGGAAAAGCGGCGCCTATATCTCGCTCTTGCTACACAGGCGAGACAAAAATTGTACAGCAATTATAGTAGATGATTTTCGAAGGTAGAGGTTTACATGGTGGTACTGAAAATGTGGATGAGGTTTACAGTTCACCATGTGGTAACAGTTCACAATACCACATGGTGAACCGTGAACCTCATCCTCGTTAGCAATCATACTGTACATTCCACTCACAAAGTGCATTCAGCAGTGTACTCTTCCCAACATTGGGATGACCTGCTATGGTGACATGGACACCGCTTCTTAACCTTTCACCTCTCCTGTTGTCCTGTAGATGTCGTTGAACTTCACTCAAGAGGTTATTAACCTCCTGCCTGGCTGAAATGGTGAAAAATTGGGTTGATTTAAAAATAATAATCTTGTAAGCATTACAGCTAATAATAATAAAGATATTTATACCGCGTAATATATCCATCCCAAAGGGCGCTCAAGGCACTTACAATGAATTATTACCCCAGCAGTGCTAGGTACCCATTTATACACCTGGGTAAAGTGCAGCAAAGGTGGATTAAATGTCTTGCTGACGGACATAAGGAGTCGGTGGGAATCGAACTCACGACCCTTTGATAAAGAGCACTCGCTCTACCAACTTTGCCACAACACCTCCCCCATATTGATCTATATCATGGGTACTTGAGACTAACCTTCGATTTCAGATACAAACTCAAATTTAAAGATAAAATGGTAAATAGTAACCCCTCTCTCCTCCCTCAGTCCACCATTCTACCACTGGACATACAGTAAATCTGCCCACAATATTTTGTTGCAGAATAAAAGGGGTAATACCGTAATAGGAATGAAATATTGACTTATGTACTACATTCGCTAAAGCATTACCAGAATGTTTTCCGCAGTGGCTACCCCCCAAACAATCTGAACATCGGCGTCTACGACATAGAAATACAGTGAGAAATACAGAGAAATAAAATGTAGAACTGAAAGATACCGTAAGAGTTCACTACCATATTTTATGAGGTTCCTAAACAACGTATAAGATAAACATCATTTCTGCTTAACTTGCTCATTGATGCTTGTATCTACATACTCTGTTTTCCTTTTCTTCTGAAATAAGAACTATTATCATTATGGAATGTATGCAATAATCATTAATGGTGGTAATGATAGCAATAAAATAAAGTAAAAATATGATAATGATAATAACAATAATTTTAATGATAACACTTTATTTCCAGTATTAGTAGTGCTGGTAATAATTATAAAAATAACAACAATAATAATAATGTTGATAATAATAATAATAATAATAATAATAATAATAGTAACAATGATAATACTGAAAATGATAAATATTCTATTTTTATATTCATATATATATTTTCATGCTCGAAGTATATTCTAAAACAGCCTGTTTACATTGGTGATATGTTCAAATCTTGTTTTTGCTAATACATGTATATATGTGTACTTGAGGCCTTTTCCTTACTTTCCCACTATTTTCTCTCTCCTAACTCCTCTTCCTTCTTTCTTGTCACTCCCCTCTCTTTCCACCTTTCATGTCTCTCTCCTCAGTCTCTCCCCCTTTTCTCTCAATTTCCTTCCTTCTCCTCTCTTCCCTTCTTGCCTTTGCTGTACTCCTAAATAATTCTCTTTCTGTTATAATGGAACCTTATCATTATTAGCACATTTATATCATGCAATACATGTTCAAAGTTAACGATTTTATTTCTGTCTGAAGAAATTTCATTTTTTTTACATATCTCTTACAGCATATTGGTGCAATTATTATGTTCAAATCCAATAGCATTATCATTATTTGTTATTTTAATGTCATTCATACTACATGACATCGTACATAATTATGTCTTTTACATATGCATTTGAATTTATACATGGATGTTATTTTGTCATTTTTACTCTGTAAATATTTTCGCAATTTGACAGTATTCACTGTCGCGATGAGAATATGAATAAAACAACTGAATTGAATTCAATTGAATTGAAATATTTCTGGTGCAGGCTATCTCCTCACTCAACCAACTATGAAAAATGAGTCGAGGAGTAGGAGTAATGATTGAATATTAAGGAAATGTTTAATTCCAGCCTTCGAAAAGTGAGTCAAGGAGACTGTACATCCCTAGAACATCAAAGTTTCAAAGTGGAATATAAGAAGCTGATTGTCTTACCCTGTTCTAAGACACCTTCCTCTATGTTTTCATCTTCACTGAAATCAATGAATGCCTCTACATGCGCTACTGTCTGAAAGGAAACAGAATGAGAAAGGGAATTTCACAAATACTGTATAAGCTAATATTTTAGCGTACAGATATTTTAGCGATTTGAGACAAGTTGGACATATTAGCAAGTTATTATTTTCAAGTTTTGATAGATATTTCTATACGAGTATATAGGCATCTAACTGAGTGGAAATTTTGGCGAGGACATCTTCGCGAAATTAGCGAAAATTAAACCACCGCAAAAATTCCAGCTTATACAGCATGCTTTATCCTCTTCACACTGCTAGGAGTGTACACGAGTGAAATATGAAAAACAGATTTCAAAACTTGTTACAATCAGGAACTTACAACTTAATTTAACCAAAAGTCATAGATGATTTCTTTTCTTACAAATTGCTACAACAAAAAAAGGGGAATTCTTCTTCTTCTTCTTCTTCTTCCTGTCTGGTGTATTATCGTACCTTGTGCTTTGTCAAGTGCTGAGTGTATAGTGCAAGTAAAATGTCTCTACAGATGAACTCTATGGGCAGAAACCAGACTGAAGCTTAGCGGAGCTGAACACATTGCACCATCTCCTTACAGAGCTCCAAGGAGGTGCAGTTGATGAAGGAATTCTACAGCCTGATAGCATCAGGAGTACAAAGGAGTACTAAATAAGGAATTAAATAATCTACACCACACCTTTTTGTTCCCTTCCACCTTTAAAGAGAATTTAAAAAGCATAATCTTAATCTGATGATATTTATTAATCATTTTGTCCGGAGACCATAAACTCATCCCCCTCCCATTGTACATGTATTTTCACCTCTAAAGCTCAAAAACTAACGAACTCCATGTAGACTAAACTGCCAACCTTACCCTGATTAACCGCTGTCTCCATCCTTCATAGAGTTTACTGAGGACTCCCGACATCTGACGTACAGCTTGTTGTCTTTGGGCTTCAGTCTCTGCCTGTATAAGATCACCAAGGCCTTCCACTTCAATCAGGTCTAGCTTGCCATTGTAGAATGCTCTGTAGTTACAAATACATGAAGGTTGGATGATATAACACTCTGGCCTCACTGACCTTTGGTGTGTAGGGGTATTCAAAGTTCTTCATACTGGCACCCATTTTTCTTAATTTTGGCCAAGTGAGGAAAATCTATTTATTATTTATTTATTTATTTATTTATTTATTTATTTATTTATTTATTTATTTATTTATTTATTTATTTATTTATTTATTTATTTATTTATTTATTTATTTATTTATTTATTCATTCTCAAACATTTATACAGAGTGCCTTGATCAGCATTAAACAAACAATAAACAAAACAAAATGAAACAGCTTATCATCGACGAAAGTAAGTCTTTCATATGAGACGGTGGGAGACAATTTATTAATTCACTTAAAAATCAAACACAGGAGGCCCTATGAAGAATTTGATTTAGTAGGGGCCAATTCAATTCCTTGACAACAAATTTGGAACTTGTCTGCCATGTACGATTTGATATCATGTACGCTGCCCTTTTATGTAATCTATTCAGGGTGTCATGATTCCCTTCTGATCTGCCAAACCATACATTAGAGAAGTAAAGTATATGTGGGATAATGTATCCCCAATGAAGTTTAGCTAGTTGAGGTTTAAAAATAATGCTTATTCCGACGAATAATTCCCAACTCTATCAAGTCTTGCACAACAACAGTGCTGGAGTTGAGGCAGAGATTTAAACTAAGTACCTTGCAATCCACAGTTCAGAGACTAGAAAACACTTTTTGGTACTGCATACAGTTGTGACTTGCTGCAGTTTGATTGTTGATTAAGCTGTGCAGCTAGGATTTTATTTCAAGGGGGTAAGCAATAGCATGCAAAGCATGCTCCCTAGAGGGAGTGTCAGCCCTTTTCTCTCTTCTCACTTCCGCTTTTTTCTCTCTTTTTTTCCTTTTTTTTTTTTTCTTTTCTGCATTTCGGGGGTACAACCGCCCCATCGCCACACTTCACCGTCTACGTGCCTGAATACATTTGCTTTTTTTTTTTTTATACATTTTTCTCATTTTATATGCATGAAGATGTGGAAATCAAATGAACTGAAAACAATTTCTTTTTTTTTTTAAAGGACCCCAATGAAAAGTCTATGGTACTGCAACAAATGTAAAGAAATGTCACTAATCCGTCTGAATATAACAAACAACCCTTCCACAAATTGTAATCAAAAGACAACCAAAATGTTTATTTCACCTCTTTGAAAACTCTCCAGCTTCTGCCAAATGAAATCCATCAAGTTTTCCTAGTGCACTATAGAGGGCAGCAATCACTGCTGGTCCACCATGGACCTGGAGCTCACACACATCCTCTCCAGTAAAACTGTTTGGTCCTGAACAAAGATGACAAAAGAAAAGGTAAATCATTAATACAGGGTTAGTCTGATGAAAGAAAAAAATGAGTTACCCTACACAAATACACCATGAAAAACAGCAACAGGCTACAGCATTAAAACCTATATCAATGTTTAAAAATACTCATATTTCAACAAAAGCTAAAAGCACATAGCCTGGTCTCCAACTCCAAATAACAGTTTCATTTTAAATCCTCTTTACAAATCAGATATTGGGGGTTTTTTCTCATGGTGAGGAACAGATTGCAAAAAGAAACTTGATCAACAAAACAAACAATGCAGAATTTAAATGCAACTACAGAGCAGCTCCCCAACCTCAAGTGTGTCAATATCAGGCAATGAGGATCTGGACATTCGCAGAGGCACCTACCTGTATCCAGAACTCAACCTAACCATTTAAAGTCAGATACAAGCAAAAAATAAACGTAAAAACTTTCATCAAAGAAATAAGAAATAATCTATTTTTGATAAAAGCAAACAGCTATCCAGAGTACTTTAGTAAAATTTTCAAATAGATCTAGACTTAGTGATTAAAATAAGAATTTCATAATTTATATTACAGATTCATGACCAAATTCTATCAACATTTGTAACTAAGACAGTTCTTTTTTATGGATAAGTTAAGAAGTTAAAGGAAAGAATTCCTCTTGCGACAGCCACCAAATTTTTTAAAGTAAAAAATGGTTTTCTTCAGTTTCACACCTTTCTTGACTTTTATTCTCTTTCTTTTTTTTCTTAACTTACCATAACTGACGAGACTCGAACCTGTACCATGAGACCATTCACTTCTCAAGACTGACGCCTTATCAACTGCGCTAGCGAGAGATCGCTGAAAGTGAAGGGTCTCCTAATGATTATAAGCCGGAAGCCGGAAGTCCGGATCAGTCAAACTCCCAGGATGCATTGCTCTTATTTTTCTGACTGTAAATAAACCGAGGTCAACGTGAAATGCACGGTATCGCAGCTCAGGTAAGCTTTTAATTTTTGACGGAATAAACCATATTATAGGATTTTTATGGGTGCTATAGATCTACACCCTCTAGATTAGACCTAGATCTAGACTCTAGAATATCATTCCAAGTCGTATCCCTAAATTTAGGTGGCTGTCGCAAAAGGAACTCTTCCCAAGTTAAATACTCTACACAGTCAGTAATCTAGACCTATCTATCCAAAATGATTTTATGTACCAGTAAACCAGAGAATCAGCCCATGGTCAATTAATTCATTTGTCATGGGATCATGGATTGGTGACAAAACTGCTTGTCGGACACCAACTGGTCTTCTGCTTGGAATCATCTTTTCGAGGACCAAACTTGCCCGCGGGCCAGACACTCTCACCAGTGCAACCCCACATTTTCCTTGCCCACTTGCCAAAGCAAAAATCGTTCTTTGTCGACTTTCAGCTGATTTGTACGAGGAGGACGAATAATACTTATGATCTTGGATGTCCTCAGCTCTGAATTTTCTGAGTTTGCAAAGAATTTGATGTCCTAATGACGGATAATCTGACAAAGAGTAACCTTGTCTCTGCTGACATGGTCGACAAGATCGGCTGCTGTAAACCCGGCCGACTGATGAAACAACAGCGGAAAGCTCGAGCAAACGCAGCCGATCATGTCGGCAGATAATGCGAGTAGCGATCCGTTCAATTCCATGCAGCATTTTGATAGTCAGAATGAAGCATGTTTTGGTGATGAAAATAATCTCTCCATGCCGTAAAACCGTCGACGCATCAAAGAAAAACTTTATATCCAAAAAATTAATTGCTCGAACTCTTTCAAGATCACTTGATTCACTATATTAGAAGTAGGCCTAACGTTAGCATGGTTAGGTTGCAACATGTGCCAGTCGCGTCGATCGCCAAGACACCAATCGCACTTCATAACTGAATTTGTGCATGATCAGCTCTCCATAATCTTTAAGTTTCAAGTTTCAAGTTTCAAGTTTATTTTTTAAAAACCTTTATAGACGTAACTAAAGGTCCGGGTAAAGGTACATTAGCTTATTAGTAATTACACAATATATGCAAATAGCATAACATATTTCAATATCAAAATACTCAGGTCAATAACAACAACAGCACACACTGATAAAATATGAACAATAAAAAGAAAGAAAAAAAAACAGACTAAAACAGTATACATAAGAAGATGATTTACGTAGTCAGTGTGAGAAAAAAGTATGAGTTTACACAAATTAACCAATTCCTTACACCTTGCTTGAAGCAGCAATTTAATTTTGAGAGTGAATGGATTACTATTTGATAAAATTTTTTCTCTTTTCCTTATAATGATATTCACATTCAAGTATATAGTGGCTGGCTACAGCTGTAGAGCCCGGCCCAGGCCCCATGCATACAGTTCAAGTTCAAGTTCAAGTTCAAGTTTGATATATTCTAACCATGCAATCAATGATATATGCGGTTATCCGGGAGGGGATGTGCACACCCCCCCCCCCCCGGCCCTCCCTTCACTTTTAAAGCTTAATATTTTTATTTTTCTATTTTTTAGCATTTTTGATAGATTTTTAATCAATGTAAATCCGTTCAGAAGGTAAATGTGAGCACTTTAAATTTTCCCCGGGAATTTTCCATTTATTTCTTTATAATGTGTGCGAAGAAGGTCAGTCTATTTCGAATCTGTGCATGTACATGTACACATATATTATACATGTAAAAAGTGCCCAAACTATATGAAATATAAGATCAGACACTTTTTTTTCCGTGTGAGGTCATTTTTCGAGTCTGTGTCCCCCCCCCCCCCCTCATGAAATCGCCAGTGGCAGCACCAGGATTGTTAAAGTGGGGGGCAAATGGAGGGTAAAAGAAAATGTTGGGGTGCAGGAGCAGTCAAATTTACAAACGTTCTAATCTTTATTTTGCGAGCAAGCAAAGCGAGCGAGCCAAATATAATGACTTTTCTGGTTTTTAATCGCATTTTCAAATAGAAATTCTAAAAAAGGATGAACGAGCGAGCCAAAAAATAACCACTTTTCTGGTTTCTAATCGCATTTTCAAATAGATATTCCACAATAAGATGAGCGAGTGAAGCGAGCGAGCCATAAATAACTACTTTTCTGGTTTTTAATCGCATTTTTAAATAGAAATTCTAAAATAGAATGAACGAGCGAAGCGAGTGAGCCCAAAATAACCACCTTTCTAGTTTTTAATCGCATTTTCAAATAAATTTCTGAAATATGATGAGCGAGCAAAGTGAGCGAGCCAAAAAATAACCACTTTTCTGGTTTCTAATCGCATTTTCAAATAGATATTCTACAATAAGATGAGCGAGTCAAGCGAGCGAGCCAAAAATAACCACTTCTGGTTTTCAATTGCATTTTCAAATAGAAATTTTAAAATAAGATGGTTATTTATGAAAGATTATTAAAAATAACCGCTTCTGGTTTTCAATTGCATTTTCAAATAGAAATTTTAAAATAAGATGGTTATTTATGACAGATTATTAAAAGTTTTACTAACTGATTAATTCGAATATCATTTCTTCCTTAAAAAGTGGGGGGATGTTTGTACACACCATCCTCCCTCTCGAAAAATTTGGGGATATATCCTCCATCCCCCCCCCCGGCATTTACGCCAATGGGGCAGACTTTGAGTATTTGTTCTCCACGTCCCCCCCCCCCCACACACACACATATTGCTGACGACAGAATACACGCCATGTACTGTAGTTTAACAATTATATTAGCTTGTGTATTACACACTGAAATGTCTGCCTTACTATAAGATATAACAAGCGATAAACTTATTACAAGCTAATAGTGTGAGAAGAAGCCAACAGCGACTGAGTGAGAAAATTTTCAAGTTTTGAAGAGCGGAAAACGGTATTTTAGAGCACTTCTCAGGTTGAATATGATGCTTATGACAGCATCTACTTATTTGCAAATTACTGTATAATTTTTCTTTTCAGTCCTCAAAATTTCTGGGGGGGGGGCAACTGGGGGGCAAATGCCCCCATGCCCCCCCCCTTTCGTGCCGCAAACCGCCGCCACTGCCATTTTTAAAAGATGAAATAGCACAGTGAGGTTTGGGCCAGAACTTGAGGATGGGACCACTAAATAGCTTATCAACATGGTAAGATTGAAACATAATCATTCAGAAGCACGAGTATACAACCACTGTCAACAAGACAGTATCAACCTATAGAGCTATATAGCTATAATGAGGTCAGAGACTCGGATATACTCTGGGATAGCTTGAAAGCTGAGCACTCAATAATGTCACAGCAGGTGTAGCTAGGGGAAAATCGTCCATGCATACGACTTCCAAATAGAAAGATTAAAAAAAGATAAACCAGTTGCGCACTCAATAATGTCACAGCAGTGCAGGTGTAGCTAGGGGAAAATCGTCCATGCATACGACTTCCAAATAGCAAGCACCGTTTCCAAATCCTTGGGCTGTTCAAAGCAAGCAGCTAAATTTGGCCAACTGACTCAAAATAGAAAAATACAAATATTAAGTTTTAAAAATCGAGGGGGGGGGGATTTCCCCCCCCCCCCCGGGATCGCCGACTCATGATGCCCCCTCCCCCCCCGCCCCCACCCCTCCCCCCCCCCCGCAAGTGACCAACACTGGCGGGACTCACCTTCTATACACCTTTCTCTTCTTCTTTTTCTTATCTTATCTTTTTTATCAGTCTCTTCTCCTTAATCATTCGCTCCTTCCTTCTCCCTCTATTTCTCCCACTCCTTTTCTTTAATATTCTCTTCCATCAGTACAGTTTTCTTATGTCAATTTTTCTCATTCTCTCTACTTTTCGCATTGCTCCTTTGCTTTCTTCCCAATCTCTTAAATTCTCTCTATAAACATGAGGCGTATATCACGTAAAGAGTAATACCGACTGCATTGTGAACCTTTCACACCCCCCTCCCCCCCAAAAAACAAAATAACAAGAGATCATCACCCCTGGAAATGCAACATGCATCATTCTTGTTTCTTATTCTTCCTATCATAATGCAACAGTCACTTCAGAAGAGCTTTGAAGATGTGGTTTTAATATTTTCATTCTCTTTTTATTTCAACTGAAATGAAAGTATCACCAAATACAACACTAATATTGCTTTATTATACGTTCTCTTTTCCTCCTCTTCTCCTTCCTCCTCCTTTTTTTTTTCATATTTTTCTAAATTTTCTCTCTCCTATCATCATGTTGTACTCTTGGTTTGTGTGGTACGAAATCAAATTCCTTAATTCTATTCAGTGTAATCTACTTGATATTTGTTTCCCGCCAATTATCATGATTATGTTTACCAAATCTTATTTTATCAAGGGGGAAGCTGTCCGAGTGACAAAACTTTGTTTTTTGTCTGTTTTATGTTGTTGTTGTTGTTTTTTTTTTTACAGCTGTGCCCAATTCATTTCTGTCATGTTTATGCCCACTCTAGTGAATTGTGTATTGAATTACATGTTGATGGGGGGGGGGTTCTCCATTTTTTTCTCTTTTTTTGTACAAAGCTGGAATCTACACTTTAAAAAAATACGACTGATGTACTGTTCTTACTAGTAAAAGCTGAAACAAAATGACTAGAACTGTATGAGTAGAGCATGTAGAACATATAGGATCACACTGGCTCCGACACTAATTTGACACGATTCTATATTAGATGAAAATGACCAGAATTCTAGTAAAAGTTTTGTTCTTTTTTACAACAACTTTGGTCATTGTCACTAGAAAATGTGTCAGTTTTGACTAGATTAGTGTCGATGCCTGTGCCATCCGCCAATATAGTCAAATCTAACTAGAGCCTTTTTATAGTGAATTTCTTAAAGTGCACTGAAATAACCATGTTCCATAAGTTTTAGATAAATGCATGAAATACTTTGCTAAATTTTCATTCAAGTGTGCATTTTGTCATTTTGAGAGACATGGCAAAACAGATATTAGCTGATTTATATATAAAAAGGGGGCTTTATGAAAGTATATTGATGATGATTAATGAAAACAAAAGGGTCATCGTAACGTAAGGTTTACGTTCCAACCAAAGGCGGTTCCAACCGTCGACGTGCACATGCTATGATCTGCATAAAGCAAATTTTACAAAACCTTCTCCACCAGAGCGTACTGCTATATACCACTTCCAATATATAAATTATACACTTATACACTTATATACACTTATATTGTTTACATTCGGAGGCTGAGTAATTACTAATCAGCAACATTGACACCTACGACAGGTATCGGAGTATGAAGGGTTTGAAAGGTGTGGTCTTCCTGTTACTTATACATCCTTCCACTACAAAGGCAATAATTTCAGAAAAAGTGCCACAAATTTGTAATTACATCACCTTATAACGTATACAAGTATAAATTATATAGCCAGTATCGAGATCTACTTGACGTTAGAACTTGTGGGGGAAGCCGGTCTGCTTCGGGCATGATCTACTCCACCATTCTTCCATACTTGGAAAAACCTCTCCCTCATAATGTACGTCAAAAGAGACATCTTTTTCATATTTCAAGATTTTCGACACTACCTTACACAAATATGGGGGAGACAAAATTATCTTCTCTGCAACACGTCTTAGGCGAGAGATCAAAAATATCATATCATGCTGCCTGCAGGCGGCATGGGGGGAACGCAAAAGGCCGCGGTTAATCTCCCATGCAGGACGCGGCCAGCACGCATTGTCATATTTCCGATCAGCCCGCAGCCGGCACGGGGTCTTAGCGCGGCGCAAATAAATGGACTCGATTTAATCGCCCATGCCAGCTGCGGCCTCTCGCTTTATTTATTTGCAGTACATGTACACCATGCCCGCCGCGGCCTCCCGCCGTACATGTACACCATGCCCGCCGCGGCCTCCCGCCGTACATGTACACCATGCCCGCCGCGGCCTCCCGCCGTACATGTACACCATGCCCGCCGCGGCCTCCCGCCGTATGGATAAACCATGCCCGCCGCGGCCTCCCGCCATAGGAATTATACCGTGCCCGCCGCGCGTCCTGCCGCCGTATATTTTATTGCAATACAGCTAGTAAACCATGCCATGCCGGCCACGGCCTCCCACCGAATTTATTTGCCACATAAATGATATAGCCTCGGTCGTTCACTTTATACGACAGTACCAGTGAGGTGCAGCCTTCTGTGGCCTTTTGTTTTGCTATACATTATTATATTGTTTTCTTGCTGTATTATATTGTTTGTATAATATCTGTATATTTTTCATTGTACTGTACATGAGCGATCCTAAATTACAGGTTTGTAACCTTCGAGGAAAGCCCCGCAGAATATTTTAAATATGCATATTATGTTATTGTAATATTATAATGTATTTTGATTTTATTTTGCGAAATAAATGAATTGAAATTGAATTGAATGTAGGTACCGGTTATGAAATAACACAGTTTTAAAGCCATCGCATTCCTTGCTAATTATTGTTGCCACGAGTTGTAGCGATACTGCCCTTCTGAAAATAATACTCCAGCATGCAGCAAGATGAGCTAGCGGTCGGCATGATATGCAGCGGCCGTGCTGGTATAAAAATTGACTTGGTGTTCACCCCCCCCCCCCAAAAAAAAAAGGAGAGAGAGAGAGAGAGAGAGAGAGAGAAACAATCTGAGCTCTTTCGTTGTCATCGGGCTTTAAGCATATAAAACCATCCAACACAGACTGATGCCGAATGCCGAGTTGAAAGTAACGTTCGACTTCGTCAGGAAAGTTGACGCGTTATGAAGAAGGCATGGCAGGCAAAAAACAAAAACACCAGTCGGGGGGGGGGGGGCGTTTCATGAAGAGTTTTGTCAGTGATTTTCACTGACAATGACAACTGTTACAAACTATTGAAAATCCTCGCATCTGATTGGCAGAGAGCAAATCACCGACTAGACTTTTCATGAAAAAAAAGAAGTAATTTTAGTTTCTTGGTGATAGTGGGATGAGGCATGGTTTGGGTTCTTTTCTTCCTTCTTTTCTGTCCTTTTTATGTGTTAAGTTTGGCTATATATCTTAGACGAATATTTCAAACATTAGGCGTACTTCAATCATGTACCTTTGTTACAATTTAACATAAAATTAAAAAAGACAGTCCAGGAAGTATTTTTCTTTCTTCCATAATCCCACCTAAGTTCACGTCACTAACATAATTTTAGCGTCACATGTCACGGGGCCGTGGATCTTGTGGTCCGAATTCGAATCCCGCCTTGGCAAGATTTAACACTCTTCACCCAGGTGTTGGAATGATCCCTCGGAGTGCATATGCAGACAAGCCTAGCTGAATCTGATGCCCGGGGTAATAATATTTCTGTAGAACTCTTCAAAGACACATCAGAGAGATCGATGTATTATAAATGCAGAATTATTATTATCATTATCATAATTAGTAGTGCTAGTGTTATCATTACTGTCATCATTATTATTGTTGTTATTATTATCATTGTCATTATCATTCGTCATTTTATTATCATTATTATTATTGTCATCATGTTCATTATTATTGTGATTATATTATTATCGTCAATAGACCTCCGGGCGGTCGCTTACCACGTCGCTCAGCGTACACGTTGCGAAGAAGACGGGATGTCGTCACAAACAGTGTAGGCCCAGTAGTCGCTAGTAGTTTATTAATACATGTATAAATGTTCAAGTAGAATAAATTACAGTGACTTTCAAAGCTTAAAGCCTGTCCCGGGGCTAGGTGGCGGTCGTCGTTTCTCAATTAAAAAAAAAAAGTGAAATGAGGAACTACCCCCCCCCCCCCCCCACACACACACACAAAGAACATTGGCTCTAAATCTACTGAAACGCCAAGACCACGTGCTTACCCGGGGGATATTGAAGCCTGTACATAAACATAATTATCATAGGAAAAACGTAGAAAAGAGTTGTTTTCAGCACCAGGCGGGGAAAATGGGATCAAGTTTAGGCCATCAAAATCAAGAAAATCTGGGAAATAGTTATTACACAAGGATATTATGGTGCAACCTTGCATCAAATCCCTGTTAAGGGTATAAAATGGGAGATTCCCATGAGAGCGAAAATAAAATAACAAATTAGTTCCTCTCAGATAAAAGAAAAAAAAATGAGAGGAGTACAAATGTGCATCCATACCAGGCCCCCCCCCCTTTTTTTTAGTACACACGTTGGCCTCTGCACACACACAAAAAAAGCTTGTGACGTCGACGTCAGACTCTGTCTTCGAGAGTGTCACAAACGCTAGCCTTTAGTTTAGCCAAGGCACTAATTGGTGCTGTTATTTCCCTAAACGCGCCTGAATACATAGACTAATCGCACGACAACTGTGATCCATGGCTGGAGGTTCGTCAGCGCCAAGGTCTGAGTGGTTGTTGTAGTTTATTTCCTTTGTTCGGTATTATATTTCCGCTACCGAATCGGTATTAGATGCAAAGTAGCTTACCGAGAAAGCCCCCAAACCGCCCGTTCATGTCCTATACATCAATCAGAGTAGACAATTCGAGAGAACTTATGAATATTTATTATAACATGTGCCTAACATTCGACGTGTTGTACATTAACAATCGATCAGCTGATCGCGCGAACTACTATGCGTAGGTTGAAATGAAAAAGGAGAGAGGAAAATTTTACGATAGATCTACTTTTTAGCAAAATAGTAAATACAGCTAGTCATCAAATTATTTATTTCCTTTAATAAATCTATCTGTTTTATTGAAAATTGAACTAAGTATTATTCATTAATTTGTACATTTGAATATCTATACCCCCGTAATTTAATGAACGAATCCATATAACACACCGCGGTTAAAACAGTTACGATTGGTCACAATGGTCGCTAGCTGCTGTATATGCAAGACCCTCTTGCATATGCATGAGCTCCGCAAGTTAGCAAAGGCCTCGGCGCTGACGCGCCTCGTTCCACTCATCACTGCCATAAATTCACACTGTTTAATAGTCTATTTTTAAAACCCTGCTTGGCAGACAAGCAGGGTTTGGGGTAAGGTTATACTTGACGTGCATGTTTTCTGTCGGAGCAAAAGTCATGGAACCATTCAATTTGTTTCTATATGTTCACCAGTGTTGGGTCCGACACAGTCTCAGACGAGACCGAGACTTAGCCACGAGACAGAGACCAATACACTTGTGTCCAGAACGAGACCAAGACATTAGCGTCCGAGACCGAAACGAGACGTGAACACACAATCACTGTCTGAGTCATGTCTAAAGACAACCAACACTGTAAATGCTTGAGTATAATGCGGGGGGGGGGGGGGGGGGGGCGGCGGAAAAGCGGAAGGCCTTCGCTGAAAAAATTGTTTTGAGGAGTGAGAGGGGGATAATCATACGAGCGAACTAACAATAAAAGAAAAATAATGAAAGGAGCCAGATCTTGCCATCAAAAAGCTTTAACAATCGGGGGGGGGGGGGGAGACGATCCCCCCTCCCGAAAAAATCGAGGGGGAACATGTCCTCTCGCCCCCCCCCCCTCCCCCAAGGTCGCCGCCTTATGCCCCCCTCCCCGCCCTCCCACTGTTCAAAATATGTGGCTACGCCAGTGTGCTTGATTTCTCTACTCGGGACAAAAGTGATCCCACCCCCTAAGGGGGAAGGGAGGGGAAACAAAGAGAGAAAAGTAAAGGGAAGAACAAAACAATTAAGGAAACGAGAGGAAACGAAATAGAGGGAAGAGAAGAGTGTGAGCTAAAGGAAAGTGCGAGAGGGAAGATGTTAAGAGCGTCGATTTTGATGAATGGGCTCCGACTTGGGCAACTTTCTAGACCACAGTACAAATTAGGGGGAAAAAATGATTTTAGGAATTTCCCAATTTCATTTCTGTACTAGGTGGGGGAGCTAGTTAGTTTGGGTTGATACTTTAAGAATTCTCAATCTCACGCAAAGCTCTTTAACCTCACAATATTTCATTTTCTTATCTCATTAGTTTTCTCGCATATGCTTCACATTGCTCACAATTTATTCCTCTTTCCACAGCACTCCAAATTGCTTCTAATTTTTCATTGGTCACAATTATTACTTCCCATCTCATAATTTCTATGTAGTGTGTTTTACCACTCTTTCAATTAAAAGAAACTAAATGCAACAAAATATTCAGGTAATCATAGAAGGAACTTTATTCAAGTATCGTTTGTAAATTACAGACAATAAATTCATTCAGTAATGACCATCCAAATAATAAATACTGAAATTAGCTTGCCTGTTGTCATCGAATCACAATAAAATAAACTTAAATGCACATTTTAATTCGTAAATTCACAATTGAAGCAGTATCATAACTACAGCATAATATGAAAAAAAAAATGCAATCAAAATGCCTGACCTGGTCAAATCATAATGCTACCTCAATTTACCACATGTAATTTCCCGCAAAGTGTCTCAACTGTAAACAAAATCCACATTTCTTCACAGCAATAAATAAGTTTTCACTATTTCCAAAACAGTATTCTTTGCCATTTCAAAACAAGTGAATCCTTCATATCACGAAAACAGAATCAACTTTTTTTCACAGCAATAAATAAGTTTTCAGTATTTCCAAAATAGTATTCTTTTCATTTCAAAACAAATGAATCCTTCATATCATGTAAACAAAATCAACATTTCTTCACAGCAATCAATAAGTTTCCAGTATTTCAGAAATAGTATTCTTTTCATTGCAAAATAAATGATTCCTTCATATCATGTAAACAGAAGCAACATTTTTTTTCCTAGCAATAAATAAGTTTTCAGTATTTCCAAAATAGTATTATTTCCCTTTTAAAACAAAAGAATCCTCATGTCATGTAAACAAAATCAACATTTCTGCACAGCAATAAATAAGTTTTCAGGATTTCCAAAACAGTATTCTTTTTCATTTCAAAACAAATGAATGAAGTGTCTTGAACACAGAATCAACAATTTTTTTCACAGCAATAAGTTTTCAGTATTTCCAATATAGTATTCTTTTCATTAAAAAAACAAATTAATCCTTTATATCATGTAAACAAAATCAACATTTCTTCACAGCAATAAATAAGTTTTCAGTATTTCCAAAACAGTATTCTTTTTCATTTCAAAACAAATGAATCTTTCATGTCATGTAAACAAAATCAACTTTTTTTTCGCAGCAATAAATAAGCTTTCAGTACTTCCAAAATAGTATCATGTAAACAAAATCAACATTTCTTCACAGCAATAAATAAGTTTTCAGTACTTCCAAAATAGTATCATGTAAACAAAATCAACATTTCTTCACAGCAATAAATAAGTTTTCAGTATTTCTAACATAGTATTCTTTTCAATTTAAAACAAATGAATCCTCCATGTCATGTAAACAAAATCTTCACAGCTCTGAGCAAGCATTTAACGATGAAACTTTCGGCGATGGTCAGTAACATCCTTCCGACTACAGAAAACATAGGTACATCCTGGGACATTGCATCTTCCAAGACCCTTACTCCTGTACATGGGGAGATGTTCACAAGGAGGAGCGCGAGATACCAGCAACGATTCTTGAAAAGTTAAAAAATGCCCTGGCACTGCGGAACTTGGCTGTGGGGATGGGAATGAACGTAGGCAGTCCATCAGCTCAGTTGAAGCACGAGGAGGGTTCCTTGGACAGTAGTGGCAGTGACTTCTCTTGCACTTAGTAAAAATAATCGTTCCAATCCGTCGATCCATGTGATGCATGTAGAAGTTAAAGTCATCGAAAAACTCACTTTCCCTCAATGTCTTCGCTGAAGCTCCTAGAACGTGCCTGACTCTGTCATACTCTTCACTGCCCGAGGCATCTCCACTGGGTACACAGTGAACATTTACGTTGTGTCCATTGAATTGAAGATTCCTCCAGTGTACATCTCTTATTAATGAAGATGCTGAGTCAAACACGATGTGCTCCTTCCTCATTTTCTCTTCTGCAGACAGTCCAGTTTGTGCACATGGTGGGCTTGATTCCCCGTCCAGGGTCGACTGAAGGTACACTGATGTCAAGGCGTGTGTGCAAGGTGCCCAGAGATGTTCGACTGGGTTGAGGGCGGAGTCTCCAGGACAGTAGGAAGTCACGAGAAGTGCATCTAAGTCCGCATCTCTGAAAAATTTCCCATAGAAGAACATGTTCGTCCAGTGATTGACATTGAAGTCCGGCCCACCATCTACCACGAGGAAAAGGACAGACTTCCTTGGAGATTCCTTGTGTTGTAGTATCTGCGCCATGTCATGGAGATGAGTAGCCACATTACATGGCGAATGCGGGCTCCGAATGAATACATTGGATGATCCTGGTTGGGGAAATCTGCAAGGGAAAAGAAAAGAAAGAATATCAGACAAAAAGAATAACAAATGGGCCATGATGTCATTTGATTCCTGCATTCCTCTTTCAAATGCTGTCAAAATTACTTTTTGCTTGATTTCCATCTCCTCAGTCAAGTAAACTTTCCTTTATGTTGTATTAAATCAAAAGAGAATCACAAATTTACAAATCATATATATAGCAAAATAATTATAAAGCAATTTAAACTAAATGATTTAGTCCTGGCATGTTCAGTAAAAGAAATGCATAAGGCCAAGTAACAAAAAATATTAGTTTCTCGTCCTAACTTTTTGAAAAAAGGAGGATGAGGACACTTATTTCCAGTTTATTTAGTATGGTAAGATATGTAGGCTGTGCATGCTGAAAACAGTGGAAATCAATCAATCTTTTTATTGTTTAGAAATAAAAAAACTTTTTGGCTGTGGCCGCAAAAAACGATGCAGGCGGGGACGAGAAACTAAATTTTTTTTTCCTGGCCTATGACACTGTATTTAAAGATATTACAAAGCAATAAAATGTAACTTACATATAATGGTCTCTGCCATAGTTGTCTGTGGTTCGAAGGGTAGATGGCTCTAGTTCCAAGTAACCGGATGGGGTTAACAGGTATCCCGGAGTTGGGAAGTCATGATCATGGTACACGGGCCTGTCTTCGCAGGGAAAAATTCTTCTTATCTTGATGCGGCGGTCCACTGCTAATGTAGTATCCCCAACTTTGATCTTGTTCTTGTTGTCTGCGCTGTAGACGAGGACCTCCTCATTGTGTTTCGATGCGCATTCCATGATGTACCGAACCCTCGCTGAATAAAAGTGACTATTGTCGTTGTCTTTCCTTCCGGAATTGTCCTTCGCGGGAATCCGGGCATCTATCAGTCCTGCGTATGACTTGGAAGCATGGTATGCGCGATTTGGTGGCATCATCCACCGA
This sequence comes from Echinometra lucunter, assembly GCA_029962745.1. NCBI lineage: Eukaryota > Metazoa > Echinodermata > Echinoidea > Camarodonta > Echinometridae > Echinometra > Echinometra lucunter. Next base: position 3,098,004 of record CM057156.1, read on the forward strand.
GCCACAGTTCGGTCACCTGTAAAACAAAAACAAAAAAGGAGGGAGTCTTAGATAAGCACATTTCTAATGTGATGCACTGCAACTGTAGCACCAAATAATAATTTTTATATTTTTTAAAATTTTCCTTCAAATGCAATTATCCAAATTGCAGTAGATTTCTAGAAGGCTGTTCGGTAACATGGCTATTCACTAACAATCATGAATTAAACATAGTTTTATCAGAAAAATTGAGAAATAAAACATATAGATATTTGTTGCACACTGTATTATTTGTTTGCACATGTAGTTTCATGCACTTTCTGAAAATGACAGCAGTAGTTTTCCACTTAAATTTACATGGAACTGTTAAATCTCGGTCTACCTTTGCAATTTACAGCCCCATCGCTAGCCCTTCTTTGCCTTACTGCAGCAGCCCGAACGCGTAGCGTTCTAGACTAAGGCAACGTTTTGGAGACTATAACATATCGCGTCCCGGGACTGGCCCTTGGCCTTGCCTTGTTTCATTGGCATTGATTGTGTAAATACATGTACAAACAGTTATTATTGAATACTAGGCCTAGTACTAGATCTAGTAGTACTTACTCAGATTGGGATGAGATTCTTGAAGACCAGGTATGTTCTCTTTCAAGTGTTGTTTGATGCTTCGAAGGGTAGATCCGCATGTTCCTACGGTTTCTTGTCGACGTCGATGTGCCCTGAAGCCGTTATCACTGATGTAGCGAGATGCTGCAGGAATAACTTCAGGAAACTGCTCTCGAACCGACGGTCGCCCGGGCTGGTTTCGGCGTTTTGTTACGGATGAATCAAGACGCTCTTTCCTTTTCCTCTCGGGGCCAATGGTAGTGGAAAGCCAACTCAAATCAACTTGAGGGAGTTGGCTTGCTTCAGAAACTTGGGCAGCCGCAGTCTTGTCCGTAGTCGTAGACATGTCGCGAAAACTGTTACTCGGATCGATGGTACCGGTAATTGGTAAATAATGAAGTGTAACTGTAAAAACGATGACCGAAATTACGGGCAAAATACACGAGGCAGCAAAAACGTATCGAAGAGGTGCTCTTTCCCAGAAGAATTGAGAAAGTAATGATCTATCTTGGCGTCGAACATGTAATATATGCGCTTAACGATTGCATAATAACGAAGAAAAACTAGCTTGCCGCCTGCCGGCCCGGCCTAGCTATTGAAAAACTAATTAGTACACCAATTAGGGCCTAATTAAAGACGAAGCTATATCCGGGATATGGGATCGATATCGCGAGCGCGAGCCGCTAGCGCAAGCATATAGTGTGTGTGCATTGGCGACCAATCAAAACGTGACCTCGCAAAGTAAATTAGGTAGCTTTCCTACATACTAGCTCGGCCCGGCTTTGGGGGGTGAGGGGCGGTAGTAACAGTACAAAAACACCCCCCCCCCCCCTCCCCACAAAACGCGTATGTTATATATACCCCTGTTTTATTGTTGTTTGTTTTAACCATATGAGACATGAGACCGACACCGAACAAATAATATCACTAATTGAAAGGTACCGCCAATTGAATTATTTTATTGCACGGTTTGCATTGTAACAGGAGAAACAAGAATGGAAATCAAATTGCAAGAACTTCAAGTACTATAAGGCTGGGATATTAAGTCTCCAATGTGCTGAGGTAGCTCTGAAATCTAAGACGATGGCGAAGACGAAGTCGATAATCGATAATAATACTGAGAAAGGGTGGCTTGGGGATGAGTTAATGTGGGGGGGGGGGGGTTGTCAAATATCCCTTGTCCCCGTACTTTTCCAAATTTAATTTCTATCTTGTACTGTTTTCGATTCTCTCTCTACCCTCTGTTTCTCTTTTATTTGCTTTCTTTCAAGGACGTATAGGTCAGTGGCGTAATGAGCCAAAATATTGGGGGGGGGGGGGCCTAATCTTTGCGAGGAGCGAAGCGACCAATCCTGAGGGACCGAGCCGGGGATACCCCTCCCCCTCAAGATACGGAGCTTTTTCATTTTTTCGACTTAATTATGTGCAATCTGCAAAACCTAAAAAGAACATTTTAATTAACTTCAGTTCGGTTTCAATTTTCATTTTTTCTCATTTCCAACAAAAGAAGTAAATATCATGAAAAATAAACATTTGAAGTACAATACATGCAATATGAAACATCAAATTTGATGACATGTACTATTATGGATAAGCGTGTCATGAATCTACCGACCGGAAAAGGATTTTTTTCATGAACTTAGAAACATGCAATCCAAATAATCTTCGGAAGTTTCAAACAAATGCCAGCGTTACACAAAATACCTTATTACTTATGGTAATAATACAGACAAAGACGCTATGAAATAAAGGGACGAGGATGTAGATGGTGTGATCGAGTGGGTACCAGGGTTTCACTCCCACAGTGGCGTAGCTAGGATTTCATTTTAGGGAGCGGTAGTGAGCACACGAAGCGTGTGAATCAGTTACTGAGCGCACTTAGGGGGAAGGGTGCAGGGAGGGGGGAGTTTCCCCCTCCCGCGCAAAGCGTGGAAGCTCCGAGGTTTCTTTGAATTGTTCCTGTGTGCTCCCGCTCTTCTTACGTTCTCTTACCTTTTTCTTTTCTCGCTCCCGCCTTATTTCCTTGTATTGTTTTCTTTTTTTTTTTCTTGGCGTTTTGGAGGGGGGCGACCGCCCCCATCGCCCCCCCCCCCCTTGGCTACGCGGGTGCACTCCCATGGTATGTAGGAGCTTTTTGCAGTATTGATGGTTTGCAACTCTGTAAAAGAACGCTATTTGGGACTACAAACTTAAAGCCCGTGTCTAGTTTTGGTAAATCTAAGAATATTCATTATCAAAGTTTGAATCCATTGTCAGATAAACAGATAAAACGAAGTGTTATATCATAAAACACATTAGTATTGATATCATGCGTGTTTTCTGCCTTTGCTATGCATGCTATTTGGGAAGTTATGAAAGCATTACTTAACAGTAGAAAGGGAGTCTAGGGAGAAATAAGGAAATTTTCATGATATCATTAATATAAAATTGAAAATAAACCATTGCTGAAATTTGTTTTGGGGGGGGGCTGGCGCCCCCAAGCCCCCCCCCCCCCCTCCAGTACGCCAGTGGTATAGGTTTTTTCTTTCAACTTCACTTTCATTCATATTCAAATTTTATGCATATTTCTTAAACACGAAAATTGTTCTGGACAACAATGATGAAAGCTTGAAAGACACGGCAACCGCTAATGTGTGCAAACTATATACCAAGAATTGTAGCCTCTTTCATTAAAACCAGGTAAACGAAATTGTTTGTCAAGAAACAGAAAGAATTGGAATATCATTTGGCCAAGAAAAGAAAACAAATTTTCCATCCACTTCAAAAAAATTGAAATTCGAGGTGTAATCGTAATTTTCGGAAATGCATAGGTCTATAATGCGGTTGCATGATAGAAATTCTTTTGAATGTACATGTTATTTATTTATGCTCATACAGATATGTTCTCTTTTATATAGGACTCTATGACACAGCATTAAGATAATTATGGAGTCTTTTGGAGAATTCTCCTACATATAGTAAGCAACTGTACAGTATTGTATTGCCACAGTTTTTCTGTCCCTTTTTTTATACTCGGTTTTTCTATCTTGTTTTGTTTATTACAATATTCTGATCTGTTGTAATTATTTGTAAATATTGTAAGTTTCTTAATTTTGGTTTTATGATTCAATAAAACATGCAAATATTAAAAAAAAACAGGCAAACGGAATGCCTCCTCATTAAGCCCCCAATTATTTGAATAACTCAATAAACAGGTCTATTGTTGGAAGTAGGCAAGGCTTGAAATTTCTGATTGCAGAATCGTTAATCAGCCACGCCATTGCATAGCATAAAGGAGTACGCGTTTTATCACAAAGGCTTGCCGCGGCACGGCTTTTCTTTCAGTCTTATTCTCTTTCCCGCCCCACGCTGTGGGACTATTGTTTGCCTTCTCGATGGATAAGCCTGTCTCTTCTATGTTGGACAATCTGAGCTCGACCATATTGGTCCAGCAGGTTTCTTTTTTAAGGCGTGCCCAATAACAAGTTCCAGTTTGATTATTAGGGAGTTTTCGATTTGCACGTTCACTAGTGGACTGCGACGTATGCGGTCAATTTTTTGAAGCAGGGTTGACGAGGCACGCAGATGTATATTTTACCTTTTCGATTTCACACGACGACGACGCGACGTACGTACCAGCTCAGTGACGTCATCTTCATAGTTGTAATTGCAAGATCATAATCATGCCGAATCTGCATTTTTAATTTGAAACTTTTTTCAATCGATGTTTTTTAATCAGATTTAGTTTCATTATTTTCATGTGACAATTCTGTAATAAACCAGTCCAATAAGAAATTAAACATATTATGCAAATGGGAAACGAGTTTATTTGGCTATACAGATGTTGAGAATGCTCTTTCTTTGGGATGTAACAGCATCTGTATGTCTTCACAATTTTACATTTTTGCTTGTCAGACATTCTGGACGGGAAAGTGCTTCCGAAAATGGTGATGACCTTTGAACTCTTTTTTTTTTTTTGCTTGTCAGAAAATTTTTGCCCCCCTGCCAGGTACGCCACTGACTATAACCCATATGTTTACACAATATTTCAGTAACAAGAATAAATTTATAAAAATCTAACAAGGAAATTGAAATAGCCGTTCCAAAAACCGACCGTTATAAAAAAAGATGACATCGTTTACAAATATTAGCTAAAAATTTTCATATTGAGAAGTACTTTCAATGCATTTTACAATATGAGATTTTCAGATAGGTATTTTAAAACTACAACTCAGTTGTTTATACAATTTTCAAGTATCAAAATTAGCTTTTTAAAAATCTAAAAATGTTAATAACTTTAAGGGGAAAGACCTAACACATTTAAAACCTTTTTTTTGGGGGGGGGGGGGGTAGTTAGTAGTTACGTGGGCAAGACTCTTTTGTGAGATTGAGATGTACATGAAAGGCAATTATAATGGACCTTTTTTGGTAAATATGTAATACATAATAAACATGGGAAATAATCCTAACAAACTAATATAAAAAAATAAGTCTTGTATTGGAACACCAACAAGCATAGATTTACAGTAGAAAAATTCCACCAAATTCACTCCCTCTCCAATGATGAATGAGCTGTCTCGAGTTCGCTGTCAGGTTTCATCGCGCAAAATTTGAATTGGAAAGCTTATGCCATGGAGAGAGAAATGGCTCGATTTGGGACCAACTTTAGCCTCAATTTCACGGATACTAGGAGTAGGATTACTATTTTGGAATAAAACTTATCTGGTCGGTATTTCCTGTATTGATTCGCTGACCGGTAAGCTAGTTGTTTTTAAACACCACTTTCAAAAGTAAATTTTTTATCTTGATAGGCCTACCCTACTGATAGTTTCTTACAACACCCCATAAACTGTAGTGTTTAATACTGTTACTTTTGTTAGATCTAAATAGTCTTAGATTTTTTTAGACTTAGATTTAACAGTTAAGTTAGTCTTATTAGATTAGATCTAACTTAGTCTTACTAGATCTAGATCTAGATAGAGTCAGATAAACACAGTCACAGGACAGAACAAGAAATGTCTTCTTTAAGCAGCATCAAACTCTAATTGCAGTGTCAACCGGAATTAATACAGAAACGTGTTACAGAGGGAAATTATGAAATTGATAGGAATAGTCAAACGCTAGGAGGTCTAACTTTACGCCCGCAAATTTTACTTGCATGGCTATACTAAAGCACGGCTAACACCAAATTCGGTGCATGGGACTGTATGCTGCAACAGATTGCCGATGCAGAAATAAAATGTGTTCATTTTATGGATTTTTCTGCAACAATTTTGAATTAAGGGAAATCACAGACAAGAGAATGTGTTAGTTCTAGAGAACTTATGCTTCCACTACTCTCCGCTTGCAGATTCAAGTCAATTGGGTCCATTTTGTGATTTGTAATGTGGTGTTTTGTATAGCGCTTACTAAATATCGCGCCAACGTCGTCACAGTTTCCAAACGACGGCAAAACTAGGGTGAACACGTTCTAGAAATCTGCTACGAACGATGAGCTCGTCGATGCGCATGCGCACTGCTTCAAAAATTACCGCATACGTCGCAGTCCACTAGTGAACGTGCAAATCGAAAACTCACTATTGAATCTGCCGACGCACTTAAGGAGCTTAAGGTCAGCTGGGTGCAACTGATATACCTAGTCATAAAGGTTAATACATTCTAGTCAAAATACGACTAGAAAATAATCACAGATGACTAAAATATAGTAAAAAAAAAAAAAAAAATGACTAGTATTTCAGTTGCACCCAGCTGACCCGTTTATCTTGTCATTTTAGCTGATTTGTTTTAGAGTTCATTCCTACTATCATCACCATTTTAATGGAAACAATCTAGAAATTTTAATGGAAACAATCTAGAAATTTAAATCTTGAACATCTTAACAAATCAAATCTGTATCTTGAACAAGAATTGCATTTATTTTGCCAGTGTTAGTTATGAACTCTTCACAATAATTCTTTTTTTTCCCCCCTGATTTTCGAGCGGAGTACTCGTGGAAAATGTTGAAAGTGAACATTATACATTACATATTTCGGCCGTCTCGCGAAATTAGCGAAGGATACAGTAAGAAGAAATAAATAACAGGTGAATGAAATAATCCGTTAAAATGCTGTTTATCATGACATGATGAGGTATTGATGGTTACAGACCCTTCTTCTCTAAATTTCTAAGGCTCATCCTTCCGAAATAATAATAAAAAATTATATGAATGCAAAAAATTGTTTTAGTATATTGTTGGAGCTTCGAGATAATGACCCCGGTTTCCATACGAACCCGATGGAGTGAAAAATCGAGTGGTTTTGAATTGTGAAACGTTTCTCTCTTTCAATTCCGTCTGTCTGACTAAATCTCTTTTCCCTCGTTATCATGGTTATGTGCTTGAGTTTCTTTTCCGTCTTTATTTCTTTCCCCATTGCTCGTTCTACTTCTATTTTCCGTCTATCTTTCCCTCAGAAGTTTGTAATCATATCTGTCCTGCTCTCCTTCGCTTTGATATTATGTCTGACTCCCATTATTATTATTTTCTCTTTCTTTCCTTATCTCTCTCTCTCTCTCTCTCTCTCTCTCAATAATTTCTTCCTTTCTGTTCTTGATCTCGGTTTATTTTTGTCTGGCCCTACCTTTCTTCCAGATTTTATTCATCCAAATTTCTATTTGAGTCTATTGCTTCCTTCTCTCCATTTCCATGTCCATTTAATTCCGTCTGTCCCTCTCTGTCTATCTGACATTTTCTTAAGTCTCATTCACCATTTCTCTCCATTTCTATTTCTATCTCTCCTATACAAACATTCCCCCTTCCTCTCTCTCTCCCTTTCTTTCTTTCTCTCTCTCTCTCTCTCTCTCATGCACCCTTAACAATAATTCTACGCCTTTTTTTTTATTTACTATCTTATGCATAATTCTGAACACAGCAGGGATTCTGACAACTTTTAAAAAAAAAACATACTACACTATAGGTTGTACCAGAAGGATACTCCTACCGCTTTGAATAAATCAGCTGATTCTACAATCATGATTCAAAGCTCGAACTTAATTATTACTCCTCTCCAGGCCAGGAAACTTGCGCTCAAATTCAATAGAGAAACTTGCTAGACACAATGGGAGTCGAGTTCATATTAACCAACTATCTCTATAGAGGCTTGTGAGCATGGTGAGTATTAAAAATAGCAACCTGTGTATATAGCCGAGACGGGGATTGAAGAAGGGGGGGGGGGATCTGGCTAGAAAGGAGCTGCAAGCCTTTGTGTGAAAACACCTAAGTTTATTTGCGTCGTCTCAAATGACGAATAAGAGCATGTCTTTTCTAAGTATCAATATCACTTTTATTCATATTAAAGTAGTGCGAGAAAACAAACTTAGGCCAAGAACTTGTAAAGCGTAACCCATAAGATAGACGAAAGAAAACCAATTTGGTAGTGACATCAAGTATACCAGCAACAGATCTCTCACAAAAACTTCCTCGGGGGGGGGGGGGAGGGGTTGTACCGTTCTCAACTTTCTCTTTCTCTCTCTCTCTCTCTCTCTCTCTCTCTCTCTCTTTCTCTCTCTCTCTTTATCTCTCTCTTTCTCTCTCTCTACATTCTGTACCCCCCTCTCCTCTGTTTCTCTTTTCTTTGCTTTCTTCTGACCCCCCCCCCCCTCTCTCTCTCTTTCATATTCTTAATTCATACTACTTTTTTTTCCTTTTTGCCTCATCATTCTGTTTGACCCTAACCACAACAAGCCCGGCTACACTTCAGTCCCTTCAAAAAGTGAATGGGGAGGGGTTGAAGGAAAAAAAAAAAAGATTTTTAATTGATTTATATCATGTTGTAATGAATATTTTATGTATTTTACTGCATTAAATTGTGGAATATTGATTTCATTGAATAAGCGGCAATTAGTAGATTATAACACTCATACCCCTACATACATGAATGCAGACTAGATGGTTGTAGCAAAAGCACATTATATGAAACATACCTTGATACAATTGGAATGTAAAACGTATGGCATAATAAAAAACTTCTTGACATAATTGTTCTTGACAACATGGGAGTTGCCAGAGGCTTGACAGACACAGCAACAACTAATGTATGTTAAATAGATACCAAGTATTGTAGCCTCATTATTAAAAACAGGTAAACGGAATACCTCGTCACTGGGTCCCATTGTTTGAATAACTTATTGTTGGAAGTAGGCAAGGATTGAAATTTCTGATTACTGAATCATTATACAGCCACGCCATTGCATAGCATGAGTACGCGTTTTATCACAAAGGCTTGCCGCGGCACGGCTTTCCTGCCAGTCATGTTCTCTTCCCCACCCCACGCTGTGGGCCTATTGTTTGTCTTTTCAATGGATAAGCCTGCCTTTACCCTGTTGGACAATCTGAGCTCAGCCCTATTGTGTCCAGCAGGTTTCTTCTTTAAGGAGTACCCAATAACAAGTTCCAGCTTTGATTATTGAATCTGCCGACGCACTTAAAGAGTTGTACATGTACTTCAGGTGAAGAACCTCCACTACATTTACATGTTAGCTCGACTCCTTTGGGCTTAGCAAGTGTCTCAATACTGACTTAATAAGGGCAAGTCCTACGATTACAATATTAACCCGTTGAGCCCGAAGCCCGAGAGATATCTCGGGGTAGCTTTTTCAGACTCAGAGCCGAAGCCCGAGATATCTCGGGCTGGCAGTTCGTACAGTTGATCGCCTGCTCTGATCAGTTTGTAACACAGTCATTTTAGTATGTCAATGCTGACATCAATCTAAAATTCAAACATTCATACACTCTAAAAATAGGATTGATGAAAGATTAACAATCCAGTTGGTGAACACCATATTGGTTATGTTCAACCAATGCTTTTGTCAAACGTTACCAATTAGATTGGTTAACCATTAGCCATTTGCAGTGGTCAGTAAATACTGGTCATAACAACCAATGTATTGGTAATGGAAATTCATGAATATTCATATACGACCATTATGAATATTCATGATCTACCATAAAACAACCAAATTGCGAAAATTTATGAATATCATGTGATGTTCCGATTAAAATTGCATTTTATCCCTGAAATTTCGTCCCCATGCAGAACCATTCCCCACGTACGCTCCTTCAACAAGGGCGTCTGCCCTCCAGATGTTTTGGGAGAAGGGGGGGGGGGGGGGGGGGGCTGGAGGAGATAAGGGAGGGAAGAGACACGGATAAGCACGGAGATAGGAGGAATTGCATGCACCTGATGGTCGAAGAAAATAGATATTGAGCATGCCGAGAGCTAACGAGGGACTGTTATCATGATCATATTGCCATCGATATATTTATGTTCATCTTTCCATTTCATTGCCCCCGAATGTTGCAGGATCGATGCCGTCTTGCAAGCATGCTTTCTTTGTTTGTTAATTTGTTTTTTCTTCGTTAACATGCCGCTATTATTCCTAATGTGAAGGAAGTGCGCAATTTCAGTAGACTCTCGTTTCCTACAATTCAAAGTTCCAAAAAAAAAAAGGTATCTCGGAGGGGGGGGGGGGGGGGTTGTACTTCACATGAAATGAAATAGGGGTCACTACTATACTTAAATTCAATTTAAGGAAAAATTATTTACCTTATTTCGATTACAGGGGAAGATTGAAGAAACAGCCATCGAAGAAATGAAAAACGACATGGTTGTTTATGAAGACACATCACTTCTGAACGTATTGAGGCTACGCCCCAACCCAATGCGTTATTTTTTTTCCATGCCAAAGGTAGTCCAGTCCTAAAATAAGTGCATTCTATGATTATATCTACAAAAAGCCGTGACACGTCTCATTTGATTTGCTTTGAATTGAAATGGATTATTGGAAAAAGTTAAAAAAAAAAAATATGCCGACTAAAAGCTGAATTGAGATCAATTTACAAAATGTTGAGCATGATAACAGACCTAACAAATGTGAATATCATGCAGTAACTATAATAAAATGACTTGGCAAATAGACCAAGGTGGTAATGAATACAATTTGAGACAGAGAGGGAGAGAGAGAGAAAGAAAGAAATGCAACAGGAGAGAGCGTGCGCATGGACGAAGGTGGGAATGAAGGAAATTCGAGAGGGAGGGAGTGAGAGAGAGAGAGAGGGGGGGGGGGGGGAGAAAGAGAGATGTGCATAATTCTAAAACGGATCGTCTTCCGGTGCTTGATATCAGGCAACAATGCGGGCAGGACATCGCGTGCAAGACGGGACAATAGCGTTTTGTCGTCAGAAGCTGTTATCAATGGGTATGCAGCGGGCCTACACTGCGTTCCACTTCCTGTGCATTGTCTCTATAGAGAATTTATTCAGATGACTTGATGACTTTATGTAGGGATTAACATGACAATGCTTGGAGCAATGGACGTCCTTTTCACCCTCTAAAAGAATGTATTGAATCTACGCCCTTGTCCACGCCATTGCGTTGATACATAGAAAAACTAAAAAGACAGTGTCAACTGTTAAATCCACCACATAATAAAGTTATATGTTTATTCGCATACCATCGATAGAAATCAACATCACGGGATGTATGGAAACAGAACAAGATAAACAACAAAATAAAATCTAAAAATGATTACAAAAAAGACAAGAAACAAATTTTTGACTCCGATGGGGCGGGGGTGGATCGCATCCTTCGCCCCTTGTTTTATAAGGTACATACATTATACAATTTCCTTTTCATCAGTAATGTCACATGATTAGACAAGGAAATAATGACATCTGAAGGACATAAGTGCTTCAGTAAAAGAAAAGCAGATCGCAAGTGAGGTGGATGAAAGATGACATAAAAACGGGATCATGTTAAAATGAAAAAGCAGAAAATGAGAGCAGGGGATTGAAGGGAGAAGGGGTATAACAGGCGGTATATTACACAGTGAAATGGATGAAATTTACGATGAAATATTTGGGAAATGAACTGGGAACAAAAAGAAGGATGGAGACAAGGGCAAGAAGGTGGGGAAATGAAATACAGGATATAGCAAATTATATAATTTTACAGAAATAGATACTTGTAAATGAAAAGCACAAAATAGTCGAGGCTAGTGGGGATCGAAAGGGGGGGGGGGGCAGGACAGTTCTACCCAGCAGAGGAGAAGCAGAAGAGAAGAAGGGGAAATAGAAAAAAAAGGGGAAGAAGAATAACGAGCAATGACATATAGATCACGGAATCGGATAGAATAGGCAATACATAGGCAGGAGAATGGAAGAATAAGGAACAAGAAAAGAACGGACGAAAGCAGATAGTACAGGAAAGGGAAACCATCCATTTCCAGCCTAACCACTCATAATGGCGGTCTCCTGGGTTCTCTATAGTATTTATCACTTTGTTTGATGAAAAGTTTTGTATAGTTCGTATCATGTTTATCGTATACCACATACTGTACAAGACAATTAGTGATCTTTTATTTATGTAATGTTTATTCAAACACGTATAATTTGTATTATCAGACGGCAGGAATAAAATCAAACAAACAAAGTTAGATTGACTTTAAATACAGGATCCATGACGGTTATGATTCAGATTCAAAGTGCATACAGACCTGGAAGAGTTATACAGGAGAGAGGAAGTTTCTATAAGTTTGGGACTACTTCTTTCAAAATTGTAGTAGTAATAAATAAACCGTCGTCATTGACATTACGTGAAAGGCCTCATATTGGTATTTTTGAACATTCAAAGTATAGTGGTTTGTTGATGGTCTCTAGAAGAGAAATAGAAATGAAATGTTTCTATGTTTATGATTGTTTTACCACTCATGGAAATGCGTATTTTAAAAACTTACGGGATATTTTGTATCACTTCATGAATCATTTATTATGGAGGCGAAAGGTGTGCGAATACGTGGTATGGATATTTCTTCAAAACATATCAGTACGTCATTAATAATAGATAATAGATTTGCAGCTTCCTTTCTTACGCATGTACCAGTCACATCCCCCATCCCCTGTCTCCACTTTTGTTTGGTCATTTCAATAGACAAGCCTACTACAATAGATTGTCGGTCAATCTGAGCCCAACTCCCATTGTGCATACCAGCAAGAGATGGAAACAAATAAGTTCAAGCTTCTTTTGTGCATGTTTTTTTTAACCTGCCAACTTACTCAAAGTGGCGGAAGGTGTGGATACTTCAGGTGCATCATGGAGGGCAACACTCAATCTCTTTTCACGATACATAATACACCAAAAAAAAAAAAAAAAAAAACAGTACGTGGAGAGTGGAGAGACAACGCTTTTCTTTCCTTTCTCATAATTTCTCTTTATCTGATTCCCCAAGTTCTCTCTATCTCTCTCTCTCTCTCTCTCTCTCCCATATATCTCTATAAAAATCATAGTTCCAAATATAAGTGTCCCCCGGAGATTAAAATCTTAAAAGATGTGCATTTGCAACAATATAAAGATAAGACAAACAGCGACAAAACGTGTTGTCAGTTGCCACACACAAACTTCTACCTTTCTTACCAGCACAGCCAGATTTTCAGACTTTCGGCAAATTGAGATATTTGCAATTAAAGATGTAAAAAGTTAAGTGTATAGGAAAATATGTAGTAAACTTCTGACCATAACTTCAACAATAATGTGATGACCAATATATCTCTTGAACGTTTTATTATGTGTAAAATATGATGTGACCATTCATCAAAATGTTGGTCATTGACGTCCATCTGCCTTTATGTATATTTCCTCTTCACTGTTGAACTAAAGAGAGGTTTTCTGCTTTTGTAGGAAATATCACGTTCCATTATGAAATGGGGAAACGCAGTCAGTTACGATGCTCGAAAATTTAAAACTAGAAATTAACATCACGTCTGCTAAAAACCCGTCCCCAAATAAATCTTTCGACTATGTTTAGCAATCTTGAATGAAGGACTTTCTCCTCTTCTTCCCCTCTTTCCGAACTTCCAGCACAACAATATCTCACATCCCTGTACTCATGCTCTATTGATTGCTATTTCAATAGGTCAAGGTGTTATTAGCGTTATACCATTCACATTTTGAATGGCAGCGTCGTAGAAATTGACAACACAATTAGTTCTTTCTCTTTGTCGGTCAATCTGAACTCGAACCTATTGTGTCTTTATACCATCTGGGTTTCTCACATGACATCTTTATCCCTCTTTTGAATACTTGTTTTCCATGTCTAATAATTACTGTACTCATTCCCAAAAGGGCAACCTCTTAGATACATCCGTGTTTGTTTGTTGTTGTTGTTTTTTTTTGTTTTTTTTTGTTTTGGGAGGTAGCGCTTATTTCGGTATTAATGACGGGAGACTGACAGAAAGAGAGAGAGGGGGGGGGGGGGGGGGGGGGTTGGAATGAGAAGTAAAGGGTGGCCAAGGTCGCTGGTAGAGGGAGACACGGTGTACAATGAAGTAGAGTACCTACATAAAGAGAGTAGCGACAACCCAAGATTTGAACGCCATTTTGTTTCCCTGTTACGCAACATTTCTATTCAATTCCGATAAGCAAACGGGTGTTCAAAATAGAAAGAATTTGAACGCCATTTTGTTTCCCAAGAAGTAGGACGTCTATGTCGCTACTCTCTTTATGTAGGTACTCTACAATGAAGGAGAAGGGATGGCAGAATGATGCTTGAAGAAAATAAATAGTCAAGTGTGTCATTGTTAGCTTGGAACGTTACAAGGAAGTTTGGACATAATTTGCAAACCGTGCATTATTTTTAGAAGGGAGAATCGCTGGATAAAAACATTAAATCTGAGAGACAATTTACCATGAAAATATAACCCAACCAACATTGCATACAAATTGTCTATTGACTCTCAGAAATTACTATACGCCTCATTTCTTGTTGTTAAGGCGGCGATCCTTGGGACGTTCCCCAACCCCCTCGGTTTTTCCTGGGGTTCCCCCGCTCCTCGATTTTGAAAGCTTGTTATTTTATTTTTCTATTTTGAGTCAAGTCTCCAAATTTGGGCCATTTTATAGTCCTAGAACGCATTTTGATGGTAAAATGGGGCTTCTTTTATGTTTTTTTTTTCCGGTTATATTTAGCTCGCTCGCATAATAACACTCACTCCTATTCCACTTCTCGAATCAGATTTCCGACGGTGGTCTTCAGTGCTTCCGTCCCCCTCCCCACTTGTTACATGAGATCGCCGCCACTGCCAGTAGCGTATCTAGGGATCATGGCGCCCGGGGCAAACGATGAATTAGCGCCCCCCCCCCCCCTCAAAAATTACATTTACCATGCCGATGGGAGGGGGGGGGGGGCATAACTGAAAGTTGAGATTTCTTTCAAATGTTGTTTTATGCAACGACAAATATTTTTCTTCATTTTTCAAATTTGAAACCTTAAAAAAACTGTTTAAGAACTATATAATGGGGCACAAAATCACGAGATCTTGGAAGAAAATTATGCGAGGGAGCAGAGCGACCGAGATTAAGAAAATTTTGCATTTTAAACCATCGAAAACTGTATTATCTGCATTTACACTGCCGATGCATGGGGCGCATGATCCTTAAGGTTAATCTTTTTTCCCCCATTCCTCCCTTTTTTATTCCCCTCTTTTGTGCTGTTTGCGCCCCCTCAAAGTGCCGCCCGGGGAACTTGCCCCCCCCCCTGCACCCCCTTAGATACGCCACTGGCCAGTGGTCTATCATTACACAGTCTTATAGCTTGGCAACTGTGCCCCCGTGCTTTGGATCAGTTACTGCCGGGGATGGAAAGGAGAGGGAGGCAATACCGAGTTCAAAATGATATTGTAAAGTGATATATGTACATGGTGACAGCATTTTTCCAATGATGATATAGTTAATAATAATGCAGTATGCACCATGTCATGTATGAACATTGTCTTCTCGTTTGCTTACATTGAGTTTATTACGTTTTTATTCTTTACAAATATCAATCTTGAAAGTATAATAATTAATTCATGAACTCTTAAAATGAAAACAGGAAGGTGCTCGAAAGTTCGCAGAACCCGGATACAATTAAGCGCCGTCCAATAGAATGACCGATCATGTCGGTTGAATGGAATATTACGTAAGAGACTTATGAGCGCTGACCAATGACGAAAGGCGTGCATGATCACCGGTCAAACCAAGATCAGGGAGCGGCATATAAGACCCGGTTTTTTTTACGGCAAACTAACACTACTCTAGTTATCACGATTTCAACCTGAACTACCAACAACCAATCTACCACCATGTCTACCGTCTCCATCGAATGGCTTTCTAGCAAGTTCCGAGGTATGGTCGAAGAAGTGCCTCGCACCCGCATCCAGCACCAAGGGGAGTTGGCCGTGGGGATGGAGGTCCTAGTAGGGCACCGAAGATGTCTCCACAAAGCTCGAGTGGTTGCACTAAGTGAGTACACCTTTCGATCATTCTTGACTTATTTGAAATTTGATATTATGCTGATTGATGTATTGTGTTTTACATGCCTTTTCAGAATATGTTCATTAATATAATTTTCTTTTCTTCTTTTTGCTTTTTCACAGAGAAACCTGTTACCAAGTCGCGTACCAAGGTGAACGCCGAGCTGAAACAGAAGCTGCTGCGTAGACCGTCTAGGATTCCAAGACTATGCCGCACCACCAAGCCAACCGTCACGCCCGAACCCGTCCCTACCCAAGACCCGCCCGTGCCAGCCCCTACAGCAGATCCGCCGGTACCAGTCCCTACCCAAGACCCGCCCGTGCCAGCCCCTACAGCAGATCCGCCGGTACCAGTCCCAACCCAAGCCCCGCCCGTGCCCGTCCCTACCCAAGACCCGCCCGTGCCAGCCCCAACTGATGCGTCACTTCCTGGTCCCGAGAACCTTGATGTCTCCATGGACATCAGCAGCGATAGTGATAGCGATAGCGAGGCCACCATCGTCGTGCACCGACCAGACCACCAGACGTCGGCTTTTCACCCTGTTGTGCAGTCTTTGCCCACCTGGCCTCTCCAGCCCATCCCCTACCACACCAGTTCACCTGGCCTGGAGGCCATGGTGCAGCGACTGACCGAAGTCACCGCGGCTCTACAGCACCAAAACCAATCCTTGCTTCATGAGGTAGCTCAGCTACGCAGGGAGGTTCAAGAGATGGCTGGCAGGCAAGAGAAGACTCCCCCCAAGTTTTCACCACTGGCTGGAGACCAGGTACTGATTGGATCAGCCGAAGCCAATCTCGCCATCAATCGCGACGTGTACCTGAGGTGCTGGGAGGTGGCCAGCGAGGCAAAGGATCTCGTTCTGCAGCTGATGTCCACGCAGTTCACCAGGGAGGAGCTTGCCGCCAGCAACTTCAACGGAGGGGACGTGTTCAACGGGAAAGACCACGTCAGGAAGAGGGGCCTTCGATGCGACGACAAGTTCAAAGCCATCATCGCACAGGCTGATGTCCAGTTCCCCGGTGGGCTACGTACGGAGCAGCAGAGAAAGCAACTGAGGGACGCGGTAAATAACAAGTGCAGGAAAAGTGCCCGCCTGCTGAAGAAGTGACTCTTACCGTGATATCACCGAGCAACAAGATGTAACTATGTAAATAATGTATATATGTATATATGTATATATGTATATATGTAAATGTGTGCAGATGTAAATATGTAATTTTTCAGTGGTTAATAAAATGCATTTGAAAGATAAGAACGCAAACTTCGTTGTACATTATTCACAGTGATGTCTTCATACCTTAAGTTAGACTTGCGCAGATTTAAGTGAGCAGGGTGCAGGAAGGAAGAGAGATGGAGAGGAAGTGCGAGAGAGAGGGAGAGGAGTTGGAGAAGGAACGTGGAAAGGGGGAAGAGTTATTTGAGGTGAATTAATAAAGAAACAGAAATATAAAGAGAGAGAGAGAGAGAGAAAGAGAGAGAAAGAGATATAGAGAGAGAGGAAGCGAAGGAAATGGGCAAAATTGTGGGTATTTGTATACAGAGAGAGAATAAGTTGAAATAAGATAAAATTTAAAAAGAGAAGCGAAAGAAAAGTAAACAAAATGTGGGAACATGCATTTGCATGGAAATTGATGCGAAGGAAAATTGAAGGTTTTAACTAAGAAAAGATTATAAAAGGGAAAACAGAAATTTAAACAAGTGTGAATTTGTATGAACATGGGCGGGTAAAAATCCAAACCGAACTTGAGCTCGCCATTGTTCCTCACACTTTCGCAACTCCTTGATCATTCTCTCCTTCTGCGAAAAACCGCTCCCCCGACTCACTAATTTTTCTCTCCTGTTCTCTCTCACTTTTCCCCTTCTTCCGTAATTTCCACACCTCTCATACATACACCCACCCACACTCTCTCTCTTCTAAATTTTATCTACACTGTCTGCAATTTCTAATTCAGTACAAAAGTCCAACAACCAGTCAACGTCCAAATACACTGATATAGTGAACCCCAGACCATGGACGTTCCATAAGAAGGGCATTCATTGTAACGTTAATTCATTCCATTGTGACTGTCAAAGCCATCTCAATAATATTCTGTACATATTTCTCCACTTTGATCTTTGATCCGCCGCTATTTAGTTGGGAGAAAATGGAGAAAGTGTTTCACCTCGAAAATTGTATTTTTTTTAGCGGGCGAGCGAAGCGAGCGTTATGAGAGAAGGGTTTAGTTATCATATAGGCATAAATTATACCTAATATAATCATGTAGATGGTTACCTCGCTGCCAAATATGAACTCTACTTTGTCACATTGGTCCATTGTTGCTGCCCCCAAACCGCTCTCTTTTTCAATATTACGAGCGAACGAAGCGGCAAAATGATATCTTTGCCCCCCCCGAAATTTTCTTTGGGAGCAACTGCCCCCCCCCCCCCCCAGGATCGACGCCTCTGCGCGTGGGCATGTATGGGGGGGGGGGGGGGGGGGGCATTGCATTTCGATCGGTCGCTGAGTACGATGTGCTTTCACACCAAGGTATGGGCGCTGGGTACGGTCGCTGAAGTACCTCTGCTCTCAGGCCGTACTCAGCGACCGATCGTTTTTGACCAAAACGATCGGTCGCTGAGTACGATGAAATGCTTTCACACCATGGTTTCATCGGTCGCTGGGTACGGTCTCTGCGACCCTACCTAGCGACCGTACCTTGGTGTGAAAGCAGTAGGCCTATAAGTGCAAGAAGGAAAACGAACTACAATGTACTCATCAAAACAAAAACAAATCGCAAATTTCGGTACCGCTTCATTATGAAAGGTAACAGCATCTTGTGCCACATTCAATGTCATAGACTGTTATTCTTCCACTCTCAGAATTTCCACTCTAAGAAATCGAGCAATAAGTTTTTATTCGTTCGCTAACTCGCTACTCTCGCTCATCAAAGCTAGAAACAAGAAGATTTCGGGCACGGCAATCAGCTTAGATATTTTTTTCAGCGAATAGAAATGTATAATATTGGTGCAATTGGGACAAGTTACAGCAACAAAAAGAGTAAAAGAAAGGCAGAAAGGTTTCGGACGGTGGGGAGGTAACAAATTGGGGTCATGTTCGGCACACAATTGATTGAGTAGGTTATAACAGATAAGTATAATTTTATAGGGCTATATATTTCTCGTTCTGTTTGTTCGTAATAATAGATACAGGGTGGATCAGTCGAACGACAAACATAATGTACCTAGTGCGTTGACAAACGGTACGCCACGGTGAATAATAAGCTTTTAAACATGAAACAGACATGTCAAAGAGAAGACGATGACCGGACATTGACATAATGTAAAAGAGAAGAAGGCGATGACGGGACACTGATTTTAAATGTTACACTGAGAAGAAGACGAAGGGAAAATTGTAATGTCAAAGAGACGAAGACGAACTTAAAATTGATTGTAATATTAAAGAGAAGACGATGATCTGATGATGGGGAGTCGTTTGTAATGTCAAAGAGGAGGCGATGGCAGGAAGTTGATTGTGATATCTGAGGAGACAATGATGGGAAATTGATTCCAATGCCCACGATATCAGCAATTTGATTCCTTTCATGTCCCCCCCCCCCCCCAAAAAAAAAAAAAAAAAAAAAAAAAAAAATTATGGCAGAACCCAATTAAATGCACAAACGATTATTGCAAAAGAGTTGTTGACGAAATCATACTCTTATTCAAATTAAAAGATCAGTGAACCATTTTAAATCAACATCAACACAAGCTTAGATAAAACACGCAGAAAAAAAAAAAGCAAGGGTCAATCAATGTCACACGAGTTTGGATTACGTTCGTATACCCGCGAGCCCGTTGGGCTCATGCCCAGTTGGAGGATCGGCAGTAAAGCTCAAAACTGGCGCGCTTATTGAGGCTAACGGGGAGCTAGTTCGGAACTTGCATCTCTTATTATAGCCCCCTAGTTCCTCCGTTAAACACTGGGGCGCGTTTCATGAAACCAACTCCATGACAGTCATATCTCTTGTCGATGATCTACGGAGATTCATGAACCTGACAAAGTATTTCACGAAAGCCTGACATCTCACAAATCCAAGATATCGCGATACTATCGGCTGAAAAAGATAGCCTTGATCACAATCCACTGGATTTATTATCAATCATTCCCAACACAATTTAGACTGACCTATGCTCTAATTGATGGAAAAGTATAGAAAACATCAATGGGGTTTGATAAACATCATACAAACGTTGCATTCACGTGAAAAACTATATTAATTGTGACATCTGAGAATTTCTAAAATCAATAAACGAAAAGCTGCTGTGCGCTTTGCCCGGGGGGGGGGGGGGGGGGGGGGGTCACTTCCATTGAAGAGTGGACAACAGAATCGTCCTTCAAAAAGCGCCCTAAACGAGGATTCAAGGGCAGGCCGTTAGGACACCCTAAACACGGATTTTGTGCAGATGTCCCAAATTTGCACACCCTATACCCTAAACGAGGATATTCCTATTTTCATACCTTGAGAGTGATAGTGGGGTCCATTGAAAATTTGGAGCCGTTTTTATCTCGAGATAATTCACTGTCCCATTATGTTTTACACCTGTAGGCGTTATAGATTTTCCGTGGCACGGGTCTCGTTACAGTCGGTCCCGCAGTCGGTGCAAATTATATACCCTTTTTGCGTTTTAGATTATCGTGATTTAGGAGGCTTTTTTTTTTTCAATTTTTGGCGTTTTTGACACTCTATTCGCGTTCCGCACGTTCCGCGCCTACCCCTGAAAAAATACCCCTTTCCCGCGTTTTATTTTATGCTGTCCACTCTTCAATTGAAGTGACCCCCCGGGCGCTTTGCGAATTAAGATTTGTAATTAAGAGGACATTGTAATTGAAAAATTGTTGAAAGCAGGCCCATATTTGTTTTAATTTTTGAAAAATACTGAATTGGTATATTCTGCGATCGAAATTTTGACATTAATTCATTAAAGAATAAATTTTATATGATTCCAATAATCATTGTAGTTGCAAAAAAGGGAAATATGGAAGAAGTTCATACGTGTTGAATTGTCATCATACTTACGGGGCTGTAAATACAGACTGCTCCGTTTTCTATGGGAAGATAATCAATTTTAATCACAATTACTTGCTAGAGGGTTAAAACGTCGCTAAGACATATACGTTATCTCGCTTATACTTTTATATCAACATCAGTAATAGCTGGTTGTGGAATGAGAGTCTGCAACTCAGGAAATATTTGTATAATAATAAATAAACATTCCTTATTTTTCGCTGCCCGCGAGCTGCCCATAGCCGACGAAAAGGTGACCTGTGATGGTGTGCTAAAAAGATATGACATGTTCGGAGGAGCGACAAGTCATTTGTCAGGGAAGTTGTCGCTGGTCTTGGCAAAGACGGCAGACAAGATGACCGACATCTCCGAGATGTCGTTGATCTTGTCGTTATGACGGTTTCATGAACGCGCCCATGATCTCTAGAGATTAGCTCGCGGCTGGCCGGCCGCGAAGAGTATCTCTTCAACAAAGTATCACTGATCTGAGTACCATTGCAGCGCGCGCGCGGGCCAGCATGGCAGATTAATGATAAGAGCGATTGCGGCAGGCCGCGGCCAGCATGGCAGATTTATTTTCAAACGCGATCGCGTCAGGCCGCGGTCGGCATGGTGGATTTATTTTCAAGCGCGATCGCGTCAGGCCGCGGTCGGCATGGTGGATTTATTTTTCAAGCGCGATCGCGTCAGGCCGCGGTCGGCATGGTGGATTAATTTTTAAGAGCGATAGCGGCAGGCCGCAGCCGGCACGACAGATTTATCTGTTAAGAGCGATCGCGGCAGGCCGCGGCCGGCATGGCAGATTTATCTTTGAGAGCGATAGCGTCAGGCCGCGGCCGGCATTGTCCGTTAATTGGCGCGTGCCCTAGGGGGAGGCTGCAGGGGGCATGCTTTAACAATTTTGATCTCTCGCCTTACTGATCCATACCGTTTCCATTCAAAATATGAATTGTACAAAGTATCGTTTGAATCTAAAAGATTGAGATACTTGGTAAGATCATCAATGGATTTGAAGTCTTGGAGATGAATAAACGAATTGGATGGTGCAACTTGAAGATAGTCTTTCTTTGGTGCGCCATACACAATAGGGAGGACGTCATGTTCTAGGGAATTCCGCCAAAATTTTTCAGTAATGTAGTCTCTACATTCACTGTTTTCCAATGCCAAGTAGAATTTATATTTACGGATACGATTCCAGCAGTCCTCTGTATCTCTTTTGCAGCGTAGATTTCCACATCCTCCATAAATATCCACCGGGATGTGTTGGGAGAGCTTTTTGACAAATCCATAACGTTGCCAAGAAGAATCCCGACAATTTGATGCCATCCACACCACCTTACCTGTTTTCCCCTTGGCCCAATTTCGATGTTCATCTGGATCTATTCATCTATTGCCATCATAAAAACCATAGGGCCCGTATATAGTTGACGATGGCTTGTATGATATGGTGTAATTATATGCATATTGATATTTCTTAGGTGGTACTGCTTTCTTGCCTGTATGAATGGGACTCTCTAAGGAATAAAAAGCCCAAACTTGGTTCGATGGGCGCCTCTTCTGCATCTCATCCCAATCCCAGTTGGTTCTATGGAACAAAACTACCGCATCACTTCTCTCCATTGTCTGAAAGTTGGTATCTTGAACGAAACGAATACCACAGTCTAATCCTGGGCATTCAAAATCTTGCGGTGTTTGAGGCTCCTTGCTTCCTCTCCAGACTTGGACCTGACGAAAACAAGTTTGCGAGGATTGCAGCTTCCCGGTTTTCTTGATGCTTGAAAAATATCTGTCCCCTACACTGGAAGTGAGTGTCGTGTTTTCCGCTTGGTCACTTCCCCATTGGCGTATCCCATACCGAGCAATCGGAGGTGGGGAGACATCATGGCGAAGATAATCATATTTCTGAACACTGAATATTGCCATTGTCAGACATGATAACACCAGCAACCCAAGAACCAGTGATTGCTTGTTTATTATCCTGGCTTCCATCTCTAATCAGAATAAGTCTCAGTCTATACTGTTCGCCAAAATCCAATTCACGATACGAAAAAAAACCATACTGAAGCAACGAAGGGACTTGATACGTCTGCGCTCTTTGACGATCGAGTAGAGGGTTATTTTTTCAATACCAATCGAAGTCCATAATTTCTTCTCAGTGTGGTTTTAAAGTCGTTTAAACTATGACAGTATGTTCATCTTAATCAGTTAATACAAATATTTGAACCTTCGCTGCATGATCAAATACCATAAACAATGTTCTAAAAAGCAATACACGTATATACAAGTAAGCACATGGAAGATCGCTTATATAAAGATGCCATTAATGACAACTTGGCAAATTTTGAACAAAAGTTACTCCTGACTACCCAACAGCTTGTCAGAGTTTTGCCACAGCCCATAGCAATTGTATACAAACTGAATATGCCGTATTGGAATGCAATCAAATATAGACCTGTTTCCTAATGTATTCAAATTTATGCACTCTTCTCTCCAGAACTCTTGGTTACCGAGAGTTCACCTGTTATGCACAAGGACATCTGAATAGAAGGAATCCAGTTTTGCACACAATTACTTGTTGCTAACATCGGACTTCATCCGGCAAGCTTCTCAGGTGTCAAGGGACGCTTTGGTTCAATTGAATAAGCAGGTCTTTTCAATGAACTACTCTTTGTCACATACTTGTAAAAACTGTTACATTAATTCAGCTGTTACAAAACTGATATTTTGTTACAATAGTCATATTGCAGATTGCATTCATTAAACGTAAGATCAAGCAGTGCCGACCTAGCAACGCGTAATGTATTCGATGTGCATTCTATATCAATCATATGAAGTATAACAATCATCATTGACTTGCAACCATGGTGAATCGCTTGGCTTGGTAAACGAGTGAAAATTTTGAATTAAAATGGTCTGTTCCATGAAATTATACCAGGTGTTAAAAATACATTTGACCCTTTTAATAGTTGATAACTCACAATTTAAAACTCGAAAGACTGAGGTTTTCACGGTGTAAAGATGAAGAATGTCAAATTTATTTGAACTAGGTTTTGTGAAGTTTTCTTCAATTGAATGTTCGTAAAATAATGCTCTGAATATTTAATGAGATATTCTTTCTCTTGCCCCCTTTTTTCTTTTTTCTTTTCTTTTCTTTTCTTTTCTTTCTTTCATTCCTTTTTTTTTTGATTGAGGCCACAAACTAATATACTAGTATGTGTGTGTCAGTAATAAATTCAGAGCCTAACAATTGCAACTGTGTACTGCAGCTGAAATTCCTTTGTACTTCTTTCAACCCAGGGTCATTGACAGGTGCAGTGTACAACAGCATTGTTGTGTCTGAATTAATTGTCGACACACACACATCTTGGCTCCTCTTTTTTTCAAATCAAAAAGTGAAAATCTAATGAAAAGTTTTAACTTTTGAGCGATGTTTTAACACCTAGTACGATCCAACGTCACAGGTGAAATACAGTATAGGATGATTGCTAGAAACACTATAAATTTGAAAATTATTAGTAAACGAAGCTATATCACATTTAAGTAATCAACTTGACCCAAGGCATTCCATGTCAGCCGCACCCCCCGATGGAGAGGGGACGATCCTTCTTCAGGACTGATATCACAAGACGGGGGCGTAGATAGCAGGCGGGGGGGGGGGATGGGGTATTTTTTTTCCATATTGTTTTATTCTGATTTCATGAACAAAATGTATAACATTTCAAATCACATAATATAATATTTTACATTTCATATTTTGACTTTTTCAATAACTTAATGTAAGCATGAATCATATATAACTTAAAAGAGAAACAATGAAATCAGTTATTATAAAAATGTTGAAGCACCACTCCTCCCCCCCCCCCCCCCCCCCCGTCCCAACAAAAAGTCTTCACTTGTACATTTTGTAGAGGGCGATATACACATGTTGTGTCTTTAAAAAGAAAAACAAAATCTACAAGAAAAGAACAAAGGAGACCCAAATCCAATACAAACTAATAAACAAATAGATCTCCCCCCCCCCCCCCCCCACACACACACTTTTATTTATACCTGAGAAAACGTACACTTGTAATTTAGGGAAAATCGTATTATTTTGACGATTTGTTAGGATGCAGATACAGGTTTCAAATTAGGGGAGAGATTGGTTAACATGAGTAATGTTTTTTCATGACCCCATTGGGGACGACCCCATCTCTATCACAATTACAGATTATTACCATATGATTTCGCTTGTTTGAGGACACCGTAGAAGCAAGTCTAGCGGGAATCTCAAATGGGGTCGACTGAACAATTTTACACTTCAAATCGTCAAAAAAATCATCTTAAATATTAATATGGATCAGTGGAGGAAATGGCTTCTAAGCTTTTAAAAGCTCAGTGTTTACTTCAGGCGATCAACAACGAAAACTTAAGGTTTGTGGGCTAAATTTTAACTTTGATATGATTGACCGCAATCGTGCGTCCATGGACATGATGGACCATGCACTAATGCAGGGCAGCATCACCAGCACTGACTGCGCTGTGCCTGCAGCCCTAAAGTGGCAGCGTCCCCGGGCCGAGGCTACCCGCTACCACCCGTAGGTCAAAACGGCGTTTTGAATAGCGAAACAAATTGCCGACGCGAACGCGAAATACATTGACTTAGATCTAGATCTTCTATAGAAGAGAAGAAAAGTTTTGATTTTACTTACCAGCAACACTGTTGAGCAATGTTCCTGAGGCTCTTTTCCCCTTCCTGCTTCCTCAGTCATGTCAGTGTTCCTGCTGAGTGCTGACAATGACATCATCAGGCATGTCAGGGGTGGTATTCTGAACACCATTTTAACTGTGTTTTAAGTTCTGTTATAACTTCTGTTTCAACTGAAATGAAAGTCACCAAATACAACAATATTATTGCTTTATTATACGTTCTCTTTCCCTCCTCTTCTCCTTCCTTCTCCTTTTTTTTTTCTTATTTTTCTGAATTTTCTCTCTCCTATCATCATGTTGTACTCTTGGTTTGTGTGGTACAAAATCAAATTCCTTATTCTACTCCGTATAATCTACTTGATATTTGTTTCCCGCCAATTATCATGATTATGTTTACCAAATCTTATTTTATCAAAGGGAAGCTGTCCGAGTGACAAAACTTTTTTTTTTGTCTGTTTTATGTTGTTGTTGTTTTTTACAGCTGTGCCCAATTCATTTGTCATGTTTATGTCCACTCTAGACTAGTGAATTATGTAATGAATTACATGTTGATGGGTTTTTTTCTCCATTTTTTCCTTTTTTATACAAAGCTGGAATCTACACTCTTAAAAAAAGAATGACTGATACACTTTTCTAGTAAAAGCTGAAACAAAATGACTAGAGCTGTATGAGTAGAACATATAGGATCACACTGGCTCCGACACTAATTTGACACGATTCTATACTAGTGAAAATGACCAGAATTCTAGTAAAAGTTTTGTTCTTTTTTACAACAACTTTGGTCATTGTCACTAGAAAATGTGTCAGTTTTGACTAGATTAGTTTCGATGCCTGTGCCATCCGCTAATCTAGTCAAATCTGACTAGAGCCTTTTTATAGTGAATTTCTTAAAGTGCACTGAAATAACCATGTTCCATAAGTTTTGGATAAATGCATGAAATACTTTGCTAAATTTTCATTCAAGTGTGCATTTTGTCATTATGAGAGACATGGCAAAACAGATATTAGCTGATTTATATAAAAAGGGGGCTTTATGAAAGTATATTGATGATGATTAATGAAAACAAAAGGGTCATCGTAACGTAAGGTTTACGTTCCAACCAAAGACGGTTCCAACCGTCGACGTGCACATGCTATGATCTGCATAAAGCAAATTTTACAAAAACCTTCTCCACCAGAGCGTACTGCTATATACCACTTCCAATATATAAATTATACACTTATACACTTATATACACTTATGTAGTTTACATTCGGAGGCTGAGTAATACTAATCAGCAACATTGACACCTATGACAGGTATCAGAGTATGAAGGGTTTGAAAGGTGTGTTCTTCCTATTACTTATACATCCTTCCACTACAAAGGCAATAATTTCAGAAAAGTGCCACAAATTTGTAATTGCATCACTTTTCAAGTATAAATTATATGGCCAGTATCGAGATCTACTTGACGTTAGAACTTGTGGGGGAAGCCGGTCTGCTTCGGGCATGATCTACTCCACCATTCTTCCATGCTTGGAAAAACCTCTCCCTCATAATGTACGTCAAAAGAGACATCTTTTTCATATTTCAAGATTTTCGACACTACCTTACACAAATATGGGGGAGACAAAATTATCTTCTCTGCAACACGTCTTACTGATCCATACCGTTTCCATTCAAAATATGAATTGTACAACGTATCGTTTTAATCTAAAAGATTGAGATACTTGGTAAGATCATCAATAGATTTGAAGTCTTGGAGATGAATAAACGAATTGGATGGTGCAACTTGAAGATAGTCTTTCTTTGGTGCGCCATACACAATAGGGAGGACGTCATGTTCTAAGGAATTCCTCCAAAATTTTTCAGTAATGTAGTCTCTACATTCACTGTTTTCCAATGCCAAGTAGAATTTATATTTACGGATACGATTCCAGCAGTCCTCTGTATCTTTTTTGCAGCGTAGATTTCCACATCCTCCATAAATATCCACCGGGATATGCTGGGAGAGCTTTTTGACAAATCCATAACGTTGCCAAGAAGAATCCCGACAATTTGATGCCATCCACACCACCTTACCTGTTTTCCCCTTGGCCCAATTTCGATGTTCATCTGGAGGAATTTGTGGTTCAGTGGTATCATAAAAACCATAGGGCCCGTATATTGTTGACGATGGCTTGTATGATATGGTGTAATTATATGCATATTGATATTTCTTAGGTGGTACTACTTTCTTGCTTGTATGAATAGGACTCTCCAAGGAATAAAAAGCCCAAACTTGGTTCGATGGGCGCCTCTTCTGCATCTCATCCCAAGCCCAGTTGGTTCTATGGAACAAAACTACCGCATCACTTCTCTCCATTGTCTGAAAGTTGGTATCTTGAACGAAACGAATACCACAGTCTAATCCTTGGCATTCAAAATCTTGCGGTGTTTGAGGCTCCTTGCTTCCTCTCCAGACTTGGACCTGACGAAAACAAGTTTGCGGGGATTGCAGCTTCCGGGTTTTCTTGATGCTTAAAAAATATCTGTCCCCTACATTGGAAGTGAGTGTCGTGTTTTCCGCTTGGTCACTTCCCCATTGGCGTATCCCATACCGAGCAATCGGAGGTGGGGAGACGTCATGGCGAAGATAATCATATTTCTGAACACTGAATATTGCCATTGTCAGACATGATAACACCAGCAACCCAAGAACCAGTGATTGCTTGTTTATTATCCTGGCTTCCATCTCTAATCAGAATAAGTCTCAGTCTATACTGTTCGCCAAAATCCAATTCACGATACGAAAAAAACCATACTGAAGCAACGAAGGGAGTTGATACGTCTGCGCTCTTTGACGATCGAGTAGAGGGTTATTTTTTCAATACCAATCGAAGTCCATAATTTCTTCTCAGTGTGGTTTTAAAGTCGTTTAAACTATGACAGTATGTTCATCTTAATCAGTTAATACAAATATTTGAACCTTCGCTGCATGATCAAATACCATAAACAATGTTCTAAAAAGCAATACACGTATATACAACTAAGCACATGGAAGATCGCTTATATAAAGATGCCATTAATGACAACTTGGCAAATTTTGAACAAAAGTTACTCCTGACTACCCAACAACTTGTCAGAGTTTTGCCACAGCCCATAGCAATTGTATACAAACTGAATATGCCGTATTTGGAATGCAATCAAATATAGACCTGTTTCCTAATGTATTCAAATTTATGCACTCTTCTCTCCAGAACTCTTGGTTACCGAGAGTTCACCTGTTATGCACAAGGACATCTGAATAGAAGGAATCCAGTTTTGCACACAATTACTTGTTGCTAACATCGGACTTCATCCGGCAAGCTTCTCAGGTGTCAAGGGACGCTTTGGTTCAATTGAATAAGCAGGTCTTTTCAATGAACTACTCTTTGTCACATACTTGTAAAAACTGTTACATTAATTCAGCTGTTACAAAACTGATATTTTGTTACAATAGTCATATTGCAGATTGCATTCATTAAACGTAAGATCAAGCAGTGCCGACCTAGCAACGCGTAATGTATTCGATGTGCATTCTATATCAATCATATGAAGTATAACAATCATCATTGACTTGCAACCATGGTGAATCGCTTGGCTTGGTAAACGAGTGAAAATTTTGAATTAAAATGGTCTGTTCCATGAAATTATACCAGGTGTTAAAAATACATTTGACCCTTTTAATAGTTGATAACTCACAATTTAAAACTCGAAAGACTGAGGTTTTCACGGTGTAAAGATGAAGAATGTCAAATTTATTTGAACTAGGTTTTGTGAAGTTTTCTTCAATTGAATGTTCGTAAAATAATGCTCTGAATATTTAATGAGATATTCTTTCTCTTGCCCCCTTTTTTCTTTTTTCTTTTCTTTTCTTTTCTTTTCTTTCTTTCTTTCCTTTTTTTTTTGATTGAGGCCACAAACTAATATACTAGTATGTGTGTGTCAGTAATAAATTCAGAGCCTAACAATTGCAACTGTGTACTGCAGCTGAAATTCTTTTGTACTTCTTTCAACCCAGGGTCATTGACAGGTGCAGTGTACAACAGCATTGTTGTGTCTGAATTAATTGTCGACACACACACAATTGGCTCCTCTTTTTTTTTTTAATCAAAAAGTGAAAATCTAATTAAAAGTTTTAACTTTTGAGCGATGTTTTAACACCTAGTACGATCCAACGTCACAGGTGAAATACAGTATAGGATGATTGCTAGAAACACTATAAATTTGAAAATTATTAGTAAACGAAGCTATATCACATTTAAGTAATCAACTTGACCCAAGGCATTACAAGTCAGCCGCACCCCCCGATGGAGAGGGGGCGATCCTTCTTCAGGCCAGGACTGATATCACAAGACGGGGGCGTAGATAGCGGGGGGGGAGGGGATGGGGTATGCATTCCCCCCCCCCCCACACACACACACACACACTTTTATTTATACCTGAGAAAACGTACACTTGTAATTTAGGGAGAATCGTATTATTTGTTAGGATGCAGATACGGTTTCAAATTAGGGGAGAGATTGGTTAACATGAGTAATGTTTTTTCATGACCCCATTGGGGACGACGTCCCCATCTCTATCACAATTACAGATTATTACCATATGATTTCGCTTGTTTGAGGACACCGTAGAAGCAAGTCTAGCGGGAATCTCAAATGTGTCGACTGAACAATTTTACACTTCAAATCGTCAAAAAATCATCTTAAATATTAATATGGATCAGTGGAGGAAATGGCTTCTAAGCTTTTAAAAGCCCAATGTTTACTTCAGGCGATCAACAACGAAAACTTAAGGTTTGTGGGCTAAATTTTAACTTTGATATGATTGACCGCAATCGTGCGTCCTTGCACTGATGCATGCAGGGCAGCATCATCAGCAGTTACTGCGCTGTGCCTGCAGCCTTCGGAGGCTAAAGTGGCAGCGTCCCCGAGGCTACCCGCTACCACCCCGTAGGTCAAAACGGCGTTTTGAATAGCGAAACAAATTGCAGACGGGAACGCGAAATACATGGACTTAGATCTTCTATAAAAGAGAAGAAAAGTTTTGATTTTACTTACCAGCAATGTTCCTGAGGCTCTCAATTTTCCCTTTCCTGCTTCATCAGGTTCATATCTGACACATGTCTGATTCTGTCATTTTCTGACATGTCTGATGAATGAACTGAAAATGGTGAATTTTAAGAAGAAAACTGACATTTATCAGACTCGTAGGTCGACAGCATGCTGCCGAGTAACCAACAGAAAAGCATGCTACGTAGTTTCGCTACAGAATTGTCAATTTTGAACACAGGATGAGTGGGCCCGGGGGATATGTCTCAATGAGGCCTGTACACATGGTGCATCATCTGTGTAAACGAAAACGTATAAAAAGAGTTGTTTTCCAGCACCAGGCGGAGAACCCGGGGATTCCGTTAAGGGTATCAAAAACAGAAATAATCTGGTAAAAGGGTATCAAATTCAGAGGAATGATGATGATGACGTTGAGGAGTATCTCTAAGAAGAAGAAGATGTACATGTCTCATCACAGAAACCATTCAGCCACACAATAAACTACAGTGTATAGAATCAGTAATTTTCATCAAATAACCAGGAATCTGAGAGCCGAGAGGTACATGTATTTCAAAGTCATTTTGAACGTGATTATGGAACTGGTTCCAGGACCCAGGCTTGAGAGACTTGGGCGCAGGTAGTCCGACACCAGCAGGGCCAAGTGCCCCCCCCCCCCCAAGGCCTTGTGCAATATATACTGACCTTCGAAACTTTCCTTCGAATCAAAAGCAAGTCCCAGCCTAACCCCTGCATAAGTTTTGTAGCACTGATGGTTTGCCTGTAGTCATTGCATACCATACATGTATGGTTCCTTGTGTGTTTTGTGCTTGACTGATCTCCTCTGGCATGTTACATGTACATATACATATGTTGACTGACAAGCCCTTTACTGTGGATCTTATAAAACATCTCACATTGGTGGAGGACAAGACTATGTTTCAGTATTTCCCCTATGATGTCCTAACTAAATCCATGAGACGTGAGAATGGAGGTGACCTTAGCTTGCTTCTCTTGTGTAAATCACACTGTAGAATACTGAAATGGGCGTAAATGTCGGGTGTTTCATAAAGCTGTTAGTAAAGTTACAAATGTCTTTACGAACAACTTTAATATGAAGTGCAAAATGGGATGCCCAAAGTATCCCCATAATTTCCCATAATCTTAGTTAAATTGTGGCAAAAAATATACTTCACAATAAAAATGGTGGTAAACAGTAGTAATGTTAATCTACATGTATGTCTGCATATTTCACCTTTTATGCAATTTTTAATGCAATCATTGAGAATCCCATTTGGCTTGCCATATTCAAGTCATTCTTAAAGTCATTCGCAACTTTACGAACAGCCTTATAACCCACCCCCCTCCTTCCCCCAGTTAGCATGTAACGGAATCTCATTTAGACAGGTGTTCTATATATTTCTTATTCACATGACAGCCAAGCAGCAGTATTGCTTGAAGAGGGAGCATGTCCAAACCTGATACTTCCAGCTGAGGGTGTGAGTCCCTTTCATCTAGCTGTAGGATGTGATTCTCGTCATGCTTTACATCTCACTACTCTGTTTCTAGAGCACGGTGCTGATCCAAATGTCAGGTACATGTAGGCGTATTGCAATTACTTTCTGCCATGTAATGACAAAAGGAAGCAACTCTGTAGAATGTGTTTCTTAGTAAATGAAGAAAATATGTCACTATTTTATGTGAAAATCTGGAAAGTGGGGTCATATGACCTTAATTTCTCTATCATTATATGGGGCATACTTAGAAGTACCCCAAATCAAGAAAATCAGCTTTTTAAAAAAATCAGGGTTATTTCTTTTTGCCATTGGATGGCAGTGTGGCTATAAAGTATGTATCACTGTGTGACAATGTATCAGATTGTTTTCTTCTTAGCGTACTTTATTTTTGTTTTTTGTATGGTGTTTGGTGTGAAATACGAGGATGTGTGTAATGAGCTCTGTTTACCGTATTTAATTATTAATTTTGGAGGTATGGACCTAAATTTTGGTGCCCATGTGTCCTTGGTGTCTTTTAGCATCGGGACCTGCAAATGCATTTAAAGACGCTACATGTAGGTGGTGGGCTTTCATGGGGAATTTGACACCATGGGTGCTTACCCAGGAACAGGTGTTGTCCATCACTATGAGTTTTGTGACCAACAGACCTTATGTAATGCTCTGTATATTCCACCCTTTGCCCCATATGGCAAAGTCATCATCTCACTTTCCCTGGCCCGAGAATGCCCGCCGCAGGCCAAAGAATGCTTATGGTGGGACAGCTTGTTTTGCAGTGCTCCAGAAATGTAGCTCTATCACAGGTATTTCCAGTGCTTTTCACAAAGTCTGGTGTCAGCAAATTATGATCCATTCCCCATGAAAGCCCACGAATGAATGTCTTTAATTCCATTTTTTAACTCTATGTCACTGTAAGTACCAACGTGATGTCATCCTATTGTTACTCTACTCTTGCATTGTAATATTCCTATGTATTTCCTTTCTATGTCATGTCTCAACAGATCAACTGAGGGTTTGACTCCCATTCATGTAGCTGCGTCATGGGGCAGGTTTCAAGCCCTGGAACTTCTTCTATGGAATGGGGGTGACCCCTTCCTCGAAGAGGAAGATGGAAAAACGGCCAAGAACATGGCAGAGAGCAATGGGCACTGGGACTGCATCGATCTCCTGGATACATGGATGAACAGACAGGAGGATACGGATGAGGGAGAAGAGGAGGAGGAGGAGGAGGAGGAGGAGGATAGACAAAGTTTCACTGATGTTCCCTTTGCTTCACATAACGGAACCAATGGTAAATTTTCCTTTCTAGCATTTCATTAACCCATTTGTGACAGAGGTCCACATTTTGTGGTTTGGCCTAATATCTTTTGATGCAGAGCCCTAAAAATCATACCAAATACATGAGCAGAAAGAGCAAAAAAATCTACACAAACTGTGCCCATTTTGGTTGCATCAATATTCGTTGTTCGATGCTGAAAATTTTTTAAAGGAAAATAAGCATTAAAATCCTTAAATTGGCGATGTGATAGAAAGTTTCAAATCACTGTTTTTCCTTTCAAATTGGCAACTTTTTGACTTCTCATCATAATTTCTGTCAATTTATATTCATTTCAGATACATGATGTTTTATAAGAAAAATGTAGCAATAAAATAAATATGTTGGTGTTGCCAATTTGAAGAATAAAAGCTGATCAAATTAGGCTTTAAATAATTCTTGTCACGAATGGGTTAAAGAAGATGTACATCTACTTTGGTGTTCTAATTTGTGTTGCAATCAACTTTCTTCATAATAGCAATCAGAATATATTGCGTGAGCATTAGGATATCCTGTAAAACATTGGAAATAAGTGCTCTGCAGTTCTTTTCAGAATTTAAAAATGTCAACTCTTCCAACACGATAAATCATCCAAAAGACTGGATAAAGAGGCATTTCTGTGGAAAATGACTGTGTAGTAATCAGGTCCATAAAGTTGGAGTCTGAGGTCAAATAGAGTCTCTCTCAAAAATCTGAAACTTCTGATAAGATGTATTTTTGTATGTATGAAGAGAATTCCTACAGTTCATCCTCAGGGTAATACAGAGCTGCCAATTAGTAGGATTTTATCCTATTTAGTAGGATTTTTAAGAGGAATATGACACTGAATAGGATTTTTCCCATTGAAATAGGATTTTTGAAACTTGTAAGAATGATTCTTTATACTGTTGGATGTTTCAAAATTTGAAACAAATAGGATTTTGGGCTTGAAAATAGGATAAAAAGCAATAAAGAATAGGATTTTTTCCAAATTGGGGTTGGCAGCTCTGGTAATACTCTTTAAAGGTGAAGAGGATATGTGTAAAAAAATTTGTACTTCACATTGCAAATACAAGGCATGCCAATCATGTAGAACGAATGATTGAAATACATGTAACCATAGAGAGCTCTGACTGTCGCATGGAACTCTGAGATTTTAAAGAGATAGAAGAGGCTATTAATTCTCTAAACATAAACATAATTTTGTATGAAGTGCAAGTGGTCATTTGCGGTTTGTTTGTTTTTTTGCCATCACATGAGAAATTTTGTGAAAGGGAAAGTCCACCCCAGAAGTTTCACTGTTTCAATAAAAGGGGATTCATTTGAACAGCATTTTAAAAAAGAAATGAGCAAAATCAGTCAAAGAATAAGAAAATTACACTCATTTACATTTTCTAGTAAATTACTCTGGCTCTGCAAATTGGCAACACTGATGACATCATATGTGAGCAGCTCTCCATTCGCTTTGTATATGAAATTTCACATTTTCTCAATTTTCTTGGAAGTTGCACATTTTCTCACCCCATAGTCAAAGTATGTTATGTAAAAAGCAATTATTCTGAACATACATTGACTATGGGGGTTAGAAAATGTGTAACTTCCAAGAAAATTGAGAAAATGTGAAATTTAATGTACAAAGTGAATGGAGAGCTGCTCGCATATGATCTCATCAGTGTTGCCAATTTGCAGAGCCGAGAGTAATTCACTAGAAAATGTAAATGAGTGTAATTTTCTTATTCTTTGACCGATTTTACTCATTTCTTTTTTAAAATGCTGTTCAAATTTAACCCCTTTTATTGAATTAATGAAACTTCTGGGGTGGACTTTGCCTTTAAGAAAACATAGATAATTTGCAGTAATGTTCCAGTGTAGTAAATTGATATGTGGTAATAAACACATTTCTCTTGCACTATATTTCTTTATCCATGTCTGTATTTTAGATATCTATAGCCCTCTTTGTTCTCCAAGCAATCTGCCTCATCATGAGCTGTTGGATAACAAGTCACCTGACAAATATGGCCTCTTGAATAATAATTGCCAAACTGACTACCCCTGGAGTCCTTGCTCGGCGACAAGCTCTACTCTCAGCTCTGTGGACAATGAATTTTCTTCACAAGAACCAGAGAAAGATGACACTGACTGTGATCTAGAGGACTATGAGATATCCTTCCCAAAGCAACATGCAACAAGCTATTCATCAAGCTTGCAGTCATCATATGAAGAGCAGTCTCTGAACCGTGCTCTTCAATCCTTGAACCTTGTCAACTACAGCCTGTCATCAAGTGCATCCAGCAGATCATCGTTATCGTCAGCAGCATCACCATCTATGGAAAAGACCAGCCCAAGTCAACCTGACCTACATTCAGAAGAGAGTAGCACCTCAGCTGATGAGCATACCTTGACAGGCTTTGGATTAGATGTAACTTCTCCAGACCATACTGTGATGTTCTCCAAGGCTGCTGCAAAGGATAGGAGAAGAACCGTATTCTGCCCTCTTCAGTATCCAAGCTTAGAGTTTGAGGAAGGAAAAGACTCGCTTTCACCATGTTCTGCTACTGAAAGTGAGGTAAATGAAGAGGAAGGAGTAGGGGAACATGGAGGGGTAGACAAAGCAGAACAGGAACAGGAACATGAAGTTGAAGAAGTTGTTCCTGATGCATGTGAGGCATCTCCACCGTCATCTTATCATACAGCCCACAGTCCTGACTCCTCTCCTTGTTCCAGCATGTCTTCCAAATCTGTTTACTACAACAGGAAATCAGGTGCATCTCTCATTGAGCATCACTTCCTTCCTGCCTCCGGAAATGAACCTTCTCTGCTAAACTTCAGTTTTGCATGCGCTGATGACACCATCTTCTATGACTGGACGTCGTTCAAATCGGACCCCAGTGAAGAAGATGTGCCTCAGAGGTTGGAGATCCCGCCTGAACTTGCCAAGTTGACCAATGATGAACTGAAGGTCAAACTTAATGATCTTGGGGAAGATGTTGGACCGGTGACTGCAACCACTAGGTCTGTGTATCTCAGTTTACTAGTGAGGCTAATGCAGGATGATGGTAACATGCAGAAGCGATTGAATGCAGAAACAGGCCTCATCCAACATTAGTAAGTGTACATGGCATTCTTTATTTCTTATTTCAAAATGGGAAACTTCACAGATTTTAATGTTGTT
The DNA here is from genome assembly GCA_029962745.1 of Echinometra lucunter. Classification (NCBI taxonomy): domain Eukaryota; kingdom Metazoa; phylum Echinodermata; class Echinoidea; order Camarodonta; family Echinometridae; genus Echinometra; species Echinometra lucunter. The sequence goes on from CM057156.1 coordinate 3,134,648, forward strand.
TTGGGGGCATGAAACATTTGCAAATGTCAACCATTTACAAAAGTCACAATTTACAGTTTTACAATCCTTGGGAGCTTTTGTTTTCTATGCTTCCTCTCCCAATGGTGGAAGATGAAATTTATCCAAGTATCTAGGTGATTTTGCAGAGAGCCTATTTGAAAGTGTAGGCATAGAACTAATTGCATATCATAATTGAAAGATTTGTGCAAACGAAAATGCTTTATTACAATGAATGAAATAAGTCAGGATTTTATTAACCCGTTGCCTGCTGGAACTGGATGGCCCCTGTATTAAAGTGATTACACATTGGTAAAAAATATTTTTATATACAGTGTATGATCGAGAATAGAATTCTAAGAAAAATTACATTAAAAATATGATAATTTTCAATCAAAATCAATGCATTTTGGCTAATATTTTTCATAAAAAGTCAAGAGCTGACCAAAAAATTTGAGTATAAGGTATGACGTAAAAGTGGGTACCCAGCTTCGCACATTGCAGTTGTGCTGCGCGCGAGACTGTACAATATGTATTATAACTTGTGCGCATTTTGCTAGAAGTGCGCAACAAGGTACCCACTTTGACGTCATGTTGACGTAAAAGTGGGTACTCAGTTGAAACTGGGTCACAGCTGAAGGCTCAAAAATATCCTGAAATCTTACCGCATTTGGGGGTTTCCTTGGCAACACGACTTTTTAAAAAACTTTAGGCAGATGATTTTCTGCTGATAAAATCATGCTCTTTTAAATGACGCTAACATTGTTTCAGCATTGGGTACCCCCTTTAAGTCTATGGGAAAGAGAGAATTCAGTATTCAATGGGTTAAAGCTGATGACCTGGGCCTGGTACTATTCAATTGAATACTTGGATTAAGTAAAAATTTTACTAAGTATTTACTTGGCTAAGAAATTTGCTTAAGTCATATTCAATTCAGTACTTTGAATTTCACTTTAGTAAGCCAGACTTTAAGCCAAAATTCTTACTGATAAGCATTGTGACGTCATATTTTCAATGCGCAATTAACATGTCGCATCCAAATACGTTTGAGCATGCTATGATATAATTATGCGCAGCTCATGATGGCTGCGTATAAAAACCTATGCCTGCCAATCAAGGTCTCCAAAATAAATGGCCTAAGTCTCCTAGGTAGGTGTCTGAGATTTAGAGTAAAATACTTAGCCATAATATTGAGTTGAATACCAGACTTTGCTAAGTATTTTATCTAAGTAAAATACTAAGACACATACTCATATTTCTGACTTAAGTATTAAATTGAATACCGGCCCTGGTGCTTAGGGAAACATTCTTATCCTTGCCTACCTGTAATTCCATTCAGATTTCCAGTATGAGCTTGCCGAGGTATTGAACAGCATCAAGCCCATACCAGAGAGTCATGACCTTGAGAAACAGATGGTGGAGCAGTTTCAGGAGCCTGATCCGAAGAGGAAATGGAGAGAGGGCAAGCTGAAATCATCCTTCAATTACCTCCTACTTGACCCTAGGGTTACAAGGGACCTTCCTAGTAGGTGAGTACTGGTACTGTAGTCTGAGAGGCTATCAACCATGGTCATTCTGACATCAGTAAACCAGAATTTCATTCTTGCAAGGCACATATGATTAATATTCTGGGGATTCAATGCTCAATGTCATTTAGATTTAGTTCAGGTTTTTTTGTTTGTTGTTGTTGTTTCTTTTTATACAGCATAATAGTATGTAGCGTTTATTGCCTGTTACAACCTAAAAATTTCATCTGTTAGTCTGTTGGAGATGAGTGTATTTTCATTCATATTACCTTTCCTGTTGGACTTATAGCAAGTTTTCTACGGGTTGGTATTCACTTGGTTTATGGGCCTCATTAGAAATTATTGGGATAATAAGTTCTTCAGCATCCAGAGTGTGTTATTCTGTTTCATAAATGTAAAGATAAGGGTTTTGTTTTATTGACTGCTTTGTTTTTTCTGCATTTCTGTAATGATGTTTGATATGAAAGAGAGAAAGCATATATATCATTAGTAGTTAATCTTATAGTAGTTAATTCATGCTCTCATCGTTCATGCCCTGTGATGGTATTTACATATTGTCATTTTTATATTGATGTATGATTTATTATGTGGCTAGGGTGCCTCTTCAGGCAGATTTGAGCACTATATGAATATGGAATTATTGTTATTTTTTTTACAGATATCCCAAACTCACGCAACTTGAGACATTCAAGACATTTGTATCTGCTATTTTCTATGTTGGCAAGGGGAAGAGATCTCGCCCTTATGCTCACTTTGAAGAAGCTCTCGACCATCTCAAGAAGAAGATGACCAAGAAGGTATGAGAGGCCAAACTCAAAACACTAAAAAGCAGTAACCGTTGGTTCTATGAGAACTGCAGAGTGGTCCACAGGGGGTTTTAGCATGTCGCTGCAACATGCTAAAATTTTGCACAGCATGCTAGAATTTCGTGCAATGCGCTAAAAAAAAATTAGCAACATCCTAGGAAAAAATAGCGACATATTACAACAAGGTTTATGTTAGATGTACATGCATATGATTACAATTTGTGAAACCACAGAGCAAGGGACTTCGCACTCCTTGCTCATGATGTACGCTTCATGCACATAAGTAGATGTTTTTATGCAACATGCCAAAATTTCAGGTTGTGGACCACCCTGAACTGACCAGCATAAATTTTTTTTTAAAGTGTCAAAATTTGTTCCCTCATTCATGTAATAACACTTATGTTGTAAACTGGAAATGTGAAATAGAAACAGTTAGTCATTGATACTATGAACTATTCATATCTGTGTAAACAACTTTATCCTTGGAAATGTTCATGAAATAACAAGTTTAACCCATAGTTGTACAGAGCTTTCTTGCGGTCCAAATTAATCATCTTCAAGTCCTCAAATTGGCAATACAAATTATTTTTTTCCACGTTTACATAGCTTGAAAAAAAAATGTGGATATAACATAAACCAAAATGAAATATAATTGTAAAATTGAATGAGAAATTGCCAATTTGAACACAGAAATAGTGATTACATATTATTCACTGCGTTGCCAATTTAAAGAGTTTAATGATTGGTTACACTTAAACTGCTCTAATTTGAGAACGCCACACCATACAGCGATGGGAATGGGCTCAAATTTGTCAGTGCATTTTTCTCTTTCTGCTTATGTATGATATGTACTGCCAAACATTTTGGAACCACCAGATACTGCAAAAACGTCTCCTAAAGGTGACACTGTACCTGTATGGGTTAAAACGATTGTACATGTACCTTGGGTTCTTTCTATCACAGTGTTTCAAACTGGACATCACAGCTCATTAAGGATCTATAAAGATGTAGAGCTAAAAATTCTCCGATGTTCAGAAAGCCTCTTTTTTTTTGCATGAATCACCTTTTCACAATTCTCGCATTTCGCAGTCCTTGCGCCCTCATTCGGTTCAGTTGCAACAGTCACTCTGGCGCATTAATTCAGGGATATGGGTCAACAACAGTACCATCAACATATTGCACTAGTCACCTTTTCTGCTCCTATTCTGAGTGATTACAGAAGTTCTAACACTTCATATTATCCCTGGGCTCTCACTGCTAGTTCTACTAACTCATCCTTCTTCTTCCCCACACTTGGGATCCCTCCGTCAGTTACATATTTCTTTAATTAGTCAACTCTCACTCGTGGTGTCTGCTATCTTGGAAATAGTTGTTGTCGCGCAAGTGGGAAAATAGGCCTCTCATGGTATGGACGTTGGTGGCATGTGCATTGCAAAATGCTAGAATTATTCATTCAGTGGAATTTTTCTTGAATGGTTGAAGATGCTTCATTTGTTTTATATTTGCATTTTCCAGCCTGGCTCCAAGGTACTTCATATCCTAGATGTATGGTCTGGTGGAATGGGAGTAGTCTCTCTGCATTGCTTCCAGAATGTGATCCCTGTAGAAGCCTACACTAGGAGGCCTGCATGATTGATGCTCTAGGTAAGCAACCTATCTCACTTCTTCTACTCTACCTTTCATTTTCTTCTCCCCTACCTTTCGTCATTCACTTTCTATTCTCCTTTCATTGTTCTCCCCTTCTTTTGCCTCGTCCTCTTTTCTCCACTCCTTCTTTCCCTTGTTCTTTCCCTTCCCTCCCCTCCCTCTTCTGATTACCCTCACATTCTTCTTCTCCTCCCTTCTTCCTTTCTTTCTTTTCCTTCCCCTTTTCACTTCACTTCATCCCTCTTTTCATTTCACTTCCTATACCCCTGTTTACTTTCAATTTTCCTTGCTTACGCCTTTCATTTTCATTCCCTTCTCCTTTCATTCCCCTTCCAAGTCTCCTTCCCTTTGCATTTACTCTCCTGTACACCTTCCATTTCCACCTTGCTTGTTCTTACTTATTTTCTCCTTGTTTTGTTCTGCGTTGTCTTCATTACCCCCGCCAAATGAAGTTTAAAGGAGGTTCATGTATATGGGAATCAGCATACGGTCGGTTGGGCGGTCGGTGGGCCCATTGCAAATCTTGGGGATTGATCTACTTCCTCAGTTTTTGAGCAATGCCCATGAAATTTGGCATGCACATTGGTCTTGGGATGAAGATGTGCAAGACATATTTTTTTAATGTGTTGCCATGGTAACGGCATATTATGACAATAGATCAGAAGAAATATTACGGATCAAACTACTTCCTCAATTTGCAAGCAATGCTGAGGAAATTTAGCATACACATTGGGGCGGGGATATCAGTCACCTTCAGTGATATTTCTAGTTGTCTTTGTTTTTATCCGAGTGTTCTCAACAGTGAAACAGTCATGAAACTCTAGTTCTTTTTTTTTTTAGATTCTAATCTGACTGTCATATTTCTCTTATTGTTGTAGACCTTGTTTATGCTTGACTGACATTTCACTTTCATTTTATTCCTGTTGTTGTAGGTCTTTCACGTTTGACCAATGCCAAGAGAGGAGACTACTATGGAGTGGCTCACAGTTGGTCTGGATCAAAGAAGAGAAAGGTTGGAGTCCATCTCCTTCACAAAGCTTGCCAGATCTTCTTAATGGAGGGTGAGAGACAGATCAGAAGTGCCGATATCACCTCTGGCCAATGA
>CM057156.1:3140228-3190990 GCA_029962745.1 Echinometra lucunter
GTAGCTAGTCACAAAAATATAAAGAATGATTTTTAAAAAAAAAAAGATGAAAGAAGGTCGGGCAAGAATAATCTTATATCCGAAATTACCAAATCGAGTTTCGCTTTTAATGAGAATTTATCAACGATGAAATCTCGTGTCGATAGTCCAAGGTCCATATTTATACTAACTTTCATCTTATTTCTGACGGTACATATATTTTTAGTTGAGGTATACCAAGTTTATTCCATCATAAAATACATGATGAATTTATCTAATAATAGTTGTGCCAGACAATTTCATGAATTTTTCACTCAGTTTATACTCAATTCATTATGTTTAATGAAAATAACACGAGCCGCGCTCGCCTGAATAAATCGTAATTGAAATTGGAATAAATTGTCTTTCAAATTGACTATTCGTGCAATCTACTAGTTCATAGATTATGAGTACGTCTTTAAAGCAATAAGCATCCATATTAATTACCAGTTGGCTTCAGCCTTTTTCCGATCATTAAATATTGGCAACTGAGCAATCAAAATTTCAATAAATGCCATCAATTCAAGAATACTGAGTTGAATTATTTCTTTCATCCACGCAGTTTCATACTTGTTCATCAGTTCGTTATATTGAAAAGTGCCAGTCCTAGTTTTCTGGGAGGTCATCAAGCAAATAAATAAATAAAAAGACTAAAAATGACAATCCAATAATCACGTAGTTAGTATAGGCCTATATACTTTTGTTTGATATGAGGTTCAAAAGTTATTCAGTGGTGTATGACCTTAGCCTCAGAAGGATAAAATATGCCAAAGCGAGGAAACAAATATTTTTATTCAATGTAACGTGCGTTTCTAAGGCCAGCTTAGGAAACAAATATTTTTATTCAATAATATTATGTAACGTGCGTTTCTAAGACCAGCTTTACAATGATTTACTGAAGAGCTTGCTTCCAAAAAAGCGCTATAGGCCTATCTAGTTTTGCTCAAAGTTGAGTTATTAACGCCATTGTGATATTAAGCTGGAGTGATATGCTATGAATAAAATTTTGAAGCAAAGTTATCAAGAATATAGAAGAGATAGTGCTTTGTAATTCTAAGTTTCCATTGACACGTTTACAAACTCAGGACAAAGAAATGCATTTTTTTTTCTCTCTCTCAAGGTACCAAAATGGATTTATCGCGTTTTGGAAGAAAGCTCTTCAATTGTCTCAACATTTCCTGCTTGAAAATCTGTCTGGAGAGCCAGTTATATTGCCCCTCCTTCAAATATGCAAGAGAATCGTCGAATTCAAATCTGAGTGTAAGAGCCGCGTTGAAATCTTGTCATTTGTTGTCATTTTTTACAGAAAATTCTGAGATTTGGAATCATAAAAAGAGAGATTTACGTTCACATTGAAACACTTATGGAGTATTTACTACCAGTAACACAACACTTGAACCAAAATGGGGCTAGGCAAAGGATTGGTGTACGTAAGCATTTTGGATAAAAGAGACATTTTAGACACACAAAATAAATCCAAACAAGAAGTTATTAAATGGAGGAGGTTTTCGAGAGGGTTCCATCTGAAGAATATGGTCTGACATTTGTAGTAAATTGCTGTACATTAATTACTTCAGTTTTGAATGAAAAGTTCTTATATACTCATGAAAACTGGATGACTGAAATGCGAGCCACATGTTATAACGTTGCTTTTGCAATGCATATTATATAGCTGCATACGATGAGTAATCACATGATAATAGCTTAACAAGTAACATTTATTTTCCGCTATCTGACTATGACAGCAAGCAAAGATATCTAATAAATCCAGTTTGTTTTATCAACAATCGTGCTAGTATGATTCTATTTCATTTAAAAAGCGGCACGCATTTCAGCCTCATTTGCATTTGTTGCATGGGTACCACTAACTCTTAAATTAGGGGTAATGCAAATTTTGAATTGTGATTAAAGCGTTGTTCATACCTGAATAAAAGTGCTATTCATTTAAACCGTTCACTGTTATTACAAAAGCATTTAGCAGCTTAGCCTATATACAAGAGTTTGACTCATATACTCGCTATTTCTAAAGTATGTAGCGAATCAGAAAATGTTACGTTTTAAAAGTAATTGTCAGTCTACATGATATCAAGTATGCTTTTAATCATAATTGAGATCGTATAATCAAAATAGAATGCAACAGGATTATAATCTAACATTGTCACAAGGGCACTGTCTATCCATCTTTTCTCTGAGTACACAATTCATAATCAAAATAGTTAATTTATAACAAAAAATGAGAAAACATTGCAGGAATTGAGACAAGGATAACTAGAACTAATAACATATTAACACATGATTAGTGATCTTCGACGAAAATAAATTTGAACATTAGATGTTCAAATTAAAATAAAAGAAAAAAAAGAAAATGAAACAAGATCTATCTTATAAATTCTATAAGATAGATCTTTTCTTCTTTCTCTTTTTCTTTTTCTTTTTTTCATTTCACCTTCTTCCTCTTCTTCTTGTGATTCTTCACAAACCTCTTACTTTATTTTTTTTATCCGGATATTTGTACCGGAGACATTTGCACCTTTTGTTTGGCCGACTACGCATGCCCCTCCACTTTCATTATCTATTCCTGATGTTCCACCTCCTTTGCATGCATGAAATAAAATAAAGGGTTGAGAATATTCCCATTAAATTTCAAGGATAAACAATGACCCTTCATTTTTGCAAGAGACGTGGAATCAAGGAACGAAACGTGAAAGCTTCAAGTTTAATTCAAGAGCGGTGCTGTAATGATCCGAAAACGTTTTCGATTATGATAAATCAATTTGCTTAATATTGTGTACCAACTAGTAATCGACGGCTGGTAGCTGAAATGTGCCCAGTCTTAGATCAGTCAAGGACGTGATGAATGCGGAGAGTACATTGGGAGAGAGAGAGAGAGAGGGGGGGGGGGCTGGGGCGTCGCTAGACCTTTTTTCAGGGGGACGGGGGTGTAGAGGCCACTGATTACCGACAAACATTGCCATCGATTACCGACGGCCAACGTCTATTACTTCAACCGTATAAAGCCCATGGGGCACTTTCAATTGTGTGCCTCTATCACATTTCCTTCGTCTCTCCTACACATTTTCATTCAATTTCAACCAGACTTGTTGACTTTTATAATTATGAGCGAGGGAAACTATACTCCATTTCATTTTAGAAGTGATGATTCTTCATCCAAATACCGATTGGCCTATACGATATTTTAATCACAAATTTGGTCACTTCACTTGCGGAATTAATTCGCTTTCCCCAAACATCCTGTATCTAAATAATATACAAGCGAGCACAGCGAGCGAGGTAAAATATATACACTCCTTTTCACGGTGAAAGTGATTATTCTTCATCAACCTCATCAATACACGATGGGCCTATAAGATATCTTAATTATACATTTACATTTGGTCACCTCGCTTGCCGAATTCGTTTGCTTTCCCAGTTCAACCATCTTGTATCTAAATTGTAGCCTATACGAGCAAACGCAACGAGCGAGGAAAAAATATATATACTCCTTATCATGGTAGAAGTGATAATTCTTCATCAAAATAAATTATGATAGGCCTATTAGATATCTAAATTATATATTTGGTTTCCTTCGTTTGCCGAATTCACTCGCTTTAAAAAATCATCATGTATCTAAATATTATACGAGCGAGCGAAGCGAGCGAGGAAAAATATATATAGTCCTTTTCATGGTTGAAGTGATTATTCTTCATCGAAATACACGATGGGCGGAAAGGTATCTCACCTTGGTTGCCCAATTCTTCTGTTTTTCCAAAACGATCCCATATCTGAATATCATCAGAATTAATAAGCATCCACATTAATTAGCTTCAGCCTTTTTCCAATTATTAAATAATGGCAAATTAGCAATCAAAATTTCAATACATGGCATCAATTCAACAATACTGAGTTCAACTGAGTGAGTTGAATCAGAATTTTTTTCCTGGGGTAAAGCACGTAAAAATTTTCGAAGAAGTTCGAAAGCGAGGTAAAAAAGCGACTGAGCTATTCACGAGGGTGCTTTTGCATTTTCAAAAGTGAAATTGAAAGATTTGTTGCACACTTTTCGTGGATTTCGTGAAAACTGTCAGTAAAAAAATGTAAGTTTTCAAAATCAAGGAATGGCCGTCAGAGAAACCCATTCCTGAAGCAAAGACAGAAGTCGAAGCAGAACGACGCAGAGTTAATCACATCTCAGCCAGGCAATCGGCTTGACTGATTTTTGGAGCTCAGAATCTATGGGGGTGCAGTCCAGTTCCTGTCATTGTGAGCCAAGCCCTTTGAGTAAGCAGGAGAAGGTTGAAGAGCAGATCATCAGAGGGTCTAGTAGAAAGGTGGGAAACAAGTGGGAGATCTCTTATCCCTGGAGGAAGGATCCCAATCTACTTCCCGACAATCGAGCACAAGCAGAGAAGGTACTATGCTCGACTGAAAAAAGGCTTGCTCGAAATCCTGATCATGCTGATGCCTATCGCAAACAGATGAGAGAACTGGTAGAGAATGGATTTGCTCGAAAGTTAACAGAGAATGAAGTAGCGCAGTATGAGGGTCCGGTCCACTACATATCCCATCATGCTGTCCTACGACCTGAGAAGAGAAGTACACCCGTCCGGATAGTATTCAATTCATCTTCATCATATCATGATCATTGCTTGAATGACTAATGGCTAAAGGGTCCAGATCTCCTCAATGATCTACTGGGAGTGCTGCTGAGATTCCGGATGAATGAAGTTGGATTTTGTGGCGACATCTCCAAAATGTACCACAGGGTATCGATTCCTCAGAGAGACATGCATGTACATAGGTACCTGTGGCGAGACATGCAGTCTGATAGAAAGCCAGATGTCTACATTATGAAAGTGGTTACGTTTGATGACAAACCAGCGCCAGCTATGGCTCAGTTGGCACTGAGAATGACAGCAGAAGGAGCAGAGGATAGATGTCCAAAGGCAGTACAAGTGCTGAAAGAAAGTGTCTACATGGACGATATCTGTCATTCAGTTAGAGAAGTAGGTGAAGCAGAGCAGCTGACAAGTGAAATTGATCTGGTACTTCAGGAAGGTGGCTTCAAAGTCAAAGGCTGGACAAGCAACGAAGCTTTGAGAGGAGAAAGTAAGAAGGAAGGGGAAGCCCACATCCTCGAAGCTGCCTTGGAAGACAAAGTGCTGGGAATAGCATGGGACAACCAGCAAGACATGTTCTTCTACAAAGTAAAGGAGACAATTTCCAGTTCACCTAATGATGGGAATGGTGAAAAGAGTCGGCTTACCAAGAGAAAGATCCTGAGTAGGATTGCACGAATATTTGATCCGATAGGATTTGCTGCTCCCGTCCTAGTTCGTGCAAAAATTGGAATGCAGCAGTTATGGCAGAAAGGATACGACTGGGATGAACCTCTTTCTTGTGATCAACAGGAGTGGTGGGTGACATTCTTGAACGAATTGCAGGACTTGAATCAGGTCAAATATGAGAGATGTCTGACACCACCGATGGCTGTTGGTCGCCCCAGGTTGTGCATTTTTTCCGATGCATCTGAGTTAGCATTCGGTACCTGCTTATACTTACAGTGGAAGCTACAAGATGGTGGATATGCTGTTAGATTTGTACTTGCCAAATCTCGAGTAGCCCCCCTGAAGAAGATGACGGTGCCGAGACTTGAGCTTCAGGCAGCAGTGATGGCTTCAAGAGTATACACAACTGTGATGAAAGAACTAATGTTGCAGCCTGAGAAGATCTTCTTCATGACTGATAGTATGATCGCCCTATCCTGGATTCGAAGTGAGGGTAGGAGATTCAAGCCATTTGTAGCAACAAGGATTGGTGAGATCCAAAGCCATACCAACCCTGCACAGTGGAAATATGTTCCGGGAGAGCTGAACCCAGCTGATGACGTCTCTAGAGGTCTGCCAGTAAAGAAGCTCTCGGAAAGGTGGAAGCAGGGACCTGCGTTCCTGTACAGATCTGACGAGGAATGGCCGTCAGAGAAACCCATTCCTGAAGCAAAGACAGAAGTCGAAGCAGAACGACGCAGAGTTAATCACATCTCAGCCAGGCAAGATGTGATCGATGTCAAGAGATTCTCTAGTTGGAGAAGAGTAATCCGAGTTACTGCCTATGTCTTCAAGTTCATCGACAAGTTGAAAGCTGGACGTCGCTCGAGGTCTGATGACAATACTGGTTCCGAGGATGAAAGCTCTTGGACATTGCAATTGCAGAAAGCTGAACGCTTCCTGGTTAAAGAGGCCCAAAGAACCTTGCACCAGAAGGTAGAGAAAGGGGACTTCAAGATGCTGAGTCCCTTCGTAGACGAAGAGGGAGTTATCAGAGCCGGAGGACGACTAGACAAGGCTCTGATATCCTTTGAGCAGAGGCATCCAGCTTTGCTACCCTATGGTGCATGGATATCGGTGCTGATAACGAGACACATGCATCAACTTGGACACGGCGGGGTAGCAGCTACTGCAGCAAAGACGAGAAGACAATACTGGATACTTCAAATTCATAAACTGGCTAAGACTGTGAAGTATAGGTGTGTGGTGTGTCGACGCATGGAACACCATGTAGAGTCTCAAGTCATGTCTGATCTACCTGATGAGAGGGTTGCCCCATTCACACCACCGTTTCATTTCTCATCAGTCGACTATTTTGGACCGATATTGGTGAAGGTAGGCAGGAACAAGACAGCCAAACACTATGGCGTCATCTTCACCTGCCTGAACACGAGAGCTGTACATCTTGAATTGGCAGTTGACTGTACTTCTATGGAGTTCATGCAGGTTCTACGGAGATTCTTCGCTGTAAGGGGTCAACCTGCATTCATTCTCAGTGATAATGGCACGCAGTTCGTCGGGGCAGAGAAAGAGTTACGCGAGATGGTGCGAGGTTGGAGCGCTGAAGAGTTGAAAGACTTCTGCGCCGAGAAGGGAACGACATGGAAGTTCATCACTCCATCTGCACCACATCACAATGGGTGTGCTGAGGCGCTTGTCAAGAGCTGCAAGATTGCCTTAAAGAAATCAATCGGAGATCAACTGCTCACACCCTTTGAACTGCACACGTGTCTCCAAGAGGTCGCTAATCTCGTCAACCAGCGCCCTATAGGGAGAACTCCGAATGATCCTGACGATGGGGCATATCTGTGTCCCAACGATCTTCTGCTTGGGCGAGCATCTAGCGCGGTTACTCAAGGTCCCTTCAGAGAGACGAAGAACCCTAGACATCGCTTTGAGTTCATCCAACGAATCGTCGACGCGTTCTGGAAAAGTTGGATGCGTGATACCCTCCCACTTCTTGTGCCACGTCGAAAATGGAACAGTGACAGACGCAATGTCCGAATCGACGACGTGGTTATACTGTCTGACCCTAATGCGGTTCGAGGAAAGTGGACTTTGGGTAGAGTTGTCCAGGTATACCCTGGGACTGATGGGAAGGTTCGAACAGTGAAGGTGAAATCTAAAGGGGCGGAGTATAAGCGGCCGATTTCAAAGATTGTTGTAATCTATCCAGCAGAAGGGTATGATGAGGAGTAAATAGAATGAGGAGTAAACAAGAAAAATTGTTTGTGATATATTTACTTCTGATACATTTTAATTTATGCAAGTACATATACTGATACACTTTTTGAAAGGCTCAGGAAATTCAAAGCTTTGGATATATTTGTAAAGAAATTAATTTCTTTTGTAAGCTGGAAGTTTTTATCAAGTTTGCAATGTTTGTATTAAAACATTGGGGGTTTTTTTGTAGAATTCTGTCAAAGGGATTTTTACCTGTTCTTTCCGCTATGGTTGGCGGGGGGAGGATGGTTTGCAGAGCAAACCTTGGAAGTATATATATTTAGCCATTTATTAGATTGTTTAATTTATTGTCATTGCTACTTGCAATTTGTCACTTTTTTGCTACCATGAAGCGCTTGTTAATTTATGCAGATTCTTTTAATGATATGCAGTTCGCAGATGCCACGTTTCTTTAATCGAGACAGGACGTTTAAGAGACGAAAGTCTCTTATTTCTGTATAAGTTGGCCAGGAAATGCCGCCAAAGAAGTAAGTTTAATGATTAAAAAGTTATATATCCTCTAAGTACCAAAAGATAAAGATATTTTTTACAGACTAAGGAGAAAAAGTGCATTTGATTTAGTGTAGAGATACTTGAACTGTAATGAACATCATGTTGTGTGTAATGAACGTTAACGGTATGTGTAATGAACACGGGTATGTGTAATGTACACAGAGTGGATATGTAATGAACATCAATAGCTATGCACGCTTGAGGCGGGGTAGTTACGAAGTTGAAGTGTGAAGTTGTAAAAGTTTATTGGAAATGATGTTTAAAGTAACTTTTGGTAGATTATTTCAGGAAAAGCAATAGGAAAGTTTAGTATAGGAATTATTGAGTTTTATGACATGAAGAAAATTTGAGATAGGAGCTCGATATGCAAGAAACTTTAGGCTGCATATGGGCGTGGTCTCCATGATTTGAGTAATGTTTATTTACATTTATTTCTGGCTTAAATCATTCAGATAATATGTTGATAAGATATAAGAAACTGATGAAAAGGCATAAATAGATTGTGTAATTGTATGAATTTGGGGTGAAACTAAGGCAACGTTTAGTTTGTTTACCCATTCGTGACAGGAATTATTTAAGGCCTAATTTGATCAGCTTTTATTCTTCAAATTGGTAACACCAACATTCTTATTTTCTTGCTACATTTTTCTTATAAAATGTCATGTATCTGAAATGGGCATAGATTGACAGAAATTATGGTGAAAAGTCAGAAAGTTGCCAATTTGCAGGGGATAACGGTGATTTTAAACCTTCTATCACATTGCCAATTTAAGGATTTTAATGCTTATTTTCCTTTAATGAATTTTCAGCATCAAACAACGAATATTGACGCAACTAAGATGGGCACAGTTTGTGTAGAATTTTTGCTCTTTCTGCTCATGTATTTGTTCAAGGACTAAAAGAAATGTTTATTGGACATATGCTTATGATCCTCTTTGTTTTCATTTCAGATTGAATAAAATACGGTAGAGAACCTGCCATATTATACAATTCAAAGCGGCTTTCCTGGTGCTCAGTTTTATTTCGCAGTCTTCGACGATCCAGCTTTAATATAAGGTTCAAAAGTTGTTCAGTGGTGTATAACCTTAGGCCTCAGGAGGGTAACATATATGCTCACCATCATCCAAAGGAAACAAGTATTATAGGACCCTTATTCAAGTTTCTAAGAACTTGACCAGCTTTACAATGTTTTACTTATGAATGATTACCTTAATTTTTTTTTTTTTTAGCCCTCCATAGGCTATTTTAATGAGTTAAATAAACATTTCACAACGTAGCAGAATGTCTTTTACACTCAAATGAAATACAATACTTTACATTTCTCTCTTTTTGTTTTAAACAAACAAAGATTTAAGTGACTGCCATTTAGCAACAAATTTGTTATGTGTACCTAAAATAAAATTAATATATCTCTCATCTTCATAATATTGAATAACCTTTTTCTTTATGGTACTAAAAATAGGAATTTTATTATTAAGCTTTTGTACGAACAGTTGTTGTTTGATCAAAATTACCATGCAATTTAAGGCATCATTTCTCTTTTCTTCAAAGTCAAAAATTATATTTCGTAAATTAAACTTTATCTGTACTAAAGAACCTTCATTAATCCATGATTACCTTAAATTGTGTCAGCATTTCCAATTTGAAAATCTGTTATCATGGGAAGTTTACCCCCATTGCCCCTCCTTCAAATATGTAGGTGAACCAGTCGAATCCAAATCAGATTGTTGACATCTTTAATTTTGTTATTTTGTACAGAAAATTCAGAGATTTGGAATCACAAAAAGAGAGATTAATTCAAACACTTTGACACAATTAACTAGCAGTAATACCTGCACCAAAAGGGGCTAGGTGCAGGACTGGGGGACGAATACATGTGGGATAAAAACAGACATTTTGGCACACAAAAATTCAAAACAAGAGGTTATTAAATGGAGGATGTTTTTGAGAGGGTTCCATCTAACGAATATGGCCTGACATTTGCAGTAAATTGCTGTACATGAATTGTCTCAGTTTTGAATGGAATGTTCTAATACCGTACTCAGCCATGAAAATTGGATGACTGAGATGCTTTTGCAATGAACGCACACAACTACATACGATAAGTAATAACATTATGATAGCTTAACGAAAAAAATCTACTTTCCATTATGACAGCAAGAATATATGAATAGTAAAATCCAGTTTATTTAATCAACAATCGTGCTAGAAGGCTTCTATTTCAATTTAAAAGTTGCATGTAAATCAGTCTCGGTAGCCATTTTGCTTCATGGGTGTCACCAAATCTTGAATTAGGGGTAATGCAAAATTTGAAGTATCAAGATTAACATGATTAAAGCATTGATCACACCTGAATAAAAGTGCTATTCATTTCAACTGTTCGCTGTTATATGCAACAACACTAAACATTAAGCAGCTTGGCCTGTTACTATACACTGATATACAGGAGTCTGACTTATATACTCGTAATTTCTAAAGTATAATTACTCTTAACTCATACGAAATGAACTATAATGAATCAGAAAATGTTACATAACAACTTCACGTCTTGAAAGTAATTGTCAGTCTACACAATATCAAGTATGCTTTTAATCATAATTGAGATCGTATAAACAAAATAGAATGCAACAGGATTATGATCTAACATTGTCACAAGAGCATTGTCTATCCATCTTTTGTCTGAGTACACAAATCAAAATAGTTAATTTATAACAAAAAATTTAGAAAAATCGCAGCAATTGAGACAAGAATAATTAGAACTAATAACATATTAACACATGATTAATGATCTACGAAGAATATACATTTGAATATTTATAAGATAGATTTTTTTTCTTCTTCTTTTTCATTTCAACTTCTTCCTCCTTTTCTTGTGATTCTTCACAAACCTCCTACTTTATTTTTTATCCCGACATAATTGTTCCGGCAACATTAATTTGTTCCGGTGACATTTGCTGCCGGCGACATTTGCTCTCCTGAATTGATTTGCCAAAGAGGGTTAGGAGTAGGACTGCTGTTGGGTTCTCGGTATGCTTAGGTTCAAAGGCGTATTGACCACGGTAAGTTTGGGGTGTTCCCCATGGGACGGTCAATATTTGGGTTTAAAAGTACCGGTCTGACATAAAGCGGGACTGGTCAACAATAGAAAGGGACGGTCAAAAAAAAGGGACTGTCAAAACTACAAAGAAGGGGGAAAAGAGGGGAAAAATGTTATCGATTAGAATATGCACATAATATTGCATATACACTGACGAGGATGGACTTATCATAATGCAATTCTTTTCAAAATAATGACCGGTCAAACTTAAAGATTTTTTGCTCTCTCGCCTTGCTCACTAGCGAGCCGAACTATTTTTTCCATTTTCCAACAAGAGACGTCTGGCAAAATGTGGTCATGATGGCAGTCGTATGATACGATCACGATAATTATCATAATCATGATGATTGGGAAAATTTGGGAATGCATATTTCATAGGTTGAGCGGGCCGGTCTCAGGGCCGTATGCAGGAATTTTTTCCGGGAGGCAAGAATACGTAGAATTTTCGAAGAAGCATGCAGGCGAGGGAGTGAAGCGACCGAACAGGTCATGAGGGCTCTTTTGTATTTTTAAAATTGAAGTTGAAGGATCTGGTGCACACTTGTGTTGGAATTTTGGAAACTTTCAGTAAAAAAAAATTTAAGTCTTGAAAATTTCTGAGGGGCAACTGCCCCCGCCCCCTCCCCCCTCCCGCTGCTAACGGCCATGGCCGGTCTCACCAAAGGTCCCCCAACGGAATTTTAGTTCCAGTCCCCCCCCCCCCCCCCCCCCCTCCCTGCTAAGGGTTCGAGATCAAGTTAGGTCTCTCTTATAGTGTTTGGCCAAGAGTCGAAGTTAAAAATTCGGTAAGTATCAAAATTGACTTGAAGTATAGTGACTGTCGCCCAAGTATCTGTCATCAAATCTTTTCATCACCATCTCACCACGCTCTACATGATAAGATCCTGACGACAGTAGCCCTGAACAACGGCTGAGATACCACGTAGGAGATGGGGTTGAGAAGATTATTACCATACGTCAAGAAAGCGAAGAAGACGTAGATCTGTATGGGTAGTCTGGGTATGATGAGACGAGAATCGATGGTCAGCAAGAGACTGATCACGCTGAACGGGATCCAGGTCACCACGAAAGCGACGATGATGAGGGATAGGGTTCGAGTCGCCTTGCGAGACTCGGCTGGCGATTCCACCCGCTGAGCGTTCGGTGTCTGTGCAAAGAAAGCGAATTGAGGTTGATAATGAAGATTGATGGAGGATGCAACCTTGGAGAATTATATGGTCCTTGCTCTCCTGCCCACTCAACACCGTCCCCATTGTTGCCTCTCTTAATTTGGTGCCTGTTTATCAGGACCTTTCATACGATTTTCAGTCTTTTAAAGCCTATACTTGCAAGATAAAGCAAGTGTGCAAGTTTTTTTTTTTTTTTTTTTTGTTTGTTTGTTGTTTGTTTGTTTGTTTGTATTTACTTAAATCATTATATCGTTTTTCAACCTATGCCATTTTAATTCTTGTTCTGTTCACTGGTTTTTCCTCCTGCCGAAGAAAACGAACATTAACATATTTCACACCTTAATCATAAATTACTCATAACTGGATTGCCATAACAGACAAGGGCTTGTGAACCTACTTTCCGTTTTTTAAACGAAACTTTTATTTTCGTTTTCTTTGAAAATATTGGTTATACTTGTTTCTAGGGGGTTTTTTTCTCAACAAATCAAAAATATTTTGTCGTTTATCATATACGTAGGTCTATACATATGTACTTTTAGTTACATTCTCTACCACGTAACAACTATCGACAATCCCTACGCATAAGCAAAACATGTTTCCTGTAATACTAAAATGAAGTAGGTCGAAAAATATTATGACATGGCAATCAACATGATAAATTCAAATGGCACGAACTATTGAGACGATAAGATCGCACAAATATCCAGTTACCTGTTTATTGGTGCTAAAACTAGGGTCGGCAGATGAAACCATGGTCCCAGCCTTCACTCTACACTGGACGTCATTCACGGTTCCATTAGGATGATCCCTACCTGAGAGGTCGTCTTTAATCACAGTAGACCCTGTCTTCTCCGTAGAAGAGGACGATGACGAGATAGTCTTCACGGCAAACTTCTTGTTCACACTCTGTCCACCAACCGTCTTCCGAATCTGAAGTATGATACGGGTGTAGAGAACGACGATGATGGCGAAAGGGAGGTGAAATTTGCATACATTCTGAATCATATACGTGATCGGACTCTCGGAGAACAGCGGGGTGCACTGCGTACCGTTGTCGTGACCGACAACAAACTCCCACACGGTAGAGTAGCCCAACCAGAATGACAGTCCGATCACCCACGGCAGGCAGTTGATGAGGATCGCCTTCCGTTTAGTGCGGGAGATGAAGTGATTGATGGGATCATAGACGGCTTGATGTCGATCAGCGCAGATGACGACCACACTGATGTTGGAACCGTTGACGATCCCGCCTGCGACCCCTGTCAAGATCTTGCAGACATCCTGCGAGAAGGGATAGTGACCATGATAGGCATGGGCTACCTGAGCCGACATGAAAAGCCCTACCATGAGGTCGAGGATGCTCAGGTTGATGATGAAGTAGTTGTTGTAGGTGCGGAGTCGTTTTTCGACGGCGAAAGCTAATAGACTAATCGTGTTGAAGATGATGATGAGGGCGGTGAAGACTCCACTGCATACAAGACTTACTAAACTAGACGATGGTCCCCCTCTTCCTCCTCCATGGATAGATGTGTCGGTCACGTTGTGACTGTAATTCTGAAAATCAGTCCAAATAACTGTGTATGACTCTGTAGAATTAATAAAACTTGCCATGCTTGATTCCTCAAAGATTAATCAATTTTCTCTTTGATAGTTGTCAATTCTTGCCAAATTCAGTGCTTATTGACTTATCTTTCTTTGAAAAATAAAATCTAAATTCTGAATCCTTTGTTTAAAGTCAGGAATTTTTATTAAGGCATGCAATGTCCCAACTAGAATTATCCCAATACCTGATCAATTGTTTGACGTCCTTATGAAATGAAAGATCAGGTTCGGGTTGAAGAATTTATACCATCATGACTCCAGTTTAAGTAACGCACGTGTCTTCAAAAAAGAATAAAAACGAACTATGAGCAGTAAGAAAAAATATATATATTGTGAGTATTGAAGTTTATTTCGAGGCCGCACGCTCACTGGAATATCAGTTCCCAATATTGCATGAAAATAATTCAGAGGCGGCGGAACGTAGGGCTCGTGCAACGAAAGTAGAGTGCACCTTTTGTTTGGCCGACTACGCATGCCCCTCCACTTTCATTATCTATTCCTGATGTTCCGCCTCCTTTGCATGCATGAAATAAAATAAAGGGCTGAAAATATTCCCATTAAATTTCAAGGATAAACACAATGACCCTTCATTCTTGCAAGAGACGTGGAATCAAGGAACGAAATGCGCAAGCTTCAAGTTGAATTCAGGAGCGGTGCTGTCATGATCCGAAAACGTCTTCCATTATGATAACTCATTTCCTTATTTGTATACCTTTCTTCCTTTTTTTTTCTAAAATGAAGTATGATGATAAACATGATAAAAGCAACTAGTAATCGACGGCTGGTAGCTGAAATGTGCCCATTCTTTGATCAGTCAAGGAGTAATTAATGCAGAGAGTACATTGGGAGAGAGAGAGAGAGAGAGATAGAGGGGAGGAAAGGAAAGCTATATAGCAACAAAGAGAGGGAGATGTGGTCTATAATGTTTTCATTTTGTCTGTGGACTATACCCATTTGTGATTATAAAAAAGACAAACCCCTCAAACCTTTACTCATAAGGAGAATGAAATATTCACTTCGTTTGTTTTACGGTTTTACCGCCCTCCTTCCCCCCCCTCCCCCCCTCCCCCCCCCCTCTCTCCCTCTCTCTCTCTCTCTCTCTCTCTCTCTCTCACTCTCTCTCTCTCTTCTTTGTATTTTGTGCATTTTCTTTCCTTTTGTCTATATTTCTAAAAAAAAAAATAAACATAATGATTTCAGAGGAGAAATATAGGCTGAGATCTGCGTCATGAATGAAACGATGAAGAATTTGTCAATAACTTTTGTTTGTTTTTTATACGGTCAATGCCATAAATTATCGTACACTGTTAAAACGTTTTTTAAATTGGCGATGTTTAAAATTGTGTTGTTTAAATTTTGAGCAATATTGTTTAAAATACGTACCCTGTATTGTAAACATACGTTGTTAAAAGCATCGAGCGAATTTCCAATGATATTGTTTAGCAGTTTTAAATGATATCGTTGGAAATTTGCCATGAAATATTAAACAACAAACTGTTTAAAGTTTAAACAACATTATTTGTTTAATATAGTTTAAACAAGTTGTTAGAGTGACTGGCTTAATCAGTTGCTTAAGAATTTTAAATTGTTTGAAATATTTTTTACTGTGTACACTTTCATCATTACTGGAGCTTCATTTCTTTTTATGAATATTGATTATTTTGTTTATTTTGTAAGGATTTGATACAATCCCCTCATACATAACCTCTTTTCATTTGATGTTCATTAAGATTCACCCGCTCTTGATCAATTTATACGAGAAGCTTTGCGTGCAGTATAGCACGGCCAATGTCATGTCGGACGCTTACATCATTAATAAAGCTCCAATGCACTGCTCGTTTTATAAGGAGTTGGATATTACCAAACAGTTATTATAACTCCTTTGGTTGCTATCCGAGCTGGAGGAAAAAGAGTCCATCTGATTGTAGGTTAGTGGGATTACAGAGCGGGCAAGAAAGATAAAAGTGACTAAGTTTTGCTCTTTTTTGTCAATAGAAAATTAAGATTTTTTATATGCAGAAAAATGATAAGAATTATAAGCATCAGAGAGAAGCTTCTTTACAGTATCTCGTTCGTTCGTTTAATTTCATAACAGATCGATTTCTCGTCATTTTTGTTTTCTTTATTTTGTCCTTTATTTAACTATGATCTCTTTTCACATAATAGTATTGGATTGCATTGGACTTCATTGAAACGAGTCATGAAATAATGAAACTGAAATGACAGGTGTATATACCACTGGCGTAAATCCCGGGGGTGGGGGGGACATATCCCCCACACTTTTTCGAGAGGGGGATAGCGTGTACAAATATCACCCCACACACACACACACACACTTTTTAAGGAAGAAATTATATTTTAATTAATCAGTTAGTAAAATTTTTGATAATCTGTCATAAACGGCCATCATATTTTAGAATTTCTATTTGAAAATGCGATTAAAAACCAGAAAAGTGGTTATTTTTGGCTCGCTCGCTTCGCTCGCTCGCAAAATAAAAATTAAAGTGTGTAAAGGGGTCTGTTCGGGTGGATGAGGATGTGTGTCTATACTTAAGTGTGAGTTCGACAGAAAAAAAAAGGCGATCATCTCCCCCCCCCCCCCCCCCCCCAACTCCTCAAAGTGGATTTACGCCTGTGGTATGTACAGAGGGCGTTTGTTGTTCGTCACCATTACATTCTGATCAGAGAAACAGTTTTGCCCGTAAGAATGTTTAGTAGAATGATAGAATGATTCAATACGCCCTTGACCCTTTCGATAACAGTCGCACCCACTTTAAAATGAAACAGATTAATTACACTGATAATGATAATGACATATCTGTCTAATCAATGTTTGTGCTTGGTGTGTGTTTGTGGGTGTGTGAGGGTGTGTGAGGTGTAGGCCTACAGACGTGTATCAATCAGATCATGATTCTTTACGTCTGGGACCGACCATTAACGTCACAATCCGAAAGACGTGACTCAGACTCAATTAATTTCATTTCATCATTTTCCATTTCAACTTCAATTAACATATTTATATCAGAAATAATAACATCATGGACAAGTAAGAACAAATTACAAACAATGGAAACTTCATAAATAAATGTTGAAAAATGTTGAAAATGGAGGGGAATGCTAAAAAGCCAAGCTTGTATTTTGCAAAGCTATTGCTTTTCTTTAGACTTCCTCCTTGTCCTCTTTCATTTATGTGGCAAACGTCTGACTTGTTCGCAAAATATTGACAATTATCAGATTTTCGAGAAGAAATTCGTATTTAGGCTATTGAACAAATTTTAATGTATGCTTTACTTCTTTAACTATATATTTTTAAATCTAGATGCTTTCCCTGAACTGATTTCTAAATAGAAAAATTCTGCTACAATACTGCTACGGTCTAACAACATATTTTCTGTAAACTAAAATAATTTTTCGAGGGAGGGGGGTACATTTTCATTCTTGAATACATGTTGGTAAAGGGTATTAGAGCAACTCATTTCATCAAAACCCTCGAACACCATGACAACAAGAAATACTCAAAATAGAGCTTTGTCATAATTCGTAATGATCAAAGTACGCATTATCAATTATTAACATAATCATAAAGATAAGGTGATTAAGATTAACATTCGTCATACAGCAGCACTGCAGCTATATAAATGACCATGATAGCTCCCTCAATAGAGACACTCTGAATAAGATAAAGATCAGACATTTAGTTTTTAGTGTGCTGTATAAAATAAGACGGAAGTTATTCTACCTACAAAATGAAGATTCCTGCATTACTAGTTGTGGTGTTGTTGTGTGTTTCATGGACAGCAATCGCCGATATTGGTAAGCATTAAATTTCTTGATGATAACTAATATTTTCAAGCGCGTTCTTCAATTAGTTATTCTGCCGAAATGCTTGAATATCGGTCTTTCGTGGAGGTGCCATGGTCCAATGGTTTACCTGGAGACGCGAGAATCGGGGGTTCGATCCCCGGCACTGGGCACTTATGCCCTTGAGCAAGGCATTTTATCTCCATTGCTCTTTTATCGTACATCAAATAAATCAACGTGCTGTAGGCACATTGTTACCAACGTGTGCATGTGTGTGTGTTGTAAAAAAAAAAGCGATGACAATATTCACAGGATCGAGAAAAGGGAATAAAAGTAAATATAACCATGCTCATGTTTTGCATGTTTGGGACAGAAAAAAAAATGATATAAGACAAATGTGCATTGTGAGGGTACATAAACAGTGATAAATAAAAGCAAACGTGGCAGTGTCTCACGAAAATTAATGGTCTAGACTGTTATTTTCAATCAAATGCTGCTCTGTTGATAAACTCAAATTAAGAGAAGATTTCCGGACAAGATTTTTCTTTCAGTGAGATATGGGCTTATTGAATTATACAAGTGGTGTCACTACAGGAAACTCCTGCAGACCTGCACTATACCTAGACAGTCTTTTATCATTTTCTTTTCAGAGGGCGATGTCCGTCTCGTTGATGGTGCGAACGAGTACGAAGGCCGCGTCGAGATCTTCGCTGGAGGGCGATGGGGGACCGCCTGTAGCCGTGGGTTCGGCGAGCAAGAGGGACGGGTAGTATGCCACCAGCTCGGGTACGGCAGCGTGGCGATGAATTGGAGACCCGTCTCTGTCATGAACTGATGCCTATTTTGGGGGGAACACGGAGATACCGATCAATCTAGCCGATCCTTTGTGCAGAGGGGTGGAGGATAGTCTAACTGATTGTGATGGGAACTGGGGAGATGACGTGGGAGATTGTGATCATGCACAGGATGTCGGACTCATCTGCTCATACGGAAATGGTAAGAACGACATTTTCTACCAAAATTCTCATCAACGGAAATTGTCATTTCAGTATCATTGACACTGAATAGAGTCATCTTCTTTCATTTTAGGGGCTTCGCGTTTATCACTATATGAATATTCTTCATGTGGGTGTACCTAGCAATAATTGAGGGGAGGGACATTTGCATGAGGAGGCGACACTGACCTTCCTATAGATAAATAAAATAATGTAAATAAACAATCCACTGATTAGAGACCTTTCCCCGCTTTCTGGCCTTTCTTTCTAATTTAATTCACCTTTTCTTCCTTTTCTTTCTTTTCTTTTTTCTTTTGAATGAGAGACAGGCGCCCCGAGTGCCGGCTATTACTTTAATGCCCATTCAAACCATGCAAACTTTGACAGGTGCAATGCCATACAAACGTAAAATGGAAGTTCAATTTTGCACCCTAAATGCAACAATGGCAGTACCTTGTGGGATACAATCTTGAAACCTATATGAAAAAGGTGCAAAGATGCACCGTCTTGTACTTGTTTGCACCCGGAAATGCCCGTCTGAGGCCTTAAAGGTGCAACTATGCACCTTTTAGGGTGCAGAAATTTTTGCATCCAAAAGGGTGCAAATTTGGACCTTCCCTAAAGGGTACATTGCCGCACCCTTAAGGATGCGAAATGTAGCTCACTGTCACCCTTTATGGTGCATAATGCTTCTTTGGGTGCAAAGTTGTACCCATAAAGGTGCTACAAGTGTTATATTTGAAGGGTGCAAAATTGAACCTTTTATTCTTAGTGTGTAGGTAAAATGTGAGGAAGAATAAAAGTTAAAACTGAATGATAACCTAGATATCTCATTAAAACTCGTAGCGCCTTTGGTCATTTTCAAGAAGTATTTCTTGTACCCTTTATGAAAAGCCTAGACAATATCAATTTACTTTTATTCTCATCACACTTCTCTGTATGAAGGGATGGATCGAACACAATATTTGAATCAATCCTCACCGGGTGTTTATAATCTATGGGCAAGGTGTTTTTCTCACATGTATCCCTCTCGACCCAGGTGTATGAAATAAGTACCTGGTATTGCTGTGGTAATGATAATTCAGGACCACAGGAAAAGCAGTAGCAATACCGATATGGCAAAATAAAACCCATTTATTATTCGATTTATACTTGTTATGAGATCAAGATTTCTTTATATACAGAGACGTGTACATGATTGTGTGTACCTAAGTGTGCTGGAAGCTTGACGTACGTAAGCAACCATTTGCTCTAAAGTGATCCTCTTCTAAATACAATCTTCTTTTTTTTTATTCATTTATTTATTTGTTCTTACAAAATGCATAGAACTCATTATCAGACTTTCCTAGAACATTGATTTACTTTATTTGGTAATTTATGCACATCAGAAACCGAAGGAGATATCCGACTAGTAGGAGCCGGTGTTGGTGTCGAATCGGAGGGTCGGATTCAAATATTACGTCACAATTTATGGGGTACAATATGTCACCATTCATGGGATTTAGATGGTAAGTAACACTGCTGAAATCATGAAATAATCTTCCGAAATCGAACTCTAAAAAAAAGACAAAAAACAGTGGCTTGTTACATCATGTATATCGTTGTAATTGGACAAAAACAGATATACATCACTGTACATATACAATCATATTTCATGTACATATATGTGTTTCATTCATCCATTATCATGATTATAATAATGGATTTGATGGTAAATTTAAAGGCCTCTACATGTGCATGTATGGTGAAATGCCCTGGTCACCAAGACTGTTATAGACGATTCTTATTATCGTGGCAGTGAAAGGTGAGGGCGTTCGCAGCAGCATTGAATTCTGTTTTGTCCACCGGATGCTTAGTCGTATTTATGATCTTCTGCAGGCATAACTCCTTTAATTCGGTGGTATTTATATCAATGATGAAATTTTAAAAAAATAAGTTTTCCTAAAATATTTGTAATAGAAGGTGTGACATAAAGTACAATCTTAAGATCAATTGTAACTCTTTAGTACATGATTTGCAGTAGACTTACGATTGATATCAATCGTAAGAGTGATTGTATTTTTTATGTTACAGGGCACTGGTGTGATATTCAGAGAACCTCAAAGTAACGCACTCCACATCTCCCCTCCAGTATGACGGGTTCTGAAATAGTATGTGATAAAATTACACAAGATTAACCGAATGAACCCGTCTTTGCCTCTGTAGCCATTTTTATAGGGCAGGAACATATGCATATAAAAAGGCTTTATAAAATAAAAATATGATAATATTTTTTTTTAAATCACAATACAATCTTTTAATTTCGTTGTTAACTAATTTGAATTAACGTAGACGATTAAGTGCATAGAATAGATGCTCACATCAGAGCTTATTAGTATTGTTTACCTTAAGAAAAATGTGGAAAATTTTCTATACCCTCCACCATCCCCAAAACTCTTTCAGATGCTAAGGTGACATGTCGTCAGCTAGGCTTCGAATTCGCGACTCTCGCAACTAGAAACTCTTACTACGGAGGAGGCAACCTGGACCAGACTGTGATGCTGAGTAACGTGAAGTGTGATGGGACAGAGGAACATCTTCTTGACTGTGAAAACGATGGATGGGGTGTCGAAGATTGCGATTTCCACCAGGAGGATGCCGGCGTCGTGTGCGCCGAAGAAAGTTCGTTTACTCATTATAGGCAAACAGGAATGAAATTTACTCTTTGAGGAATCATGTTAGAGATTTGAAGTCCATGCTTAACATAATGAAATAAACTATTTAATTTTTTAACATAATGAAATAAACTAATTAATGAGTAATTCAAACCATTACTTTGATGTGAATTACAATATTTTGAGAGTGGACACCAATCTGAAATGAATCCTAACCAGACTCCTCGAAGATGGAATTCCACTCCATATCGTTTAGAAAAGAAGTAGTATGAAATCATTGATCATTTTTGTTATCTTAAATAATGAGAAAGATGAAGATATTGATAGAATGCATGAATTACCATTTTTATTTCGTTTTTTTTAATTTGTCCGAATTTCCAGAAGGAAAGATCTACCTATATATCGATATCTTTAGTAGACAGACTGAAAAATTGAAGTGAAAAACTAAGTCTTGAAGGCTCGTATTACACACAGAAAAGATCAGCTTCCTCGTGTGAATAGGAGTGAGATGGATACATCCCTTGCATATACAAATCAGATATTGAATTGAGATCTCCAGTGATGTATAATATTATAAAGTATCTATAAATAGTGGCGTATCCAACGAAGGATGATGGAGCAGGGTTATATTCCGAGTATTTACCACCCCACCCTCTCTTCCATTAAAAAAAAAAGATATAATACTGAAATCCATGGAGTAGGTGACTTGGATCGTACATT
Organism: Echinometra lucunter; assembly: GCA_029962745.1. NCBI lineage: Eukaryota > Metazoa > Echinodermata > Echinoidea > Camarodonta > Echinometridae > Echinometra > Echinometra lucunter. The sequence continues at coordinate 3,162,345 of CM057156.1, forward strand.
GTGAATGCTCACTGGAGTTAGAATTTTAGTGACAATACTTTCGAAAGACTGGATCCTGAGAAAATATGATTCTCTCTTTTCTCCTCCCACCCTTTCTCACCATCAGCCTTTGTTTTTATCATTTTGATTGTAGCTTTGGAAGGAACAATGCGGTTAACTAATGGGGCAAACAAAAACGAAGGCATCCTCGAGATCTACCACAGTGGCAGCTGGGGTACGATCTGCAACGATGCGTCATGGACTGAGGTCGAAGCAGAGGTCGCATGTCGTCATCTAGGCTACGATACCGTGACATCGTTCGGCACACCGGACACCTCGACGACGGGCACCATTCAGCTCGATGCAGTGAACTGTTATGGATATGAACTGACGATAGGGAACTGCGCTCATGGAGAATGGGCAAATCCCTCATCATCATGCACACATGATACTGACGTGTGGTTGAGCTGTGAGAATAAACCAGGTAAGAATATGTGGGGGTGTATCCAGAGATATGAAAATTAGGGTAGCAGTGTCGCAAAAATATACAAACAGACAATCGCAAAGGGGTATTTTCCATCGTTTACTCAAGCATGCCTATTGGGTTTTTAAAACGAGGGGGCTAGAACAGGTTTTGATCTCTCCCTTTCAGTGTCAGCCATCATGGCCATGAGGCACAGAAAATAACTTACATCTGTAAGTGGAAATGTCAAACCAAATTTGTCAGCTAAGTTCCGACCATTTAGGATTCGATATTGGACCTCATCATTCCAAAAGATATGTTGATACACAATCCATCTCTCACTACTTTGATAAGTTTTTTTGGTAATCCAATATATACCCGACCTTGTTCGTAGGCGTGGACTCGGAGCGATAGAGTGAAACGAGTGTAAAATAATCAAAGCTGTGACGTGATAGCTTGGTTATCCATTATCAACTTTATACTGTCAATTATCCTGAGGATTGGGCTCTTAGTTCATTTTCAGTAACAAGTTGAAGTTGATATGATTTGTTTAGGAGTGCCTCAATGAAGAATCAGACCTTGAAAGGTGATTCTAGATTTGACACTCTCGTTTTTCGTTAACTCTCGTCATCATCATCATCATCATCATCATCATCACCACCATCATCATCATCATGCTTTCTCTGTCTCTTTAGCTGAGGAAGGTGACGTTCGCCTGGTCAATGGGTTCACACAATCTCAGGGGCGTGTCGAATACTACGACGATCACGGCGAATGGGTAACCGTGTGTGACACAGTGGGGAATATGCAAAACGCCATCGTGGTGTGTCGACAACTTGGCTACCTCACCGCCAGAGAGGCATTCGGCCAGTCGCACTTCGGTCCAGGTTCCGCCAATCAGTCTTTTGATGCTGTAAGTTGCCATGGTTACGAGGCATCGTTTGAAGACTGCAATCACAATTTGTTTGGCCCAGCCGATTGCCCAGAACACGAAAATGACGCTGGGATTATCTGTACTGATCAAGGTATACTTGCGGATTATGTCTGTTTGATATTTTCCAGTCATAAATATTATTAGGGATGCGTATTAAGCCCATCGCATGCACACCCAGGGGCGGCGCTACAGGGGGGGGGGGCAGGGGGGCGAATGGGCGATTTTTTTTTTCAAGTGATTAAAAAAAGGGGAAAAAAGAAAAAAAAAGAGGAGGAAGAAGAAAAAAAGAGGGTGGGAAAAGAGAGGCCTCTGGCTTGCAACTATATAATACCCCTATTTCTTTATCTAAAACGTCAATAAATTGACCTATGGGTCATCTTCCCCCCCCCCCCCCATCAAAATACCCTGGCGCCGCCCCTGTGCACACCTTACGATCCGACTGGTCTGCGACTGAGTGAGAGAAGATGAATCGCAGGGCAGTCACAAGCCTCGGCACCGCACATCTTCCGATCCCACTATATCAATACTGCTGTCTGATTGGCTTGAAATTGGATTGAGCCTGCGATCCAGTTGTAGAGATTCGGCATGTCAGATCCTTACGATTGCCCTTGCGATTTGTCTCTGACCGGTATGCGACTCACAAGCTGACGAGAGCTGTGACGTCATATCTCCTCTCAATCAGTCGCAGACCAGTCGCTGACCAGTCGGATCGGACGTGTCGTAAGGTGTGCGTTGGGCTTTGGAATAAATAGTGTCGAGAGAAATAAGATTGTGTACGTTATGAGTAACTGAATTGGTACCAAGTATATAGTAGAAAAACAGAGAGGGGCAAGGAGAGAGAAAAGAAGAGGTAGGAGTTGGAGAGCGAGAGGGTGATTTGGAAGAATTTAAAACAGCAAAAGAAAGAAAAGTTGTTTCTTTTTTCTATTTCTAATGTACTCTGTTTAAATCATGAAAGTAGGGAACTTGTACGATTACAAATCCAAAGTGAAATTTTCTGTTCAGCTTGATGATATGATTCATGATTTTGATAACTGTGCTCATTTATTTAATCTACTATTTTAACAAATCCAAAGTGAAATTTTCTGTTCAGCTTGATGATATGATTCATGATTTTGATAACTGTGCTCATTTATTTAATCTACTATTTTAAGTTTAATTTTTGACATGACCTACCGAACTACCGCCTAGTACCAAAGTTATCATATGGTGAATAGCAAATGAATCGGACTTAGAGAGAGAGAGAGAGGGAGAGAGAGAGAGAAAGAAGAGAGAGAGAGAGACAGAGATAAATGGACTATGATATATATTACGACATATGATCCGACTCTTGCTCTGTCGACATTTACATCGTCGCCGATATAATTTTAAACTCTAGCTCACGAAGGCGACCTCCGTCTGGTGAATGGCTCAGACTATACAGAAGGTCGACTGGAAATATTCCACGATGGTCAGTGGGGCTCGATCTGTAATACCAACTGGTTCGGCGACGACGCTTCGGTCGCCTGCCGTCAGATGGGACTCGGAAACGTCAAGTACGCTTTCCAGGACTTTGGCTCAGGTCAGGGACCTATCCATCTAGATAATGTGGAATGCAGTGGAACTGAGATGAATATTACAGACTGTCAGACGAGTGAATGGGGAGTAAACGATTGTGGACATGATACAGATGTCGGCATGTCGTGTTTCCTCTTTGAAGGTAATGCGTCGTTCTGATCATTTCATGGCTGTTTCACCTGTTCACGTAAAACGGCTGTTTACGGGACAAACATAAGCGCGGCTTTACAAGAAAAACGCACATACAAAAGTTGGCGGGGGGAGAAACCGCCGTGATAGATATGTGAACGGGCACTGAATGTTCCCGTTTCTTTTTCAGATAAGTTAAGGAGACGACAAGCATATATGAAGTTTTGAAAAGGTCAACTCTAAAGAAGATCAGCACTTAACGAAAGCCATTGTCTAATGTCTATCGAAGTTAGAATCTTATGCACTATCATGATGGCCATAATAGTGAAGGTTACAGTTCGTTATTCCGATCAAGTTCGTTATTCCGAAGGTTCGTTAATCCGAAAACGAAATAAGGTTCGTTAGTCAGAAAATGAAATAAGGTTCGTTAGTTATTTTCGGACTAACGAACCTTATTTCATTTTTGGACCATTGAACCTTCGGAATGATGAACCTTATTTCATTTTCGGATTAACGAACCTTCGGAATAACCAGATAACGAACCTTATTTCATTTTCGGATTAACGAACCTTCGGAATAACGAGCCTTATTTCATTTTCGGATTAACATACCTTCGCAATAACGAACCTTAATTTATTTTCGGACTAATGAACCTTTGAAATAACGACACAAAAATGTTCGGATTAACGAACCCTTTTTCATTTTCGGACTAACGAACATCTAGGTATACGCAATTTGCGTGTTTCGGAATAACGAACCTTCGGAATAACGAACATCACCCATATAGTGAAGGCATCATGATGTAACATTTTCTTGATTCTAATCAAGGGTTCGACGGTTCTAATCCCAGCCTGGCACTGAAGTCTTTATTTTGGAGTTGAATTCAATCCAAAACTATTTGAATTCGCTGCAGAGTAACGGTGATTCTCTCCTTTTTTGAGTGGAATTAACTATTCATGCTATTTGAGCGAGGATGGATTTTTCTCCGTACGTAACGCGGTAACGGACATAAGCCCAGATCCACCCAGAATCCACTATTTTTCAGTAAACTTTACCTGTCCATGATAGATTGTTTTAAGTTATTTAACATTAAAGCTTAGATCCACCCAAAATCTACTATTTTCATTAAACTTTACCAATCAATTATAGATTGTTTAAAGTTATAAGTACTCTCTCTCTCTCTCTCTTTCTCTCTCTTTCTTTCTCTCTCTTTCTCTTTCTCTGCAGAGCCTGGAAATGGTGACGTTCGGCTGACCGGAGGAGCTAACTACAGAGAGGGCAGGGTAGAGGTTTACCAGAACAGTATGAACTCCTGGTTCGGTGTTTGCGGGGACGCATCGTGGGACAAGGTGGACGCACAGGTCATCTGTAACGAATACGAACTCGACCTCGAATCCGAAAACGAGGATTTCGGACCTAGACTATATCCCGGTTTCATAAACAATGTTGAATGTATAGGCACAGAAAGCAGCTTCGATCGTTGCGAATTTGGCTCGGACAATGAGAACTGCGAAACAGTCGGGATTGTGTGTAAAGAATTTACAGGTAAAATCAAAATAAATATCATATCAAATGGTTTCAATCGCAGTACCTTTTCACGTAATGAAAGGTTCTTGATAAAGTTTGAATTGCATGCAGATAAAGTTTCCCTTCCCTATTCTGTATTCTGCAAGCTAGTGTTAACCAATCTTTATTAATAAAATAAAAGCAAAATTTCATTTCATTTCCATTTTCAACTCAGATATAACATACATAATTTTCAACCCAAAATAACATACATGGTTGCACAACATACATAATTGTACATAATCATTACATAAGAAATTGTCAAAGTGAAATTTTACAAATTAAGCAAAAAATAAACGTTGAAAACGGAGGGGAATGCTAAAAAGCTAGGCTTGTATTGTGCAAACCCCTCAAAAGAAAATACATGTGTAAAAATATGAATTGTACTTATAAATTTTTATTTTTTTAAATAGTTACGGATAAAAAAAATAATTAGAAAAAGGATTATAAAAGAGATGAATACAAAGACGAACAAAAGGAACAAGGTAAACAAGGTAAACAATGTAATGTTCTTCATGAACACATGACTAAAATAGAGAATAAATAAGCCTTAACATTTCATTAATACTCGCGTAATATTCAAGTTCAAGTTTCAAGTTCAGGTTTTATTTCCAATATAACACAGGACATAATTTTTTTTTTTTTTTGAACAGAAATATCGTAAATCAACATACATGTACATCATTTTTTTCCTTCTATTTAACATCAAAACAAATTAAATGTCTGCTTCACATAGTGTATTAAAAGAAAAAAAATGATATTGGAAAGGAGAAATCCACAAAAAAGCAATGCTTGTAATGACGTGGATTCCTCAAGAAAGAAAAAGGAAAGAAAAAAGTAAAGAAAGAAAATATGATTTCATGGAAACAACAACAAAATGAGGCTATTGTTTTTGGCTCCTGCAGTTTCCCCATCGGAAGGTGATGTCCGAGTTCGTGATGGGAATACCGTTGACGAAGGTCAACTTGAGATCTACCACGACGGCGTATGGGGATTCATCTGCAAGACAAACTGGGGCAGGAACGAAGCTCAAGTAGCCTGTCGCCAACTCGGCTACGACCACGTTCGTCAGAATATCATCAACACAGACTATGCGGATAGACCGTTCCACCTCGACAACGTCCGATGCGATGGGACAGAGGATAGCCTGGTCGATTGCGAGCATGATCCATGGGGCGATGTCAACTGCTACACAAACTACGGGGTTGGGGTCGCGTGCTCAGAAACTCCAGGTAAATTCCTTGCAATTATACTTGTAGTGTTATCAATATGTTTTAAGGGAGGAAACTATGATATCTGCCAATAACCTTTTCGTCAGGGGCGTAGACAGCGCGGGGGGGGGGGGGGGATGAGGGGTATGCACCCCCCCCCCCACCTCACAAGGTGGGGTGACATGTACAATCATCCCCCCAGGTTTTAGGGAAGGATGTTTGCTTACAATTAAACTGAATTAACATGTTTAGAAATGATAAGAACAGCAATAATGATAATGATAATTATTATCATTATAACAACAACAATAATAATAACAACAACAATAATAATGATAATAATAATAATTAGTAATGTATTATTATTACTATTATTATGCTTATGATAATAATAATAGTTATCATCATCATCATCGTCATTGTTAATGTGACTGAAATGACGATTACTATCATAACTATATCGATCATTATCTAATTTATGTGGTTATTTATATTACTTCTGGGTAATTTCGGCGCCGTCACAGTTTTTCTGAAGTGGTGTAACAACAAAATTAAAAAAAAAAAAAGATAAATAACGTGATGCAAATTTGGAATAATGTGTGTCAGTCCATATTCTATATTCGTTTTGCACGGTGCGTATATCTTCTATTTATGTCTGTGCATTCGGGTGTATGGGCACGCGTGTGTGGGTGCGTGTGTGGGTGTGTGTGTGTGTGTTGTGTGCGTGTGTGTGTGTGAGGGTGTGTGTGTGTGTGTGTGTGGGTGTGTGCGTGTGTGTGTGTGTGTGTGTGTGCGTGTGCGTGTGTGTATATCTGTATACGAAATTGATCCTCGATTTCTCGTGAAAGGCAAATCATCCCCCAGGTGTAAGAACCTATCTACGTTACTGCTTTTCGTTAATATTAACTAAGCATCCATGGCATTTTGGACATTTTTAAAAGTATAATCGTTTTGTTGCAGAATCAGATGGTTTCACAATCTGTATACCTTGCCAACTCGTGTAGGTTCAGAAAAAAACCTTTTCATGTTTCCCAGCTTTTTCTAAAAATCCATCCCATCTTTAGTAGGAAAAATGAAACATGTATAACAATCTTGCTTATAAAGCCAGCACAATATTTTTATAGGCATGATCACTAGTTTGAATCTTCAAAATGAACTCGAATGTCATCTTGATTTGTCACAATGACCATGCAATGAACATGATGACTATGATACTGCATTACGAATACTTTGACCGAGAAAAGTTTTTATTTTGCTAACTTTGTCGACCAAAAGGTACGACTTTGTTAATTTTTTTTTAATGGTTTTGACTCAATATCAATATGACGAACGACATTACAATATTGAGGGGAAAACCAATTTTTTATCTAATCCTAAATGAAATTTCAATTTTGTTTTCCTTGTGTTTTGCAGTTGGCCTGGAAGGATGGGCGATCGCCCTTATCGTTGTATTCTCTGTCTTAGGAGTCGGTTTCGGAGTCAGCGCCATAGGATATGTTCTTTACAGGAAAAAACGTTAATCGTGCACATCAATGCTATTTTAATGGAGGCGGGTGACTAAACGAAAATAATCAGACAAGCAAAGTAGAAAGTCTTCGCGATTTCCTTCATATTTTCTCTGTGAATAGAGTGGTTGTGGAGTCAGCACAATCGGATCTGTCCTACACAGGAAAAATACCCGCGCTACATATACCATGTATACATTATGAATAATATCAGGGTTGCAGTTTTCACAGGGGCAACAATCGCCTCTATCCCCATCGCCCGCCTCCCCCACCATAGCGCTGCTTCTGATGTATTTGAGGAAACGCTGCTTAGACTAAACACGCTGAATATCTTATGATAAGATGGTCTTTCTTTGATTTATTTGTTTTTAAGTTAATAATTGGGTAAGTCATCAATGTTTAACTCTTTGGTTAAGTTTTGATATGGATTTTCCCGCCCATTTTCGTCACCTTTTCATTTGTTTTCAAGTTGTTATAATAGCAACTCTGGCTGGAACGGCAACTTTCATTATAAGAGTCAATCAGGAAGCAGAATTCTCACTGTTGCCATAGTAGTTACCATTCCAGCAGGTGTTACCATCATAGCAACTTTTTATGAAACAGGGCCCAGTCTTTTACCATTCTTGCTTTCTCGTGATGTAATTTGATTTCAACTTTTCTTTGAAAAATAGAAATGATTACATATAATGTGGAACGCTATATCATTAAAATTATTGATTTCGCATTATACACCACCCACACGTACGCTGTATATTTTTGTGACACTCGGATCGTTGTCCGACCGTATACCTGGGAGACGAATTTGAATGAATCTTTGACGAAAATGACTGCCAATAGACGACCCAGCTACTGTGACAGACGAATTTGAAACGCAATCAACGAAAATGGGTGACAAAGCACGAAATTGAATGACTATGCATCAAAATTGATCGACCATAGGCGAAACTTAAACAAACTATTCTCACATTCCACAGGAACGAGACAAAAGTGAAACCACATTTAAAATAAAACTGAATGAAGAGGCGACGAAAATGGGCGGGAAACCTATATTTGGCAGATAATGCCCATGAGACATGTGAGTGGCTCTAAAATAAATCCGTCATGACTTTCACAATGTCTCTTAGACTGAAGAATCGTGTAACATGTCAGAGGAACATATTATTTCACAGGCTCATGTCAAGAAAATTAATCCAGAAAGTTACATTTCGTTGATATTATGTATGCCATTTAAATGTGTATGTGTTTATGCATTACATGATCACATTTGTATGTATACAGCGCATTGTAACACAAAAGCGCTATGCAAAATATTGTTGATACGATATAATGTTATAAAATATTATATCTAGTGCTTAAAACAAAATATACGTGTAATTCAGTCTAAATTCTTTGTCAAAGTTATGTATTTCCGCTTTATGTTATTCACTACTTTCCTTTTTACAGTCTACTCAAACAGTGTCAAAGAAAAGTTGATGTTTTGCGGAATTTTGTGTAAAAGAAGTAACAAAATCGTGGTATTATATTTCCAGGGCAAATGTGTCATTGATATATTTTCTCGTAGAACAAGGAGAATCAGATTATCATAATGTTTGGCAAACAGATCTAACACTATTTTGTCTGAACTCTGGTTTGTTGTATTCTTTCTTTTCCTTCGTATTTTCTCATTTGAATGATAGCAAATCATTTTGCGTTGAATGTTGCATAAAAACTGTATGTTACCACATTACGAAGATTTGCTGGACATGAGTGAAGCGTTTATGATCCAGTGATCATGGTATTCGGCATAATTTCACTAAAAAGCGTGATAAATTTTGTTTAAGTAAGGTAGTATCCATTCCAATACATGGCCGGAGAGGTGAAACGCTCGAAGGAAATTTAACTTGATCGTATAATGCCATACTGGTGGCTCTTATGTAAACCCCTTCCTTGACTATATGTTTTAACATGTTTAAGGAATGTAAGAAACGACATGCATGGTTTGTTGTATAATCATGGAAAATGGCTTTCTTGCATTTTATACATTTGCTAATTTTAATTTTCATGATGATGTTATTGGTAGGGCTTATTCTGTAACAATTTCTGTGATAATTAAGAATTTGTTAATTTTGTTGAAGTCTTCTTAACTGGTATAGCTGAAAAGGGTAAATAAACTATAAATCCTGTTACACATGTAGATTACAGTAGTTCTCTTTTCATGCAAATGAATTACAAGCCTCTGTAAAGGTTTCCATTCAAATTTTTGATCTACTGTTATTCTTTGTTTGTTTGTTTGATGTATTCCATAGCAATTTTAGGGAGATTCTAAAGTAAGGCCTTCTGCTTCCTCAATCCCAGTTTCTTCTTCTTCTTCTTCTTCTACTTCTTCTTCTTCTTCTTCTTCTTCTACTTCTTCTTCTTCTTCTTCTACTTCTTCTTCTTCTTCTACTTCTTCTTCATCTCCTTCATCTTATTATTATTCTTTACTACTACTACTATTATTATTATTAGTAGTAGTAGTAGTAGTAGTAGTAGTAGTAGTAGTAGTAGTAGTAGTAGTAGTATTATCATTATTATTATTATTATCATTATTATCATTATTATTATTATTATCATTATTATTATCATTATTATTATCATTATTATTATTATCATTATTTTTATGATTATCATTATCATTATCATCATAATTTGATCATCATTATTCCTATATTGTTTTAAAATGGCCGCCGACTTGTCTATAACGCTCATCTATAATGCCTATGGCAGCCAGGTTTGAGGTTTCCCTTCGGTGGCCGCTAAAGACAGGTTTGACTGTGTGCTTATGTTTATCTCCTAGCAATAGACCTGGGGAGCGTTTCATAAAGAGTTTTGTCTGTGATTTTCAATGACTAATTTGCTTTCACCCAATCAGATGCGAGGATTTTCAGTAGCTTATAACATTTGTCGGTGACTTTTCACCGACAAAACTCTTCATGAAACGCTCCCCAGTTCGTCATGTTCATAGCTCATTTCGAAAAATGACTCCAAATACCTACAGATAGTTTTCTCGGGCACCAGAACGTTTTGCGAAGGACGCGAATGTCGAATAAAAATTGTATGCTTCGAAAATTCGCCAAACTTAAGCTGGGGTTCGGAAGCGTTGTCAATTATTGTTCGAGGGATGCGGGAAACGTTCGCAAACATTTAAAACTTTTTGGAAATTATGCCGAACTAAAAACGAACAATTGGCGACGCTTCCGAACCCCCGCGCATGTTCGGCGAACTTTTGGAGCGTAAAATGCGAATGTTGGACTTTGCCTTTTTTCGGCATTCGCATCTTTCGCAAATCGTTCGCATGCCCCGTGAAAACCGCACTTTAGAGAGGTCCCTTTTTTATGCACTTATAGAATGGTAACTCCCAAAATGACAGAGGTGCCTCATTAATAATATTTCTGTAAAGAGCTTAAAGTGCGATTTCATGGGCACTCGAACATTGACATTCCTTTTTTTACCATCATGTTTCCCCCTCCCCCCTCCCTCTTCCTTTTTCATAATATTTTCTCATTATCATCATCCCTCTTTCATATTTATATCTCTCTTCATCTCTCCCCTTCCATCCTTCCCCTAGAGCTCTTGTCTGTTTTTGTTTTGTTTTATTTTTCTTGTCCTCTGGAATCTGATGGGCAATTCCATGATTAATAACGTTACATTTAAGCAAATTTTCATACCTTTTGATACAGCAACATAAATATACATTTCATTTCAAGTCCTGATCTTGAAACAATATATTCTCTCACCCAAGGTCAACAATACATTTTTTTTTTAAAGTAACTGGACAATGCCGGAGCTGTAATGAGAACTATGATGGTTAGTAACGTTACAAAAAGGGGACACAAGAAAATAATCAATGCTTTTGAAAAAAAAAAAAATCTCTCTACTGTGTTGTACCTCAAACTTAGAGACATATAAGTTTTACTTCTAATATGATAACAAATATTTATCCACAAAAATTTAAAAGTTTTCCTTTCTGTTTTTTAAGTAGACCCCAAAATCTTGGTTAGTCACGTTACGGTTAGTCATGTTACATTTTGTCCAGCACTACGTATTTTAGATTTTTATACCTTTTTAGCAACTTATTTTGGAATATTTTATTTTAATTTGGTGTGACACAATGTCCTTCAGATTATCCAAATTTACAAAAGAAACGATAGTTTTCTGTCTAAGTCTAAAAACTGTGTGTAGTCCATTATGTTTTGTATGGTTCAGATTCTGCTATACAGAGAGACATCTGGAAAAAAAAATGGTTAGTATGAAGCCCCTTTGTATTTACACTTTTTGTATGATTTTAACCCCCTCCCCCCCCCCCCAAAAAAATGACTGAATTTGAGCGAGCAAAAATAAAGTTTGGGGTGATGTCCACTTAATCAAGGAATGTATCTTGCTCCCTCACGGTCCTCTCAGTGGCGGCACCAGGATTGTTAAAGTGGGGGGGGGGGGGCAAATGGAGGGCAAAAGAAAATGTTGGGGGGCAGGGGCAGTCAATTTTTTTTGTGTGTATGGAAAAATTGAGCGTGAAGCACGAGTTTTAGTTGCCTGCGTAAATCCACTTTGAGGAGTGGGGGGGGGGATAAGTGAATTTTTGGACTATTTTTTTTCCTCTTACACACATTTTAATATCAATTATGTGAGCGAGCGAAGCGAGCAAACAAAAAATAACCGCTTTTTTGGTTTTTAATCGCATTTTCGAATAAATATTCTGAAATATGACGAGCGAGCGAGCCAAAGATAGCTTATTTTTCTTGTTTTTAATCGCATTTTAGAAAAGAAATTTTTAAATATGATGAGCGAGCGAAGCAAGCGAACCAAAAATAACCACTTTTTCGGTTTTCAATCGAAGTTTTGAAGAGCAGAAAATGGTATTTTAGAGCGCTTCACAGCTTGAATATGATGCTTATGACAACATCAACTTATTTACAAATTACTGTATAATTTTTCTTTTCAGTCATCAAAATTTCTGGGGGGGGCAACTGGGGGGGCAACTGGGGGGGCAAAGCTTCTGAGGGGGGGGGGGGCAAATGCCCCCCCCATGCCCCCCCCCCCCTTGGTGCCGCCACTGGGTCCTCTCTTTCCTCCTCACTCTCTCCTTCCTGTTTCATTTTCTCCCCTTTATTTCAAATGCATATCATTTACATATTATTCATGTTATTATACAGAACTACTATCTTGTTTTTAAATATGAATGAATTCAAATTATTGTATTTTTATACCTCGAATGCTTTGAGTAATGTACATGCTTTGCAGTTTGGCTTTTGAGCTGCAATAGGGTCTTTTTTTTAAAAGTAGACCTACCCTTTCAATCCAATATTTTATTTCTTCTTTTTCTTCTTTTTCTCCTGTGTCTTCTTTTCTCCTCCTCCTCCTCCTCCTCCTCCTCCCCCTCCTCCTCCTCCTCCTCCTCCTCCTCCTCCTCTTCCTACTCCTTCTAGCTCTTCTTCTTCTTCTTCTTCTTCTTCTTCTATTTCTTCTTCTTCTTCTTCTCCTCCTTTATCTTCCTCATCAAGGCCTATTTTATACGTATAGTCTTGTTAATATCTCTGTGCACAGTTTGTTTTCATTTTGATATTTGCCTTTCGAAGGATACGGTACCACCATTGCATTTTATATCGCAGTGATTGTGGATGGCCAAAAACTTTCTCACAAAAATGGATTGCAAAAGTCTTTGGGCCTTCTTCTTCTGTCTTTTCGTGAGCATTCAGAGCGTGAAAAGTGATGCTGAACAAGTAACCGAACATTTTGACGTGAAACCTGGAGGGGAATCTCATAAAGCTGAAAAACAACTCGTAAGTAGGCCTACTGACCTAATTGTTTCGATGTGAAATGAGTTGTCCCACCCATACACATCCGTGTCTCTTATCTTTTCTTTTGCTGTTTGTTTCATCTTGGCCATGTTGCGTATTGAGTGGGCGTGGCCGTAACAGCTGGGCTGGGGGCCCGGGGGTCACTTCCAATGAAGAGTGGACAGCATCCGCGAGAAAAAAAATGCGGAAAAGGGGTATTTTTTCAGGGGTAGGCGCGGAACGCGAATAGACTCGAGTGTCGAAAGAAATGAAAAAAAAAAAGCCCCCTAACTTAAGGGCCTAAATCACGATAATCTAAAATGCGTCCAGGTCAGGGCTGAGGTCTCCCCAGGGATACTGCGCTTGGCATGAAAATTTGGGTTGAGGCCTTGAGAGCTTAAATTTAAGGGACAGTGCAGCAAAGAAAATTAAAGGAATGGAAACATGATTTGCTTGGTTAAATCATGTTTAAAACCTCCCTGGTTAAATGGAAGCTCCATTAAAGTGCATTTTCTCGGAAAACCAGGGCTGGGGGAATTGATTTAGTTTACTTTGTAAATATTTTATTGTGTTTGTTCAAAAATGTTAAACCTTGTATGTTGATAAAAACAAAAAGATAGAATAAAAGAAAATGCTTTGCTCTGGAACGGTTTTCTTTGTTCTTTTTCTCAATAAGATAAAAATGCTATGCTTTGGAACGGGGGTCTTCTCCGCGGCACATACCCACCACGCATTATATACTGAGCGCCCCCCCTGGGCGCATCGGCGCGTGCAATTTCAGGTACCGTTACTGTACAGTAGCACGCAGCCAGGAATGCTTCCTTCATATCAAGTAAAATCGCTAATTTTCAGATTATAAAATTGTATTTGTTAATGCAGCTTACCAGATATTTGATCCGGTAATTGTTGTGATTCCATATAAAATGATATTGTTTACAGTGATTTTCGTGTCTGATAGGTACACGCGCTATCTGCTTTAGTGCATACACCTTTTTCGTCGACAGAGGGCGCCCATTTGGTTGGAAGCTGACCAACAGTTTATTTTTACATGGAGAGCATATTGTGGGTTCAGAATTCTGGGAGCATCTTCCAAAATAAGCATTCAAATCGCGTTCAAATGGCAGAGATTACACGGCGGGCCGGCAACTCACCCAGCAGATAGCTCAACAACCTGCCCAACACCCTGGTTAAATCGTCACAGTGTTGTCCAGAAACACCGCCATGAGTGCTGGAAAATCACTTTCCCATGGGCCAATGACATACATGTACCAGCCTTGTAAATATTGGCTGTGGCCATAATGAACCCGATTGACACTTGGGAATAAAAATTTGATATGCGAAAGAGAAAATTTAGACAAAAATTTATCGTAGGGAAGCTGGTAAAAATTCACTGCTGTTTCAGTAGAGGCGCTGGTCTGTAAATGTAAATTGCCTTCGTTAACCAGGATCGTCCTCATTTATAAGGATTTCTTTACACAATAAAACTGGGAAAGTTCAATCCCCTTAGAATTGCCAACGCAAGTTGAGAGCACTAGCTCAATGTAAACCTATCGGGTTTCATTACAAGTCTGTGGGAAGATGGACAAGTCTTGAAAGAAGATCGTGAACTGGGGGTATTTCATGACACAGAATCTATTTTTAGCACTCTCAAGGCCCGAAACTGCCGTCTAAGCCCCACAGGACAAGGTGAAATAAAATTGTCCTCATAAACAAGGACAATCTCAATTTATTAGGACACAATTTTTCTTCGTTTATGAGGACAATCCTTGTTTACAGACCAGTGCCTCTACTGTGTTTACATTTCCCGGCCATCCATAGTAATGCAGATTGAAAATGGCGACTATCTTGCGCATGCGCATCGATGCGCAACTAGGTGCAAACGATCTTTCAGATGTTTTCACAAAATTTACGGTGAGATGCCGTAAATTTATATTTCTCTCTCTCTCTCTCTCTCTCTCTCTCTCTTCTGCAGGGTTCATTCAAATGTACATTTCTGTACAAGGCACAGGGAGGAACAAATGAGGTAAGGGTCATTAGCATTGTAGCATGGTCCCCCAAATTCTCTTGGGCCCTGATAACTTGTTATCAATAACAAGTTGCAATAACTGTTATAAGCTACTGAAATCCTTGAATTTGATTGGCTGAGAGCAAATTTGTCATGGAAATGTGGCAGTTACTGATAACAAGTTTTATGAAACATGGCCCTTGTTTTGCTTGCTTACTTTTTAAATCAATCCTGTTGAGTTATGGGCCCAACCAAACCTGCAACAGATAAGGCGGCAGACAGACTCCTAATGCAATTCTGATACCATGAATATTCAATTACTTTCCTTTCATGAAATTTGTTTTTAGAACATTAAAGTAATCATGTTGCTGTTTAGTTTTATTTTTTCTATTCCAGGATACTTTTTATTCCCACTCTTGTGTGATCTACAAAGGCACACAAATCATCCCATTTATCTGTACATGTATGTGTATTTCCATCTTGTTCATTTTCTCCCAGAGGCGGTGCTACATGGATTGAAAAAAGGAGAAAAAGAAGAAAAAAGAGGAGGAAGAAGAAAGAAGAGTACGGGGAAAGAGAGGGCTCGGTCATGCAACTATATAATACCCCTGTTTGTTCATTTAAAATGTAAATAAACTCATCTCTAGGTCATCTCCCCCCCCCCCCCCCCCCCCCCCCCCCCCCATCAAACTACCCTGGTACCACTGCAGCTCTTGCTTGTCAGAGATCTTTGGATGTATACCATTTACAGTATGTGATGAAAGATTTTCTGCCCATGAGCAAACATCTCTGTGAAGGAAATGTGTCCCTCCCTCCCTCCCTCCCCCCCCCCCCACCATTTTTAAAGAGCTCCTTACGGACCTTGAGTTTATTTCCCCAGGGTCCACATCAGTAGTATTAACCCATAGAAGTACAGTGTCACCTTTAGGAGACGCTTTTGCAGTATCTGTTGGTCCAGAATGTTGGGCAGTACATATCATACATGAGCAGAAAAAGAAAAATGCACTGACAAATTTGAGCCCATTCCCATCGCTGTATGGTGTGACATTCTCGAATTAAGCAGTTTAAGTGTAACTAATAAGTAAACTCTTTAAATTGGCAATGCAGTGAATAATATATAATCACTATTTCTGTGTTCAAATTAGCAATTTCTGATTCAATTTTACAATTACATTTCATTTTGGTTTATGTTATACCCATATTTATTTTTTTTTCAAGCTATGTAAACGTGGAAAA
Organism: Echinometra lucunter; assembly: GCA_029962745.1. Lineage (NCBI taxonomy): Eukaryota > Metazoa > Echinodermata > Echinoidea > Camarodonta > Echinometridae > Echinometra > Echinometra lucunter. The sequence goes on from CM057156.1 coordinate 3,178,725, forward strand.
AAAAATTGTATTGCCAATTTGAGGATTGAAGATGATTAATTCTGACCTCAAGAAAGCTCTGTACTGCTATGAGTCAATGGGCCTTGTAACTTTTATTACCCCAGTAGGTACCAATTTAATGCACCTGGGTTGAGAGGGACATGATTATGTGGGCAAAATACCTTGTCCACAGATTGTAAGCACCAAGCCAGGATTGAACCCAGCACCTTTTATATGAGAGGCAAGAGTTTTCACCACTATACCATGGTGCTATATGTTTGTTTATTGATTATTGTTCCAGATATTTCATTCATCTTGTTTCTTTTATAGGATTGGGAGATGAGTCTTGAAAAGGATGATTATGGTGTCTATTCCTGTTCCGTTGCTAGACCTCAAGGAACATCGTACATCTTCTTTCAACAATTCAAAATGAAAATTGCTGGAGCTAAACTGGAATCAGTGGAAGCAGTTGTAAGATAATACCTCTAAGTCTTTTCATATTTGTGACAGAATATTAGGTTTATAGCCACTTGGTCTACTACCAGTTAGTCTAATTTCCTGATTGTTTAATACCACTATGGCTAATACCCACTTGAACTAATTGTCATTTTGTCTGATGATCAAATGGTCTAATAGCCACTTCGTCTGCTTAGTTTTCCTCATTTTGTCTCATGACCATTTGGTCTATTACCAGTTCGTCTAATCAGATAGACTAAGTGGTGTTATACCAAGTGGGTATTAGACAAAATGGGCATAGCCTAAATGGAAATTCGATGAAATGGTAAATGGGCTAGTGACAATTAGACCAAATGGTTATTAGACGAACTGGTTGTAGACGAAATGGGATTAGACCATGTGGGATGAGACCGAATGGGCATTAGACAAAGTGGGACTGGACCAAGTGGCAATTCACTGAATAATGCATGATCATGGCACTTTTTTAATGAGAATTTGATTCCATGCAATCTATAGAACTCAAAGGATGGGTCTAAAACAAATGGAATTATTTATGTAAACAAGATTATGTAATGAATATTCAATTGTTAATTTGATTTTTAACAAATGTAGAGAAACACAGAAGAAACCTTCATTTAAAGGCATTAGCGAACTTTGTGAGCAGCCGATTAAAAAAATTGTTTTTTGCCTCCCTCCGCGTGATACGCCAATACACACAGTACAATCCGGTGAGCCATGCGCGCATGCGCACTCCTTACATCTAGTCTGTGCAACCGACCCTTATATATTTTTCAAACATTGGTTCACATTTCTAATATTTGAAAATACTTCCTGTGGATATTATACTTTGAAACTTTCAGACTGGTATTTTACACTATAACCCTTACATTTATCCCATTTTCAAGTAGCAATATAATTTTATTTTTAATTATAACAATGTTAAACAATGCTTTTAATTAAATTTCACCCATCCTCTCCAAAAAAAAAAGAGAATATCACTTTAATAAGATATGGTAATAATCATCAGCAACATGTTTTCGAGATTATACTTGGCTTCATAACATTCCATTGTTAATTTAATTTTTAACAAATAGTTATTGTTTAACCCATTCGTGACAGAGGTCCACATTTTGTGGTTTGGCCTAATATCTTTTGATGCAAAGCCCTAAAAATCATACCAAATACATGAGCAGAAAGAGCAAAAATTTCTACACAAACTGTGCCCATTTTGGTTGCATCAATATTTGTTGTTTGATGCTGAAATTTTTTTTAAAGGAAAATAAGCATTAAAATCCTTAAATTGGCAACGTGATAGAAAGTTTAAAATCACCGTTTTCCTCTGCAAATTGGCAACTTTTTGACTTCTCATCATAATTACTGTCAATTTGTATTTATTTCAGATACATGACGTTTTATAAGAAAAATGTAGCAATAAAATAAAAATGTTGGTGTTGCCAATTTGAAGAATAAAAGCTGATCAAATTAGGCTTTAAATAATTCCTGTCACGAATGGGTTAAATATTTGTGCTTAGACTACATGTATTTAATTTTCTAAACAAGAATCACATGATGGCACAGAAACCTTGGGCCATGTATCAGCTGATTATCCTGTTATACTTCCTATATATACATTCCTTTCATTCATTGTTTGTATCTATATATCTTCCCCCCCCCCCCTCTCTTATTCTCTCATTCTCTTTCTTTCTCCTCTCTTACCTGTATCAATATCCTGCTGTCCATATCCAGGGTGGTCAAGATCATCCTCTAGAACCGGAGGAATATGTGGTCAGCAAGCGTCATAATGAAGGTAAAATTTCCATGACCATGCCATGAACTACCGTAATCATGGAATATTTTTGGTGTGGAAATTTTCACGTATTTCGCGCGGCAAAACACTTTCATGAAAATAAAACTGCATGAAATATTTTGTTTATTTTGCTCGTGAATCCTGACTGTCCGCGAAGAATTAAAAATGCACAATTGTGTATAACTCGGCTGAGCACTAGAAATTAATCTCGTGAAAATTTCCACTTTTACAGTACATTAAACCTTGTTTGTGTGGGAATGCCTTATTAATTAGAGGAACATTCTGGTTTCTTTCAAAATGTAGAGGTAAGTTAGTAGACCATAGTTAGCCTATTGATTGATAGATGATGATGTACGCATGAATCCAGCTTGTGCAGATGACTAAAGCCTCTATTTTATGTTAAAGTGCCTCTCCCTTTTTCCAAAGACATGGGTTAGGAAATTGAAAAAAATTATCTATTTCCACAGATAATTCTATGATATCTGAACATCCATTGTATTGGAGAGTCATACCACCTCGGGGGGGGGGGGGGGGGGGGGGGGATGTTTAACACGTAGTGTTAATCTACTTCTGCATATTTCACCTTTAGCTGATGCAATTTATAATGATTGAGAATCCTATTTGGTTTACCATATTCAAGTCATTCATAAAGTCATTCGTAACTTTGCGAACAGCTTTATTGACCCCTCTGGTTTGTTGAAAATTATTATATTCCTCTTAAAAGAAGAGGTTATGGCTCAAGAGAAAGAAGATATGAACTGTGAGAGTCATTTTTTGACTAAGAGTGGTGCCATCAAGGAGTTCAGTAGAGTAGGAGTGAGGAAGCTATTTTATCTGATTTGTGTCTCTGCCTGCGATTTTGGGATTGGCAAATTCTTGTACTATCTTCTTTTTGGGGGGAGGGGGATGGGGACTTGCACTTGGTTGTACTATAAGTATTTACTGTCGGACTAAATGTAGATTAAAAAGTGTGCCATTTAGAAATCAAAAGCTTCCTTTGTATCTTCCTTCATGGGTAGATTTATGATTAATTCACCTTTCCCTTATTTTTTAAAATCTTCTTTATTACAGTTCACAGCAAAAAAGATGTATTCAAATCACAGCTCAAGAGACTGACAGTGTTTGCAGAGAGTAGTAAGAAAGAATTGTAACACTAGTATTCCTCATTATTTTTTTTTTTCATTCTTTCTTCAAATTTTGCTATTTCCTGTATTTTTCTAATTTTACCTCTTTAAGAATTTATTTTTCAAATTGTTCTATTAGTTCAAACTTTATGGAGAGTAGTTTTCTCTGTGTCATTCCTAATCAATTCTTTTATGCTTAACATACCTGCACTGAAGATGGTCACAGGTGTAGTTAACCATCAGTTCACACATCAGTGAAAAATGTAATCATGTTTCTCGGGTAAAATGCTGGGTTTCAATATGCACTAATTGTAAGGAATAAAACGCTCTACCATAGAATGTTAAAACATTGCTTTACACATAAACATCAAATTTCATTCATATATACTTCTGTTATTTTGTCAAATAATTTGAAAGGCAGTGACACTTGTTAATGAATGCGGTGCAAACTTTTACTCTGCCACTGCGGATTTACCAGTCTAACATCATGGGCTAAATTCATAAAGGCGGTTTAAACCTCCTTGAGCATACTACGGTAATGATAAGCGTAAATAAGTGCACGTTGCCCATGTGCACACTTAAGTGGAATGGATTCAGTGTGCATGTATGCTTAAAAAAACTCAGGAGGGGATTTTAATGAATACGGTGCAAACTTTTACTCTGCCACTGCGGATTTACCAGTCTAACATCATGGGTTAAATTCATAAAGGCAGTTTAAACCTCCTTGAGCATACTACGGTAATGATAAGCGTAAATAACTGCACATTGCCCATGTGCACACTTAAGTGGAATGGATTCAGTGTGCATGTATGCTTAAAAAAACTCGGGAGGGGATTTTAACCATGGCATAGTCTAAACCTCTTTTTGTCATTTTAGACCAATGAGAATCGGAAAAAAATACACGGGGACTCGGGGCGAATGCGCCCCCGAAACACCAAAAAGAGCCCTGGAAAACTAAAAAAAAAAAACCCTGAAATTCTCATATGGTCCAATGTAAACTGTATTACAATATAGAAAATTTGGGAGGGTGGGCTCTAAAAGTAGCCCTGGAAAAAAAATAATTAATTTTTTCCCTGATGAGAATCGAGTGAATCAATCACCACAAACCTATTAGAATGTACCATTTGTATTGACATTTCTCTTCCATTTTCGTCCAGATTTCTAAGTACCATGCATTTAACACATCGTGTATACTATGTGCATGTACAAGTATGTAATAAACCAGGGAATTCAAGTAATCTTTTTTGTTGATTGGTGTGGAGATAAATCCACTTCAAAAGATTGTCTCGCATTAACTTATATGTGGATAATGTGTAATGACACTGAAATATTATGTTTGTAACTTGGGATTTCTATGTTTATCATGATCTGTATTTGGTTGAACTGTATAGTAGTCTGCATTGGATGATAATTTGTGAGATCAGTAGACTCACCAGTACAGTCTTTTTTTTAAAAATGGAACTTGAAAGAGGATTGATCCACAAGAAAAGAATTTGAGTTTAACATAACAGTACTGTCTATTGACTGTCAACTGTGAAGACCACAAGCTCTACACCATTTAAAGAAAGCAAATACTGGTACCGGGTATATTAAATGCACAGAGCAGCGGACCCTCACTGAGAGCTCTAGTGGGCAAACAAATCAAATTGTTAACTGCTTCTCTAGATTAATTATCTTTAAATGCATGTAATGTGGAACAAAATGAACAAATTCCAAGCAACAAAATCATGTCACGTTGAGATTAAGGAGGTATCCGTGTACTCTGCATAGACATGCCTGAAGTCCATTATCTGAAATGTTTCATATCACAGCTGAAACATTAAACATGTATAAGGAAAGGTCACATGTAGAGATATAGATATATGCAATGTTCTATATTAATCATTTGTATATATTACAGATACATTCCAATGTGTATGAATTCCCTTACAGAATTCTCCATATTTTGCAAATATGAGATCAACAGTAGGGGGCGATATTTCCCACACACGATGCAGACATGGGCACTTCCGGTTTCCATACAAACATCATGGGTCGAGTCTTAACAAGTCCCATAAAAATTATAGTTTTTGAGCGTAGAAAATGCAAACAACAAATTCTGATGCTACCTGCACAGATCTAATAAAATTATCAGGAGAGTTAATGAAAGTTCAATATTTTTGTCAAATGAGTGATTTGTTAACCTGGCTGTACATTTTCTATGGAAGCTGGAAGAAATCTTCTCAAATCGTCGGGACTGGATTTGTATCTGCGCATGTGCTGACCTGCGCGGTATGCAGGAAATGTCGCCCTCTACTGTTGAATTTCATATTTACAATATGGAGAATTGTTTGTCTCTTGATTAATTATCTTTTCTTTTCTTTTTTTAATGCATTGCAATATACTCAGGATTTGTTCTTGAATCTTATGAAAGCTAATTTAATTGAAGGGAAAAGTGCCTTAGAATATACTATGTATCTTTGCTCATTATCAATGAAAAAACTTATGAGTGTTTGGAATGTGAGTTACCCCTTTGGTTTAGTTTGTTTCACTTTGTTGGTGTTTCAAAGATTGTAAAAATGTATTTTTCTTCTTTGTAGGAGAAAGAGTGCATAACCTCATAGTAAAGATAAAATTATGGTGTAGTCTGGACAGATGTATTTATTGGGAAAAAAATGAATGCATATAATAATGTTAATGTGAGAAATACCCAAGAGAAGAAAATCATTGTTTTATTAGACGTAAAAGAAGGTATTTTCCCTCTTCAATATGTATGGCTGTAATGTGAGATAAGAAGTTGGCTTGCACAAGGATGATAAAAAAAAATCTAAAGTGGGGGCATCGTGATAATGTCTGTTTCATGTTGTACTATTACTCTGGCGTATGTATATTTCATGATTCTGTGAAATTTTTTATAGAAGCAATAAAATTATTACATTGTATTGAAAATATTTCTGCTGTCAAGTATTATGCTGATTTTTATTTTGTTACTTTGTGCAGCAATTTTTTTTTAAGTTTTGTTTTTCTCTTTACTGTTGCTCTTAGGAGGGGGAGATAGAGGAATGAAGGAAAGGAAAATAAAAGGGAGGAAGGGAGTGAGGAGATAAAGAAAAGGATTTACAGAGAAGAAGGATGCAGAAAATAATAAATACAGCATTTGTAATGCGCCGTCGATCTAGTTAACTATTCTGAGGCGCAGAAAAGAGAGAAAAGGAGGGGAGGAATGGAGGGGAAAGGACTCAAAGTAGAAGGAATGTGATGAATAAAAATAAAGGGATAGAGTGATAAAGGAAAAGAGAAAGGGGAGAGAAAGGGAGAGATGAGGAGAGAAAGAGTGGATTGACAGAGAGGAAGGATACGGAAAAGAGGAGGAATGAAGGGGAAAGGAGAAATTGAGTGTGAATGGATTAGAGGGACAAAGTGATAAAGGAAGAGAGAAAGATAGAGGGGAGAGAAAGAGAGTGGATTGACAGAGAGGAAGGATGCGGAAAAGAGAGAAGGAAGGGGGAGGAATGGAAGGAAAGGGAGAAAGAATGTGGTAAATAAAAAGGAGGGATAGAGGGATAAAGGAAAAGAGAAAGGGAGAGATGAGGAGAGAAAGAGAGTGGATTGACAGAGAGGAAGGATGCGGAAAAGAGAAAAGGAAGGGGAGGAATGGAAGGAAAGGGAGAAAGAATGTGGTAAATAAAAAGGAGGGATAGAGTGATTAAAGGAAGAGAGAGAGGGGAGAGAAAGAGAGTGGATTGACAGAGAGGAAGGATGCAGAAAAGAGGGGGCTGAATGGAGGGGAAGGAAGAAAGAGTGTGGTAAATAAATAAGAGGGATAACGTGATAAAGGAAGAAGAGAAAGGGGAAATGGGGAGAGAAAGACAAAGGAAGAGAAGGAGGAAGAGAGTGAAGAAAGAAAGGAGGTGCATTGACAGAGAATAATGATGAGAGATAAAAAAGAGGGCGAAAGGGAGAAAGAGATGGTGAGAAGAAGGATAGAGTGATGAAAGCAGAGAGAAAGGGAAAATGGGGAAAGAAAGAGATTAGATTGACAGAGAGGAAGGATGCGGAAAAGAGTGGCATGAATGGAGGGGAAGGAAAAAAGTGAGTGTTGTAAATAAATAAGAGGGATAAAGTGATAAAGGAAGAAGAGAAAGGGGGAAATGGGGAGAGAAAGGCAAAGGAAGAGAAGGAGGAAGGGAGTGAAGAAAGAAAGAAAGAAGGTGCATTGACAGAGAATAATGATGAGAGATAAAAAGAGGGCAAAAGGGAGAAAGAGATGGTGAGAAGAAGGATAGAGTGATGAAGGAAGAGAGAAAGGGAGAAATGGGGAAAGAAAGAAGAGAGTGGATTGACAGAGAGGAAGGATGCGAAAAAGAGGGGGAGGAATGGAGGGGAAGGGAGAAAGTGAGTTTGGTAAATGGATTAGAGGGCCAAAGTGATAAAGGAAGAGAGAAAGAGAGAGGGGAGAGAAAGAGAGTGGATTGACAGAGAGAAAGGATGCGGAAAAGAGAGAAAAAGAGGGGGAGGAATGGAGAAGGGAGAAAGTGAGTGTGGTAAATAAACAAGAGGGATAGAGTGATAAATGAAGAGAGAAAGGGGAAAGAAAAACAAAGGAGGAGAAGAAGGAGGAAGAGAGTGAAGAGAGAAACAGGGTGGATTGACAGAGAGGAAGGATGCAGAAAAGAGAAAAAAAGAGGGGAAAGGGAGAAGAGAGTGTGAGAAATAAAAAGAGAGGCATAAGGTGATAAAGGAAGAGAGAGGAGAGAGAGAAAAGGAGAGATGAGAGAAATACAAGGGAAGGAAGTGAAGAAGGAGGAAGAGAGAAAGAAAGTGGACTGGCAGAGAGGAAGGATGCAGAAAAGAGAGAAAAGGGGGAAGGGAAAAAGGGAATGTGCATGAGAAATAAAAAGAGACAGGGTGATAAAGGAAGAGATAGAGAAAGGAGAGAGATTAGGAGAGATGGGAAGAGGAAGACAGGGGAAGGAAGAGAAGAAGGAGGAGGTGAGTGAAGAAAGAAAGAAGATGGACTGACAGAGAATAATGATGGGGAAAAGAGGGGGAAGGGACAAAGAGAGGTTGGTATAAAAAGAAGAAGGATAGAAAATTGAAGGAAGAATGAGAGGGGAGAGAGAGATCTAAGGGGAGTAGCAAAATGTTGTTCAGATCTCAGTTATGATGAAGTATTTCCGTGGGGGCATGTCGATAACCATCCATTAAAATGGCGGGTGAAGAAGATGGGGACATGGGAAAAGACAGCCTGTGTTGACTCCGGGCGTTGACTGTGCTTCAGAAATTATTTTGTTGTTATTATATGTTGCGCAGTCATTATGATCATGACACACGTTTCTTCAATGTAGGCTACAACTGAGATAGGGTTAAAATGTAAACATAATGGCTTTTTCAAGTATTTCCGCTACCTTGAGTGACATAGATCATGGCAGGAATAGATGCCTTCTCTCAGGACACTCTAATGTCTATTTCATTCTAATTGAACTTTTTAAATAAACAAGCTCGTTCTTCTGATAAAAGAAAAGAGAGGTCTGTGTCATTCTGTTGGTGGGAAATTGCCCCAAAGCTTAGAACTGCATTCTCCTTTGATTTAAAATAGAATGTTTATAAATTTCTAATGGATCGCTTGAGTATGATTACCAGTGGCGTATAAGCAAAAATTCCTTTGGGGGAGGAGGCGGGGGGGGGGGGCAGAAAAAATATGTTACAAAAAGGGGAAAAAAATCATGTCATTTCCGCAACATTTTGTAAATCACTGATATCGTATTAGAAATATTTCAAACCACGTTTGAATTTTATTTGGGGGGCAACCAGGGGCGGCGCCGGTGTATTTTGATAGGGGGCAAGATGGCCCATAGATGAGTTTATTTACGTTTTAGATGAAAAAAAATATATGTATAATTACATAACCCAACCCTCTCTTCTCCCATACTGTTCTTTCTTTTTCTCATCTTTTTTTTTCTTTTCTCCTCTTTTTTTTTCTTTTTTGGTTACTTGAAAAATCAATGGGGGGGACGGCCGCCCCTGTTGGGTGGCGCCCCCAAGCCTCCCCCCTCCCTCTTATCAGTACGCCAATGATGGTTCCCCTTCACTCTGTGTCTTGATAAAGATGAAAGGTTATTTTCAAGTAGAGAAACCTTAGCACTTACAGTACCGTAGGTTTCAAGAGAGTCTGCAGGGAGGGGGCGATATCCACCTCTTGCACTTTTGTCAATATAGAATGTTACGCGTCTGCGTGTAGGGATATTTGGAAAAAGGAAAACAATGAAATCAAGAAAGGTAGAAAAAAAGAGAGAGAGAAAAGTGCTTTGAAGGAGATTCATGAGGGGGAGGGGTGCCAATGTTAGAGAGCTCTTTTAGCTCCTTTCTTATTGTGAAATATCACACTTTCTATTGCTTAAAAAAAAACAGAAAGAGAACATGCTGTTGAGTACCTTTGGAGTAATTTTTATTACTCTTTGCTTCTGATCATCATAATTTTTTTCTCAGGGGTGATAGTGGTAAAGTAAATGCCAACTGTCGGGGGCGTTTGTCATTTGAGGATTTTAAAACGCCGTGACTATGATATCGGCATGAGGGGTAAATAATCTTGGGGATCGTCATTGTCATTAGAAGAATGGACAATTTTTGCCTCATGCACTGATACTTAAGGCTATTGATAGGCTTTTGCAATCCATACAACCCATACTACTCCCTTGTTGCGCCGGCTATTTAGATCGCTCGTTCAAATATGAGAGGGGGGGAACCGCAGTGGGTTTTCCGAGGGGGGTGGGTTAAGTGCATTTTACAACACGCAAATGAAAAGAAAAAGGATATCTGAACCAACCTTAAGGGTTTCACGAAGCATTTATCCCAGATATCGTAATTGCTCTCTTTCTTTTATTGAATGTGAAGTTGAGAAATTATATTTTTGATCTTAACAGCATAGTTGTTTGTTGGAAATTGAGAATTACAAATACGCCTGACATATCTTCTTCAAATGCCATATATTAAGAGCACGGATATACACCTCATTCAATCTCAGAACTCATTGATCAAGTTGTTTGGTCGAAAATGTTGCTGCGATCGTGATTCTAAACCGCATTAAGATTAATGCATAATGTTCACGTAGATATTGGTTGATTCATCGTATTTGAAATCCATGTCGTGTATGAAATAAGTTCTTGATTTTTGTCCAAAATAGATCATTTCTATCGTTCTGTATACACAAGGCCATATGTAGGAATATTTCGGGGGGGGGGGGAATTATGTAAAAATGTTCGAGGGAACGAACGCAAGCGAGGAAGCAAAGCGACCGGGCGTGTCACCGGGGAGCGTTCGCATTTTTAGAACTGAAATTGAACGGCCTAGTGCATGCACACTTTGGAAACATTTTGGAAAATTTTCAATTAAAAGTAAAGTTTGGAAAATTTCAGGAGGGAAACTGCCCCCTGCCTCCCCCACTGTGTACAGCCATGTGTACACAATTTACGGTAGACCTCGGTTACAGACTCGTCCCTCTGTCTTAGTTTTACTGCGTCTATTCCCCTAAACAACTAAACAACAGAGAAATAATCTGTGTACCTAGAAGCCTACAATAATCTTCAGTTCTAGTGAAGGACGTGGGCTTACCATGAAGAAGAAGAAGAAGACTAAAACATAGACTTAATGTCTTATGAAAAAATGCAGCATTTAAATTCTCATTATTTCAAGAACGAAAATATCAGCGTGAAGATAATTCACTGAATTACTGACTGAACAAAAAAGAAATAATTCATTTGAAATTAGTCATAAAGTCACTTTCATAATCTAAAAACGTTTTTAATTTATTTGTTTGTTTTCATTCGAGATTTTTCCGCAATTGATTGAATGTTCACTGAGACAAATAACTATATCTAAAATGTCTCATGGCATCCCGGCATGACATAAAAAAACAAAAACATATATGTTTTTTTCCCCCTCTTCTGTCCATTAATTAGTTCCGTGTGATTTCAGGGACCAATGACCCTTGGAAACGCAAATTTCAGTCAACGCACACTACTTTTGTTTTATTTTGTTTTAGCCCCACAAAATTGTAGAAATTACTCTAAAAACACCATGTAAACCTCTCTGTTTTACAGACGGGAACTTGAGGGCAGTCACCGAGTCTCCGACTTCGGCAAGAATGCAATATAACGAGCAACTTGAACACATCAATCAAACGACTGAGCATGCTGAAGAGAGGTGCTTAATTTTAGCAACAAATTTGACTTTGGCGCGAACAATTTCCTCACAACAGCGTAAACTCAAAGAAAATAAATGGAAATTCTGCCAACTGTCTGCGAGGTTAACGACCACGCATATCTTTAAAAAAGGGAGGGGTTAACCAATTTTCTCAGTAAGGATTTTCTTTATTCCTTCTTCAAAATTAGTTTCGTTGGCACTGACGAATGGCCCTGAAGACAAGGTGGGAGAAAAATGAAAGGCGAATATGAACATAAAGGGGAATGAATCACTGGACAGGAGAAACAAAAATTGAAATAACAATATCATTTTCACTTTCCACTTTAGCATTTGTTTATAAAGTTTACTTGATAGATTTGATAACGAGATACTGAGAAGCGGGAGGGGGCAGAATCTTCCCCGATCAACGGGGAGAACTGACGGGCAGCGGGCGGAATAATTCTAGTCTCTCCACCATTCAGTAAACAAAAAACCTGCAAGTTTTGTTGGTTTTTGTTTTTTTCTAGTTCAAGTTCAGGTTTTATTTCCAATATAACACAAGACATAATTTTTTTCTTCTTTTAAGCAGAAATATCATAAATAAACAAACATACAACATTTTTTTCTCTAATTAACATCAAAACAAAAGTAAATGTCTGCTTGACATAGTGTATTAAAAGAAAAAAAAATGATATTGGAAAAGAGAAATCCACAAAAGCAATGCTTGTAGTGACGTGGAT
>CM057156.1:3191490-3246967 GCA_029962745.1 Echinometra lucunter
GCGCGCGGAACGCGAATAGACTCGAGTGTCGAAAGAAATGAAAAAAAAAAAGCCCCCTAACTTAAGGGCCTAAATCACGATAATCTAAAATGCGTCCAGGTCAGGGCTGAGGTCTCCCCAGGGATACTGCGCTTGGCATGAAATTTGGGTTGAGGCCTTGAGGGCTTAAATTTAAGGGACAGTGCAGCAAAGAAAATTAAAGGAATGGAAACATGATTTGCTTGGTTAAATCATGTTTAAAACCTCCCTGGTTAAATGGAAGCTCCATTAAAGTGCATTTTCTCGGAAAACCAGGGCTGGGGGAATTGATTTAGTTTACTTTGTAAATATTTTATTGTGTTTGTTCAAAAATGTTAAACCTTGTATGTTGATAAAAACAAAAAGATAGAATAAAAGAAAATGCTTTGCTCTGGAACGGTTTTCTTTGTTCTTTTTCTCAATAAGATAAAAATGCTATGCTTTGGAACGGGGGTCTTCTCCGCGGCACATACCCACCACGCATTATATACTGAGCGCCCCCCCTGGGCGCATCGGCGCGTGCAATTCTCGCTACCCCAAATAGCGCTTTCGCCGAGATCCGGGAAAAATCCCTGTAACGCGCATTGCATTATGGGATAGCTTTTCGGTATTACAACTTCCTGTTCGGAAGCCGCGCGCCGCACGCCGATCGTCGCACATGCATATATCGTCTGCTCGAACTCGCTACATAGCTACACTCTCCTGCCGTCGCAAAGATTTTAATGTTTATTTGAACATTTCGTTGATTGTTTATTAGTATTATTACGTCTGTTGATTATCAGTTACGATGGTCTTCTTTTGTGAGGCTGCACAGTGCTGGGCTCATGATTCGAAGCGCAAGAACCCTGACAAATGGGGATGGATGAAGGACGTGACCTGGGTGAAATTTCCCACCGATGCCAGCACATTGCACGGTATTCCTCTGTCAGTTAAGATTTTTTTTTTAGTTCAGAAACTGATTTTTTATCCATCTTGTGGTCGACGAAAGATTGAACGGAATGAATGCAGTAGTGTATATGTTGAGCGTCTAGTCGAATGTGATCGTGATGTCAGGCTGGTCGCTAAATGAAAATTTTAAGATATTTGTTTTTTGTTTTTATTTTTTCATAACCAGATTTAAACATTAAAAAAAATATTTTTGCGTAAAATATATTTTTTGTTTTTATTAATAATTCAAACTGAATTAAAACTAACCAGATTAAATAAAATTTATTATAATCTGTACATATTACGCTGATTGGCATCGATTTCAGCGTGGTTGGAACACAGAAATAGAAGACGTCTTCTATTTCTGTGGGTTGGAAACTAAGTATCGCGAACCTCGCGCGAGCATGACTCTGAACCGGAAGTGGTGATGACGACCCGACGGAGTAAAAATTATCTCGTCTCGCGCATTATGAGATTTTTGTTCCTATTAGGGGTAGCGAGAATTTCAGGTACCGTTACTGTACAGTAGCACGCAGCCAGGAATGCTTCCTTCATATCAAGTAAAATCGCTAATTTTCAGATTATAAAATTGTATTTGTTAATGCAGCTTACCAGATATTTGATCCGGTAATTGTTGTGATTCCATATAAAATGATATTGTTTACAGTGATTTTCGTGTCTGATAGGTACACGCGCTATCTGCTTTAGTGCATACACCTTTTTCGTCGACAGAGGGCGCCCATTTGGTTGGAAGCTGACCAACAGTTTATTTTTACATGGAGAGCATATTGTGGGTTCAGAATTCTGGGAGCATCTTCCAAAATAAGCATTCAAATCGCGTTCAAATGGCAGAGATTACACGGCGGGCCGGCAACTCACCCAGCAGATAGCTCAACAACCTGCCCAACACCCTGGTTAAATCGTCACAGTGTTGTCCAGAAACACCGCCATGAGTGCTGGAAAATCACTTTCCCATGGGCCAATGACATACATGTACCAGCCTTGTAAATATTGGCTGTGGCCATAATGAACCCGATTGACACTTGGGAATAAAAATTTGATATGCGAAAGAGAAAATTTAGACAAAAATTTATCGTAGGGAAGCTGGTAAAAATTCACTGCTGTTTCAGTAGAGGCGCTGGTCTGTAAATGTAAATTGTCTTCGTTAACCAGGATCGTCCTCATTTATAAGGATTTCTTTACACAATAAAACTGGGAAAGTTCAATCCCCTTAGAATTGCCAACGCAAGTTGAGAGCACTAGCTCAATGTAAACCTATCGGGTTTCATTACAAGTCTGTGGGAAGATGGACAAGTCTTGAAAGAAGATCGTGAACTGGGGGTATTTCATGACACAGAATCTATTTTTAGCACTCTCAAGGCCCGAAACTGCCGTCTAAGCCCCACAGGACAAGGTGAAATAAAATTGTCCTCATAAACAAGGACAATCTCAATTTATTAGGACACAATTTTTCTTCGTTTATGAGGACAATCCTTGTTTACAGACCAGTGCCTCTACTGTGTTTACATTTCCCGGCCATCCATAGTAATGCAGATTGAAAATGGCGACTATCTTGCGCATGCGCATCGATGCGCAACTAGGTGCAAACGATCTTTCAGATGTTTTCACAAAATTTACGGTGAGATGCCGTAAATTTATATTTCTCTCTCTCTCTCTCTCTCTCTCTTCTGCAGGGTTCATTCAAATGTACATTTCTGTACAAGGCACAGGGAGGAACAAATGAGGTAAGGGTCATTAGCATTGTAGCATGGTCCCCCAAATTCTCTTGGGCCCTGATAACTTGTTATCAATAACAAGTTGCAATAACTGTTATAAGCTACTGAAATCCTTGAATTTGATTGGCTGAGAGCAAATTTGTCATGGAAATGTGGCAGTTACTGATAACAAGTTTTATGAAACATGGCCCTTGTTTTGCTTGCTTACTTTTTAAATCAATCCTGTTGAGTTATGGGCCCAACCAAACCTGCAACAGATAAGGCGGCAGACAGACTCCTAATGCAATTCTGATACCATGAATATTCAATTACTTTCCTTTCATGAAATTTGTTTTTAGAACATTAAAGTAATCATGTTGCTGTTTAGTTTTATTTTTTCTATTCCAGGATACTTTTTATTCCCACTCTTGTGTGATCTACAAAGGCACACAAATCATCCCATTTATCTGTACATGTATGTGTATTTCCATCTTGTTCATTTTCTCCCAGAGGCGGTGCTACATGGATCGAAAAAAGGAGAAAAAGAAGAAAAAGAGGAGGAAGAAGAAAGAAGAGTACGGGGAAAGAGAGGGCTCGGTCATGCAACTATATAATACCCCTGTTTGTTCATTTAAAATGTAAATAAACTCATCTCTAGGTCATCTCCCCCCCCCCCCCCCCATCAAACTACCCTGGTACCACTGCAGCTCTTGCTTGTCAGAGATCTTTGGATGTATACCATTTACAGTATGTGATGAAAGATTTTCTGCCCATGAGCAAACATCTCTGTGAAGGAAAATGTGTCCCTCCCTCCCTCCCTCCCCCCCCCCACCATTTTTAAAGAGCTCCTTACGGACCTTGAGTTTATTTCCCCAGGGTCCACATCAGTAGTATTAACCCATAGAAGTACAGTGTCACCTTTAGGAGACGCTTTTGCAGTATCTGTTGGTCCAGAATGTTGGGCAGTACATATCATACATGAGCAGAAAAAGAAAAATGCACTGACAAATTTGAGCCCATTCCCATCGCTGTATGGTGTGACATTCTCGAATTAAGCAGTTTAAGTGTAACTAATAAGTAAACTCTTTAAATTGGCAATGCAGTGAATAATATATAATCACTATTTCTGTGTTCAAATTAGCAATTTCTGATTCAATTTTACAATTACATTTCATTTTGGTTTATGTTATACCCATATTTATTTTTTTTCAAGCTATGTAAACGTGGAAAAAAAAATTGTATTGCCAATTTGAGGATTGAAGATGATTAATTCTGACCTCAAGAAAGCTTTGTACTGCTATGAGTCAATGGGCCTTGTAACTTTTATTACCCCAGTAGGTACCAATTTAATGCACCTGGGTTGAGAGGGACATGATTATGTGGGCAAAATACCTTGTCCACAGATTGTAAGCACCAAGCCAGGATTGAACCCAGCACCTTTTATATGAGAGGCAAGAGTTTTCACCACTATACCATGGTGCTATATGTTTGTTTGCTGATTATTGTTCCAGATATTTCATTCATCTTGTTTCTTTTATAGGATTGGGAGATGAGTCTTGAAAAGGATGATTACGGTGTCTATTCCTGTTCCGTTGCTAGACCTCAAGGAACATCGTACATCTTCTTTCAACAATTCAAAATGAAAATTGCTGGAGCTAAACTGGAATCAGTGGAAGCAGTTGTAAGATAATACCTCCAAGTCTTTTCATATTTGTGACAGAATATTAGGTTTATAGCCACTTGGTCTACTTCCAGTTCGTCTAATTTCCTGATTGTTTAATACCACTATGGCTAATACCCACTTGAACTAATTGTCATTTTGTGTGATGATCAAATGGTCTAATTGCCACTTCGTCTACTTAGTTTTCCTCATTTTGTCTCATGACCATTTGGTCTATTACCAGTTCGTCTAATCAAATAGACTAAGTGGTATTATACCAAGTGGGTATTAGACAAAATGGGCATAGCCTAAATGGAAATTCGATGAAATGGTAAATGGGCTAGTGACAATTAGACCAAATGGTTATTAGACAAACTGGTTGTAGACGAAATGGGATTAGACCATGTGAGATGAGACCGAATGGGCATTAGACAAAGTGGGACTGGACCAAGTGCATCACTGAATAATGCATGATCATGGCACTGTTTTAATGAGAATTTGATTCAATGCAATCTTTAGAACTGAACTCAAAGGATGGGTCTAAAACAAATGGAATTATTTATGTAAACAAAATTATGTAATGAATATTCAGTATTGTAGAGAAACACAGAAGAAACCTTCATTTAAAGGCATTAGCTAACTTTTTGAGCAGCCGATTTAAAAAAAATTGTTTTTTGCCTCCCTCCGCGTGATACGTCAATACACACAGTACAGTCCGGTGAGCCATGCGCACATGCGCACTCCTTACATCTCGTCTGTGCAACCGACCCTTATATATTTTTCAAACATTGGTTCACATTTCTAATATTTAAAAATACTTCCTGTGGATATTATACTTTGAAACTTTCAGACTGGTATTTTTACACTATAACCCTTATGTTTATCCCATTTTCAAGTAGCAAAATAATTTTATTCTTAATTGTAACAATGTTAACCAATGCTTTTAATTAAATTTCACCCATCCTCTCCTAAAAAAAAAGAGAATATCACTTTAATAAGATATGGTAATAATTATCAGCAACATGTTTTCGAGATTATACTTGGCAGGGCTCTACAAACCCACTTGCCCGAAAGGGCAAGTAAATTCACTCAAAGCTATCATGAGAACAAATTTTAAAAATCAGTTAATATTTTGCTCATAGTGCAAGTACATCTTTAGCAATTCAAGCTGTCATGAATTTTCATAATTTGTGGAAATAGAGGAAGTGAGATGTGTTTTCGGGCAAGCAAGGTTATGTTTTGGGAAAGCAATTTTCAAAGAAACTTGCCTAACGGGCAAGCAGGAAAAAAAAAATTTGTAGAGCCCTGCTTGGCTTCATAGCATTCCATTGTTAATTTAATTTTTAACAAATATTCTTTAAAAAAATATTTGTGCTTAGACTACATGTATTTAATTTTCTAAACAAGAATCGCATGATGGCACAGAAACCTTGGGCCATGTATCAGCTGATTATCCTGTAATACTTCCTATAAATACATTCCTTTCATTCATTGTTTGTATTTATATATCTCTCTCCCCCCCCCCCCCTCTCTCACTTACTCTCTCACTCTCTTTCTCCTCTCTTACCTGTATCAATATCCTGCTGTCCATATCCAGGGTGGTCAAGATCATCCTCTAGAACCGGAGGAATATGTGGTCAGCAAGCGTCATAATGAAGGTAAAATTTCCGTGACCATGCCATGAACCACCGTAATCATGGAATATTTTTGATGTGGAAATTTTCACGTATTTCGCGCGGCAAAACACTTTCATGAAAATAAAACCACATGAAATATTTTGTTTATTTTGCACGTGAATCCTGACTGTCCGCGAAGAATTAAAAATGCACAATTGTGTATAACTCGGCTGAGCACTAGAAATTAATCTCGTGAAAATTTCCACTTTTACAGTACATTAAACCTTGTTTGTGTGGGAATGCCTTATTAATTAGAGGAACATTCTGGTTTCTTTCAAAATGTAGAGGTAAGTTAGTAGACCATAGTTAGCCTATTGATTGATAGATGATGATGTACGCATGAATCCAGCTTGTGCAGATGACTAAAGCCTCTATTTTATGTTAAAGTGCCTCTCCCTTTTTCCAAAGACATGGGCTAGAAAATTGAAAAAAAATTATCTATTTCCACAGATAATTCTATGATATCTCAACATCCAGTGTATTGGAGAGTCATACCACCTCAGGGGGAGGGGGGGAGGGGGGAGGGGGGGATGTGTCATAATGATAAAGCTGTTCATTAAGTTATGTATGACTCTACAAACAACGTGAATATTCCTTCATGGGTAGATTTATGATTAATTTACCTTTCCCTTATTTTTCAAAATCTTCTTTATTGCAGTTCACAGCAAAAAAGATGTATTCAAATCACAGCTCAAGAGACTGACAGTGTTTGCAGAGAGTAGTAAGAAAGAATTGTAACACTAGTATTCCTCATTATTTTTTTTTTTTCATTCTTTTTTCAAATTTTGCTATTTCCTGTATTTTTCTAATTTTACCTCTTTAAGAATTTATTTTTCAAATTGTTCTATTAGTTCAAACTTTATGGAGAGTAATTTTCTCTGTGTCATTCCTAATCAATTCTTTTATGCTTAACATACCTGCACTGAAGATGGTCACAGGTGCAGTTAACCATCAGTTTACACATCAGTGAAAAATGTAATCATGTTTCTCGGGTAAAATGCTGGGTTTTCATATGCACTAATTGTAAGGAATAAAACGCTCTACCATAGAATGTTAAAACATTGCTTTACACGTAAACATCAAATTTCATTAAAATATACTTCTGATATTTTGTCAAATAATTTGAAAGCAGTGACACTTGTTAACCCATTCATGACAGAGGTCCACATTTTGTGGTTTGGCCTAATATCTTTTGATGCAAAGCCCTAAAAATCATACCGAATACATGAGCAGAAAGAGCAAAAAATTCTACACAAACTGTGCCCATTTTGGTTGCGTCAATATTCGTTGTTTGATGCTGAAAATTTTTTAAAGGAATATAAGCTTTAAAATCCTTAAATTGGCAATGTGATAGAAAGTTTAAAATCACCGTTTTCCCCTGCAAATTTGCAACTTTTTGACTTTTCATCATAATTTCTGTCAATTTCTATTCATTTCAGATACATGACGTTTTATAAGAAAAATGTAGCAATAAAATGAAAATGTTGGTGTTGCCAATTTGAAGAATAAAAGCTGATCAAATTAGGTTTTAAATAATTCCTGTCACGAATGGGTTGATGAATACAGTGCAAACTTTTACTCTGCCACTGCGGATTTACCAGTCCAACATCATGGGCTAAATTCATAAAGGCGGTTTAAACCTCCTTGAGCATACTACGGTAATGATAAGCGTATATAAGTGCACATTGCCCATGTGCACACTTAACTGGAATGGATTCTGTTTACATGTATGCTTAAAAAAACTCGGAGGGGATTTTAACCATGCCATAGTCTAAACCTCTTTTTTGTCATTTTAGACCAATGAGAATCAGGGAAAAAAATACACAGGGACTCGGGGCGAATTCGCCCCCGAAACGCCAAAAAGAACCCTGGAAAACTAAAAAAGAGCCCCTGAAATTCTCATATGGTCCAATGTAAACTGTATTACAATATAGAAAATTTGTAGAGGGTGGGCTCTAAAAGTAGCCCCGCAAAAAAATAATTAATTTTTTCCCTGATGAGAATCGAGTGAATCAATCACCACAAACCTATTAGAATGTACCACTTGTATTGACATTTCTCTTCCATTTTTGCCAGATTTCTAAGAACCATGCATTTAACACATTGTGTATATTATGTGCATGTACCAGTATGTAATTAACCAGGGAATTCAGGTAATATTTTTTGTTGATTGGTGTGGAGATAAATCCACTTCAAAAGATTGTCTCGCATTAGCTTATATGTGGATAATGTGTAATGACAATGAAATATTATGTTTGTAACTTGGGATTTCTATGTTTATCATTATCTGTTTCTGGTTGAACTGTATAGTAGTCTGCATTGGATGATAATTGTGAGATAAGTAGACTCACCAGTACAGTCTTTTTTTTTATGGAACTTGGAAGAGGATTGATCCACAAGAAAAGAATTTGAGTTTAACCCATTCGTGACATAGGTCCACATTTTGTGGTTTGGCCTAATAACTTTTGATGCAAAGCTCTAAAAATCATACCAAATACATGAGCAGAAAGGGCAAAAAATTCTACACAAACTGTGCCCATTTTGGTTGCATCAATATTCATTTGAAAAACAGCTATTAGCTGACAAGGGCTATCCAACCCATGAGTGGTGAATAAATAAATCAAAAAAAAAAAAAATTGTTTGATGCTGAAAATTTTTTAAAGGAAAATAAGCAGTAAAATCCTTAAATTGGCAATGTGATAAAAAGTTTAAAATCACCGTTTTCCCCTGCAAATTGGCAACTTTTTGACTTCTCATCATAATTTTCTGTCAATTTATATTCATATCAGATAAATGACGTTTTATAGGAAAAATGTAGCAATAAAACAAAAATGTTGGTGTTGCCAATTTGAAGAATAAAAGCTGATCAAATTAGGCTTTAAATAATTCCTGACACGAATGGGTTAACATAACAGTACTGTCTATTGACTGTCAACTGTAAAGACCACAAGCTCTATGCCATTGCTAAAGAAAGCAAATACTGGTACCGGGTATATTAAATGCACAGAGCAGCGCACCCTCACTGAGAGCTCTAGTGGGCAAATCAAATTGTTAACTGCTTCTCTAGATTAATTATCTTTAAATGCATGTAATGTGAAACAAAATGAACAAATTCCAAGCAACAAAATCATGTCACGTTAAGATTAAGGAGGTATCCGTGTACTCTGCATATACATGCCTGAAGTCCATTATCTGAAATGTTTCATATCACAGCTGAAACATTAAACATGTGTAAGGAAAGGTCACATGTAGAGATATAGATATATGCAATGTTCTATATTAATCATTTGTATATATTACAAATACATTCCAATGTGTATGAATTCCCTTACAGAATTCTCCATATTTTGCAAATATGAGATTCAATAGTAGAGGGCGATATTTCCCACACACGGTGCAGACATGGGCACTTCCGGTTTCCATACAAACATAATGGTCGAGTCTTAACAAGTCCCATAAAAATTATAGTTTTTGAGCGTAGAAAATGCAAACAACAAATTCTGATGCTACCTGCACAGATCTAATAAAATTATCAGGAGAGTTAATGAAAGTTCAATATTTTTGTCAAATGAGTGATTTGTTAACCTGGCTGTACATTTTCTATGGAAGTTGGAAGAAATCTTCTCAAATCGTCAGGACTGGATTTGTATCTGCGCATGTGCTGACCTGCGCGGTATGCAGGAAATGTCGCCCTCTACTGTTGAATGTCATATTTACAATATGGAGAATTGTTTGTCTCTTGATTAATTATCTTCTTTTTTTTTTTTTTTAATGCATTGCAATATACTCAGGATTTGTTCTTAATCTTATCAAAGCTAATTTAATTGAAGGGAAAAGTGCCTTAGAATGTATTACGTATCTTTGCTCATTATCAATGAAAAAAACTTATGAGTGTTTGGAATGTAAGTTACCCTTTGGTTTAGTTTGTTTCACTTTGTTGGTGTTTGAAAGATTGTAAAAATGTACTTTTCCTCTTTGTAGGAGAAAGAGTGCATAACCTCATAGTAAAGATAAAATTATGGTGTAATCTGGACAGATGTATTTATTGGGAAAAAAATGAATGCATATAATAATGTTAATGTGAGAAATACCCAAGAGAAGAAAATCATTGTTTTATTAGACATAAAAGAAGGTATTTTCCCCTCTTCAATATGTATGGCTGTAATGTGAGATAAGAAGTTTGCTTGCACAAGGATGATAAAAAAACATCTAAAGTGGGGGCATCATGATAATGTCTGTTTCATGTTGTACTATTACTCTGGCGTACATGTATGTATATTTCATGATTCTGTGAAATTTTTTATAGAAGCAATAAAATTATTACATTGTATTGAAAATATTTCTGCTGACAAGTATTATGCTGATTTATATTTTTTACTTTGTGCAGCAGAAGTTTTGTTTTTCTCTTTACGGTTGCTCTTAGGAGGGGGAGATAGAGGAATGAAGGAAAGGAAAATAAGAGGGAGGAAGAGAGTGAAGAGAGAAAGAAAAGGATTTACAGAGAAGAAGGATGCAGAAAATAATAAATACAGCATTTGTAATGCGCCGTCGATCTAGTTAACTATTCTGAGGCGCAGAAAAGAGAGAAAAGGAGGGGAGGAATGGAGGGGAAAGGACTCAAAGTAGAAGGAATGTGATGAATAAAAATAAAGGGATGGAGTGATAAAGGAAAAGGGAAAGGGGAGAGAAAGGGAGACATGAGGAGAGAAAGAGAGTGGATTGACAGAGAGGTAGGATACGAAAAGAGGAGGAATGGAGGGGAAAGGAGAAATTGAGTGTGATGAATGGATTAGAGGGACAAAGTGATAAAGGAAGAGAGAAAGAGAGAGTGGATTGACAGAGAGGAAGGATGCGGAAAAAAGAAAAGGAAGGGGAGAAATGGAAGGAAAGGGAGAAAGAATGTAAATAAAAAGGAGGGATAGAGTGATAAAGGAAAAGAGAAAGGGAGAGATAAGGAGAGAAAGAGAGTGGATTGACAGAGAGGAAGGATGAGGAAAAGAGGGGGAGGAATGGAGGGGAAAGGAGAAATTGAGTGTGGTAAATGGATTAGAGGGACAAAGTGATAAAGGAAGAGAGAAAGAGAGAGGGGGAGAAATAGAGTGGATTGCCAGAGGGGAGGATGCGGAAAGAAGAGAAAGGAGGTGGAGGAATGGAGGAAAAGAGAGAATAGAATGTGGTAATAAAAAGGAGGGATAGAGTGATAAAGGAAGAGAGAGGGAGAGAAAGAGAGTGGATTGACAGAGAGGAAGGATGCAGAAAAGAGGGGGCTGAATGGAGGGGAGTAAGAAAGAGTGTGGTAAATAAATAAGAGGGAGTAACGTGATAAAGGAAGAAGAGAAGGGGAGAAATGGGGAGAGAAGACAAAGGAAGAGAAGTAGGAGAGAGTGAAGAAAGAAAGAAGGTTGCATTGACAGAGAATATGATGAGAGATAAAAGAGGCGAAAGGAGAAAGAAGATGGTGAGAAGAAGGATAGAGTGAGAGGAAGAGAGAAAGGGAGAAATGGGGAAAGAAAGAGAGTAGATTGACAGAGAGGAAGGATGCGAAAAAGAGGGGGAGGAATGGAGGGGAAGGGAGAAAGTGAGTGGTAAATGGATTAGAGGGACAAAGTGATAAAGGAAGAGAGAAAGAGAGAGGGGAGAGAAAGAGAGTGGATTGACATATAGAAAGGATGCGGAAAAGAGAAAAAGAGGGGGAGGAATGGAGGGGAAGGGAGAAAATGGATTAGAGGGACAAAGTGATAAAGGAAGAGAGAAAGAGAGAGGGGAGAGAAAGAGAGTGGATTGACAGATAGAAAGGATGCGGAAAAGAGAAAAAGAGGGGAGGAATGGAGGGGAAGGGAGAAAGTGAGTGAGGTAAATAAACAAGAGGGATAGAGTGATAAATGAAGAGAGAAAGGGGAGAGAAAAACAAAGGAGGAGAAGAAGGAGGAAGAGAGTGAAGAGAGAAGCAAGGTGGATTGACAGAGAGGAAGGATGCAGAGAAGAGAAAAAAAGAGAGGAAAGGGAGAAGAGAGTGTGAGAAATAAAAAGAGAGGCATAAGGTGATAAAGGAAGAGAGAAAAGGAGAGATGAGAGAAATACAAGGGAAGGAAGAGAAGAAGGAGGAAGAGAGAAAGAAAGTGGACTGACAGAGAGGAAGGATGCAGAAAAGAGAGAAAAGGGGGAAGGGAAAAAGGGAATGTGAGAAATGAAAAGAGACAGGGTGATAAAGGAAGAGATAGAGAGATTAGGAGAGATGGGAAGAGGAAGACAGGGGAAGGAAGAGAAGAAGGAGGAGGTGAGTGAAGAAAGAAAGAAGATGGATTGACAGAGAATAATGATGGGGAAAAGAGGGGGAAGGGACAAAGAGAGGTTGGTATAAAAAGAAGAAGGATAGAAAATTGAAGGAAGAATGAGAGGGGGAGAGAGAGAGAGAGAGGAGTAGCAAAATGTTGTTCAGATCTCAGTTATGATGAAGTATTTCCATGGGGGCATGTCGATAACCATCCATTAAAATGGCGGGTGAAGAAGATGGGGACATGGGAAAAGACAGCCTGTGTTGACTCCGGGCGTTGACTGTGCTTCAGAAATTATTTTGTTGTTGTTATATGTTGCGCAGCATTATGATCATGACGCACGTTTCTTCACTGTAGGCTACAACTGAGATAGGGTTAAAATGTAAACATAATGACTTTTTCAAGTATTTCCGCTACCTTGAGTGACATAAATCATGGCAGGAATAGATGCATTCTCTCAGAACAATCTAATGTTTATTTCATTCTAATTGAACTTTTTGAATAAACAAGCTCGTACTTCTGATAAAAGAAAAAAGAGGTCTGTGCCATTCTGTTGGTGGGAAATTGCCCCAAAGCTTAGAACTGCATTCTCCTTTGATTTAAAATAGAATGTTTATAAATTTGTAATGGAGTATGATTACCAGTGGCGTATAAGCAAAAACTCCTTTTGGGGGGGGGGGGGCGGGGGGGGCAGAAAAATATGTTACAAAAAGGGGGAAAAAATCATTTCCGCAACATTTTGTAAATCACTGGTATCGTATTAGAAATATTTCAAACCACGTTTGAATTTCATTGGGGGGGGGGGCAACCAGGGGCAGCGCCGGTGTATTTTGATAGGGGGCAAGATGGCCCATAGGTGAGTTTATTTACGTTTTAGATGAAAAAAAAATATATATAATTACATAACCAAACCCTCTCTTCTCCCATACTGTTCTTTCTTTTTCTCCTCTTTTTTTTTTCTTCTTTTCTCCTCTTTTTTTTTCTTTTTTGGTTACTTGAAAAATCAATGGGGAGACGACCGCCCCCTGTTGGGTGGCGCCCCCAAGCCCCCCCCCCCCCCTCCCTCTTATCAGTACGCCAATGATGATTCCCCTTCACTCTATGTCTTGATAAAGATGAAAGGTTATTTTCAAGTAGAGAAACCTTAGCACTTACAGCACCGTAGGTTTCAAGAGAGTTCCAGGGAGGGGGCGATATCCACCTCTTGCACTTTTGTCAATATAGAATGTTACGCGTCTGCGTGTAGGGATATTTGGAAAAAGGAAAACAATGAAATCAAGAAAGGTAGAAAAAAAGAGAGAGAGAAAAGTGCTTTGAAGGAGATTCATGAGGGGGAGGGGTGCCAATGTTAGAGAGCTCTTTTAGCTCCTTTCTTATTGTGAAATATCACACTTTCTATTGCTTTAAAAAAAACAGAAAGAGAACATGCTGTTGAGTACCTTTGGAGTAATTTTTATTACTCTTTGCTTCTGATCATCATAATTTTTTTCTCAGGGGTGATAGTGGTAAAGTAAATGCCAACTGTCGGGGGCGTTTGTCATTTGAGGATTTTAAAACGCCGTGACTATGATATCGGCATGAGGGGTAAATAATCTTGGGGATCGTCATTGTCATTAGAAGAATGGACAATTTTTGTCTCATGCACTGATACTTAAGGCTATTGATAGGCTTTTGCAATCCATACAACCCATACTACTCCCTTGTTGCGCCGGCTATTTAGATCGCTCGTTCAAATATGAGAGGGGGGGAACCGCAGTGGGTTTTCCGAGGGGGGTGGGTTAAGTGCATTTTACAACACGCAAATGAAAAGAAAAAGGATATCTGAACCAACCTTAAGGGTTTCACGAAGCATTTATCCCAGATATCGTAATTGCTCTCTTTCTTTTATTGAATGTGAAGTTGAGAAATTATATTTTTGATCTTAACAGCATAGTTGTTTGTTGGAAATTGAGAATTACAAATACGCCTGACATATCTTCTTCAAATGCCATATATTAAGAGCACGGATATACACCTCATTCAATCTCAGAACTCATTGATCAAGTTGTTTGGTCGAAAATGTTGCTGCGATCGTGATTCTAAACCGCATTAAGATTAATGCATAATGTTCACGTAGATATTGGTTGATTCATCGTATTTGAAATCCATGTCGTGTATGAAATAAGTTCTTGATTTTTGTCCAAAATAGATCATTTCTATCGTTCTGTATACACAAGGCCATATGTAGGAATATTTCGGGGGGGGGGGGGGGAATTATGTAAAAATGTTCGAGGGAACGAACGCAAGCGAGGAAGCAAAGCGACCGGGCGTGTCACCGGGGAGCGTTCGCATTTTTAGAACTGAAATTGAACGGCCTAGTGCATGCACACTTTGGAAACATTTTGGAAAATTTTCAATTAAAAAGTAAAGTTTGGAAAATTTCAGGAGGGAAACTGCCCCCTGCCTCCCCCACTGTGTACAGCCATGTGTACACAATTTACGGTAGACCTCGGTTACAGACTCGTCCCTCTGTCTTAGTTTTACTGCGTCTATTCCCCTAAACAACTAAACAACAGAGAAACAATCTGTGTACCTAGAAGCCTACAATAATCTTCAGTTCTAGTGAAGGACGTGGGCTTACCATGAAGAAGAAGAAGAAGACTAAAACATAGACTTAATGTCTTATGAAAAAATGCAGCATTTAAATTCTCATTATTTCAAGAACGAAAATATCAGCGTGAAGATAATTCACTGAATTACTGACTGAACAAAAAAGAAATAATTCATTTGAAATTAGTCATAAAGTCACTTTCATAATCTAAAAACGTTTTTAATTTATTTGTTTGTTTTCATTCGAGATTTTTCCGCAATTGATTGAATGTTCACTGAGACAAATAACTATATCTAAAATGTCTCATGGCATCCCGGCATGACATAAAAAAAAACAAAAACATATATGTTTTTTTCCCCCTCTTCTGTCCATTAATTAGTTCCGTGTGATTTCAGGGACCAATGACCCTTGGAAACGCAAATTTCAGTCAACGCACACTACTTTTGTTTTATTTTGTTTTAGCCCCACAAAATTGTAGAAATTACTCTAAAAACACCATGTAAACCTCTCTGTTTTACAGACGGGAACTTGAGGGCAGTCACCGAGTCTCCGACTTCGGCAAGAATGCAATATAACGAGCAACTTGAACACATCAATCAAACGACTGAGCATGCTGAAGAGAGGTGCTTAATTTTAGCAACAAATTTGACTTTGGCGCGAACAATTTCCTCCACAACAGCGTAAACTCAAAGAAAATAAATGGAAATTCTGCCAACTGTCTGCGAGGTTAACGACCACGCATATCTTTAAAAAAGGGAGGGGTTAACCAATTTTCTCAGTAACGATTTTTCTTTATTCCTTCTTCAAAATTAGTTTTCGTTGGCACTGACGAATGGCCCTGAAGACAAGGTGGGAGAAAAATGAAAAGGCGAATATGAACATAAAGGGGAATGAATCACTGGACAGGAGAAACAAAAATTGAAATAACAATATCATTTTCACTTTCCACTTTAGCATTTGTTTATAAAGTTTACTTGATAGATTTGATAACGAGATACTGAGAAGCGGGAGGGGGCAGAATCTTCCCCGATCAACGGGGAGAACTGACGGGCAGCGGGCGGAATAATTCTAGTCTCTCCACCATTCAGTAAACAAAAAACCTGCAAGTTTTGTTGGTTTTTGTTTTTTTCTAGTTCAAGTTCAGGTTTTATTTCCAATATAACACAAGACATAATTTTTTTCTTCTTTTAAGCAGAAATATCATAAATAAACAAACATACAACATTTTTTTTCTCTAATTAACATCAAAACAAAGTAAATGTCTGCTTGACATAGTGTATTAAAAGAAAAAAAAATGATATTGGAAAAGAGAAATCCACAAAAAGCAATGCTTGTAGTGACGTGGATTCCTCAAGAAAGAAAAAGGAAAGTAAAGAAAAGAAAAGAAAAGAAAAGAAAAGAAAAGAAAAGAAAAGAAAAGAAAAGAAAAGAAAAGATGGAGGAGGAGGAGGCTTCATGCAGAGGACATGGCATAAGTCTAATCCGCCTATGCACATTATGATATTAATATGACCTTCCAATTCTCCTCCCCCCCCTCTCTCTCTCTCTCTCTCTCTCTCTCTCTCTCTCTCTCTATCTATCCATATATATATATATATATATATATATATATACATAATGTTGGATTTACACATGGCGTACCTTCGACTCTTTTTGAAGTTATTACTGTCTACATTATATATATATATATATATCCTTCTCTCCGTCTCTCTCTATTTCCTCTCCCATTTCTACCCCCTCTATTCTGTCTTTTCCTCGTATTCCCAAATTTCTGGTGCCCTTTCCTTGTCCCTCCCCCTTTTTCTTATCTATCTCAGATATCCTTATCCTTAATGGCGAAGTATACGCGTAGTCGAGTATTATCTTTGTTTACCTAGGTCTATCCACGGTTTAGAAGGATCAGAGGAAACGTATTTCCACAGAAAATATGTCTTCCCTAAAGCTGTAAAGATTTTTTTTCTTTCTTTCTTTCTTTCTTTTCTTCATGGTTACTGGGATATATACCGCCCTTTCTATAAATTCAATTTCTTATCTCCATGATAATGGTCGTTGCGCCTCTCTGTTTTCATTTTTATATTCCGTTCCTTAATTTTCTCTCGAAACCCTTTGGCTAAACCATTTTCCATGCTTCCCGCAAATCTTAATCCCGTCAGAGCACAGGATATGACATTGATAAATGATACATCGACTCGCATGACGTTGGATCTTTTCACTTTTTTACCGTATATTATAACCGTTTTTCATGATTTTGATAAGTCATAGTAGATTTCGTCACGTACTCCAATGGTATGTTTTAATCCAGTTAATGTTTTCACGAGCTTCAGGGTGTCATTATAGTGTCAGCCAGAGACGGTGAAATGTTTTTCAAACTAGATTTTGGACAACCAAAATGGTACTTTTTACTGAGAAACGGATACGTTTACCAACTCTCCTGCGTTCAAACCATATTTAACATTCAGCGAGAAGAAAACAAAAATAAAGATGTACATGCGACCCCCCCCCCCCCCCCTCCTTTTGCTCTCTCGGCTTCAGATTTATGAATATAACGTTTTAGTTTCTTCGTTTATAGCATATAATGAAGAAAAAATCATTCCCTTAGATCTTCTCTCAACACCCCACCCTTCTCCAACATTTTGCTCTCTCTTGTCATCCCCTTTCTTTCTCTCCCTCTCTCCTCTCTCCTCCACTCTCTCCCCTCCCCCCCCCTCTCTCTCTCTCTTTCTCTGTCCTTCCTTCTCCTTTATTAACCCCTTCTCTCCCTCTTTCTCTCTGTCTCCACCGTGACGTCGTCGTTTCCAGAAAATTTGCTCATTCATCTGTTCTTAGCTCGAGCCAAAGCAAGCCAAAATTAAATATACCGTGACACCAGCCCCGCTTGGCGCACACACGTGTATTAGTTGGTATCCTAAGGGAAACTCTGCCAACCCAGACGACGCTTTGCACTTCCCCTTACCTTTGTTTTTCACATCATCCTCAGGCTAAGCCCTAAATTCTGATTTGTCACGCTTTTAGTATTCAATTGGGTCACACCCTATCTCAGTCCATATGGCCCTGACTATTTTCATCTTGTGTACATACTATGTATGATACAGGTGCATGCACTTCCAGGGGTTACTTTCCATTTCCTAGTCTGTATTTTCTAAGTCGGTCATGCAACTTACATTGCAGGAGGAAATCAATTTAGAAAAAATGTACTTGACGAATAAAAGTGTCACTTAACCTTTGGATGTTCTATGGTGTCCTAGAAGCAAAACATCCGATTTAAATCTTGGGAATTACATACACTTTGGAAGGAGGAATAAGTGGCGATCGGGAGGAAAGTCGAAAAATATATTTGTAGTTTAGCTGTATGCAATCGAGAAAAATATACAATCTTAGGCATTAAGAGATATACGTCAGCAATCCCAGTGAGGAGATTCCCAAATAGATCAAACTATTTTTTTTTTCGCAGCCGCTGAGATGTGATTTATTCTTCACTCATGGGTTGGAATGCGCTTGTCAAGCTAATAGCTGTTATTCAACGGGTTCCAAACCAAAGGATATAAAGAAACATATGAAACAAAACAAACATAATAATATGGCAAACAATCACAGAATGTAACTCATGTAAAGTAACAAAGTAACAAAGTTTCCAGGTTGATAACGGACGGAGTCTTCTAAGAAGGTACGGTATATACATTCAATTATGTTTTTCATAGTATATACATTTGATTTATTTTTTTTTCATCGTAAAGACAACATGAATATTACAGGAGAGATCTTGGTTCGAATCTCACCACGGCACTAATGTCCTTTGGCAAGACATTAATCTACATTTGCCACTCTTCACCCACTGGTGTAAGTGCGTACCGACAGGAAGGAATTCCTTGAAAGGGATAATATCAGAGCACAGGCTTGAACACCTTTTCATGGTGGATACGTGCGCTATCCATTATTATTATTATTATCATCATCATCATCATCATCATCATCATCATCATCATCATTATTATCATTATTATTATCATTATTATTATCATCATCATCATCATCATCATTGTTATTATTATCATCATCATCATCGTTATTATCATCATTATCATCATCATCATTATTGTTATTATCATCATCATCATCATCATCATTGTTATTATTATCATCATCATCATCATTGTTATTATTATTATCATCATCATCATCGTTATTATTATCATCATCATCATCATCATTATTATTGTCATCATCATCATCATCATCATCATTGTTATTATCATCATCATCATCATCATCATTGTTATTATTATTATCATCATCATCATCATTATTATCATCATCATCATCATCATCATTGTTATCATCATCATCATCATCATCATCATTATTATTATCATCATCATCATCATCATCATCATCATCATTGTTATCATCATCATCATCATCATCATCATCATTATTATTATTATTATCATTATTATCATTATCATTATTATCATTGTCATCATCATTACTATTATTATTATCATCATCATCATCATCATCATCATTATTATTATCATCATCATCATCATTATTATTATTATCATTATCATTATCATTATCATTATCATTATTATCATTATTATCATTATTATCATTATTATTATCATTATCATTATTATTATAATAAAATAAAGTCCCCAGTTTTCCGTTTTCTAAATTCCGTGTTCTTCGGTGACATGTACAAAATATATGATAAAGCAATTCTAAATAATAAAACAATTGTAAATAGTAAAATCTTTTTTTTTTTTAACGTAAAAATCTTTTTTTTTTTAAACCCCGTAAGTTACCCTAATATGCATATAAAGCTTGGCGAACATACGCTAAACACTGCGAACAGGTTTGATCCAGATTCTCCGCTGTGCACGGTTTTGTTTTATTGGATTTTGCTTTGTTTTCATGATATTCACTGCATTTTTCGGAATTCAAATTTTTTTGGCTTGAAAATCGCGTTTTCCATGAAATATCGTGAATTCCGTGTTCTTCCCGAATTCCGTGAAATTGTTCCGTTTTCCGTATCGCGGAAAAATGGGGACTTTATAATAAAACCAAGTTAAGCACTTTTTTTATTTCGTCTCTATCGATAATAATGAGAATGGGTTCTTGTATAGCACTCATGTCTGTCAGAATTGACATCCTGGTGCTCCATGCACTGTTATTATCCGGTTTATCAAGGTAGCCATTAAGGCCTTATATTATTTCAAGGAAAGTCTTCCTATATGTAACTACATTGAAAAAAAATTACCCGTAAAAATTACGGTAATTGGGTGGCAACTTGCTGCACGACTTTCCACCGTAATTTTTACGGTAATTTTTTACAGTGTATTTTACTACACCTCGGTCGAGAGCGGCAATTGTAGACATTGC
Source organism: Echinometra lucunter (assembly GCA_029962745.1). Classification (NCBI taxonomy): domain Eukaryota; kingdom Metazoa; phylum Echinodermata; class Echinoidea; order Camarodonta; family Echinometridae; genus Echinometra; species Echinometra lucunter. The sequence goes on from CM057156.1 coordinate 3,211,734, forward strand.
TGCCACGGCGGGATTCGAACCGCCAATCTTGTGATCTACAGTACAGCGGCGTTTTCACTAGACCACGACACCTCCACCTCGACGTAAATATACCAATTCCCTTCAAACGTTGATGTGAACCGATCATGAAACAGATAAACATTCTCTTACATAATTTCTTGGGGTTTAACACAAGGCTTATTGTCTATTAACCACCTTAATTTCTTTTGTAATCATAACAGAAAATATAATTTTTTGAAAAGCATATAAACTCAAGCATTAATTTGTATAATCCACAAAAGTAAGCGAACAGAGGGCATGTGAAAGTTGGGCAGATAATGAAAATAAAGGCAAACACAAGAAAGACAACTGCAAATATTCATTGTGTAGGGAGGGATATAAAGAGATGTGAATAAATTCGTGATGTGACTCCCCTTTCCCACTGACAAATAAAACAAGATTGCAGCAAAGTACTCGTATACTGAGAGGTTACATCTTGGAAGGAATCTGTTTAGAGAGGTAAGCAGCTATCTTTTGTCGAGATCTCACAAGCTGACGATTAGTACGAAGCTTAGGAAAGTCATCCAAGGCATCAGGATACATATTCACCAAGCTCTCGATGAAGTTGAAATACATGAATTCCACCATGGTTATCTGGAAATGGATGAAAGGACTAATGATTAATGTACTTTAGTTAAAAAAAAAAAAAAAGTTTCAGAACATTATGCTATTATGAGCAAAGAACTGACATCATAGTATTAACTACAAGCGTGTTCGATGATCTTTTTATAGCACTATCCTATTTCTGTACTTCAATTCTTTCTCTTTCCTCTTGTAAACCCCTCTCTCTCTCTCTCTCTCTCTCTCTCTCTCTCTCTCTCTCTCTCTCTCGCTCGCTCTCGCTCTCTCTTTTTTTTCTCTCTCTCTCTCTCGATCTCCCCCCTCTCTCTCTCTCGATCTCCCCCACTCTCTCTCGATCTCCCCCACTCTCTCTCTCGCTCTCTCTCGATCTTCCCCCACTCTCTCTCTCTCTCTCTCTCTCGCTCTTTCTCTGTCCCCTTTTTGCCTTTTCCTTTTTATTTTTTTTTCCGTTTAAAAATCTTTAGAATACCTTATATGTAGTTTTACCACTTTAGAAATAAACAAAGGCTTTAACTGACTTGGACTGACTTGAAGTGAATAACGGTATGTCAATTTCATGCCCCCAAACTTTAATTTCTCAAATTTGTGTATATTTGCAAATCAGTAAATATGCTATTTATGCATATTTCGGTTATCCCTTAAACTATAATTGCTGGATATTCATTAACAATAAGAACAAATATATTGGGAAATTTAAAAAGTAATCAACGACGGATATATTTATTCTTACATCTTGACCAACGAAGTAGCCATTTCCATCTGGATTATCTTCTAGGGCCTTTTCCAAGAACTTAAGATGAATCGGGAGAAAGGTCTTCGGGAGACTCTCTTTGAGTTTATCCTTCGGAGATAAAGAAAAATACATACTTAAGATATTTACTTCGAGGAGGGTTTACGATAATCTACAACAACGTGCCGCCTACAGTTTTGAGCTACTGCTTACAGACGACCCAATCGTCTCGACCTAGTATGTTCTCTTACGACCCAAACGACCTGACTATTCAAGTGGTGATTCGTTTACTTATTTATTTATTCATTCATTTACTTATTCCTTTTATATGTTCTCGAATGTTTAAACAGAGTGGCCTGATCAGCAAAAAATAAAAAGAAAAAAGAACTAGCAAAGCAGATAATGCAGCATAATATGAAAAATAAATGTTTTGGGATGAAAATGGCAAGATACAAAACGCGTTGACATTTAAAAAAAAAACAAGATGGTCTTCCTTAGGGTTCTGTTTAGTTACGATAAAAGATGCAATAATTGACGAAATGGAAAATAAATCATAGTTTATAAAAGTTCAAAATTAATGAAGCATCTAAAGCTTTATACACTATACAATGAGGATCGATTTGAGCATAAAACATACAACACAATTATGATAGATATCAAGTTATTGTAAATGATCAGATCATACGAACTTACTCAGATAGACAAACAGGAGTAGAAAGATTATATATTTAATGCTACCGTGCTTTAAAAAAAAGAGTCGGTTTTATCAAGAGAGAGAGAGAGGGAGAGGGAAGGAGAGAGAGAGCGCGCGCGCGTGAGAGAGAGAGAATAGAAATAATGTTACCTTGTAAGTTTGGTCGAAATCACCAAAGACGATCCCATAAACTTTAGCTACAAGATCCTCCAAAGTCTCACAGAGAACATCGATCTGATAAGCTTCTTCTTCTGTCTTACCGTTATAACCTGTAAAGTAAGAAGTGTTTGACCCTGAAACGGATGGTTTACTTTCTAGCTATAGCAGGAGTAAAGATATACTCCTATTTTACATAGAAGCTTGATATCAGGGGAGCGTTCCATGAAGAGTTTTGTCAGTGATCTTCACTGACAACTGTTATAAGCTACTGAAAATCCTCGCATCTGATTGGCTGAGAGCAAATTAGTCAGTGAAAATCACCGACAAGACTCTTCATGAAACGCTCCCCAGGGTGATAGATAAGTATTTATTTATTTATTTATTTATTTGATTTCAGGCAAAAGAAACAAATAATATACAAAATACAAAGTAAATTGAAATACCACCGACGAATCACCAGGGATAGCGAAAAGGAAACTAGTTCCTGTTGAAAGGTTCTCCCACACTAGTCAGTAGTTTATAAACATAGAAACATGTACATAAAAACATGCAATCTATAGATCACTCAAACAATAAAAAATGAAACGGAGTGATGCAAGAAGAAAAGAAAGAAGAAGCAAGAAAAAAGAAGCAAGGGAGAGCATTGGAGACAGAGAAAACCTGAATACTAATAGGTAATAGTACAAAAGAATTAAGTCAATGATATATAAAAATCAAAATTAATCAGACTAACACATTATGAAAGAGCATGCAAAGTGATAAAAGTTACTTGTTGGGAAGGCAAGTGGAGAGAGAGAGGGGGAGGAAAGAGAGAGAAAGAGAGAGCAAGTGAGAGAGGGAGAGGAGAGAGAGAGAGAGAGAGAGAGAGAGAGCAAGAGTGATAGAATTATGAGCTTTCTCAATCTTTTTCATGTCAGTTTAGAAGAATATCACTGTAGAAAATGTTCCCTGAAATTATTTATCTTCAAATGCCCTCACATTCGAAACATGACAACCAACAATTTGAGCGTTCGACCAGAACTTAGTCCCATTTACCAATTTTCTGTGAGCAGTACATGCATGTGCTTGTCGACAAGGTTAAGATGATTTTTATAGTTGTGCTGATTTTAAACATTAAGATATACACGCCAAATTTTATTACTATTTAATCAACCTTTCTCAATTGAGACTGAAATTACTTTTACTTAACATTTATAATAATACTTAGTTTACTTTTTGTCATGTTCAGGCTTTTCCCTTACCTTTGTATTTTTTTTTTTTGCATTGCTTTTATTTTCCTGTTTGTCTATTGGTATCTGTAACATTTTTTTACTTTTAAGGTGGCAGCATCAAAAAGGCTCTTTTGCCTTCTCAAGGCTGTTCCCCCTCATTCAAGCATTATTTGTACTGTGATTGTAATATATTTTGTAAATGCGCTTTTTAATGAATGAAAATAAATGGAATGAATGAATGAATGAATGAAACAGTTTCTGTCACAGAATAAAGGCTGTTATCGTGATTGATGATCTGTTGAAATCAGTAAGCCTACGGTCTGATCAGTAAAACAAGACGTGTTGATTCGTTGGATCTGGGATCTAGAACAAAAGTAAATATGTTTCGAAAAAAATCAAATAGAGTATATGTTATGTTGACTTATTAATAGGTTTGTGGAAACAAAGGAAAGGGATAACACAGCACCAGTAGGATTTGGAATTTTAGATTTGCGGGAAAATCTTAAAAGTTTTAAAAGTCCAAACGTTGCATAAGGCTGAACTAGAACTTTAAGTAAAATCTACTGATTCGTAGTCCCCAAGTTTATGAGTGGACAGGCGCGTAGCTAGCTAGGATTTCAAGTGGGTGGTAGAGAGCACACGGAGCACGCTTCCTGTGGGGGGGGGGGGGGGGCCCCCCCCCCCCCCTCCCGCGCAAAGGGTGGAAGCTTCGACGTTTCTTTGACATCGTTCCTTGTCTGCTCCATCTCTTCCGTTCTCTTACCCTTCTCTCTTCTCATTCAACATGTTCAAGCTTTTTTATATGGGCGTTTGGGAGGGGCGTTTGGGGGCTGGGCGACCCAAGCCCACCTCTATCCATGCCTCTGAAGAGTTGCTATCACCGTAGCAGACTACCAAACATTTTTAAAGTTAAAAGTACGAACCATATTTTCTTGCCAGGTGACGCATGATTGCCCGACTTTGCACCATCGTCTTCCCGTCAGCTTCGAGGACCGGTAATTGATTGATCGGAAATTCTACGGGAGATGAAAAATACATGCTAAGCTGAGAAAATACCAATAAAATGTGTTAACGTAAATTAAGTTGAATCGGTTTCTGTTTTCATTTTGATCACTTTCGCTGGCATAGCCACACGCTTCCAGTCATGCCAGTGGTGTATTTGGGCCCAAACTTTTGAAAGGCTGCGCCGATGTCCGTCTCTTGAGTCGTATTATAAACTGTCATATTTCTTCTACTTGCTTCGTTGCTAGGGAGCGATTTTTTTTTTCATCCTTTTCATAAAGATTTTTTTTTTTAATGTAGTACTTTCATTTTCCATTTTCCCTTTGTTTCTCTCCCTATCCCCCACCTCCTTATGCCAGTAGCCGGCTCTTATTGTCCTGAAGACTGCATGATAGAAAAGGGATTTGACACTTGATTCAGAGATTAGAATCAATCTTACCTCCTGAATGTTTCTTTTCCTGCCATTCTTCATCTGTGAATCTGCGATCCTCAAACTGGATTCCAGCGTCAGCGAACAAAAGTCGCATAGGTTCAGCTCGTCCCCTCACAGTAAAATAAGTCAGTCTATACTTAGGTGCATTTGCCATAGTACATTGTTGGTATTACTGGTCACTTCTTGTTGTTGAACCTGTCGTGTTACCAAAGAGTTTCCTTTATCAGTGCCTCTTACAATCCGGAAAAAAAATACTCAAATTGAATATACAGGTGAACCAAAAATTTAATTTGTTATAACGAGAGTAAAACGAGGTCTCACTTCATACGAAATAGAGTGTCAGAGAGGCCGTGCATGCACGGTTATCGTAGTATTCTGTTCATATTATCTTATGCACATTTAATCTATTTGTACAAACTCCGCTGCTTGCCAGGGTTAAAGTTCGATTCTATTACATAACACTCGTACAAGTCTTCAGAAGTTAGCATATCCCAGGTGTTCAGCCAGTGGAATCATACCAAGGAATTTAAAATTCAAATGAGGTATTGGCCGAACCCTATAAAAGGCCGTCGTCTCGAGTGGTATTCACATTTTGAAGTGAAAAGATAGAGAGAAAATATATTCCTATCAAAGGAATCATTTTGCGTTGTTTGAAAGAATTACATGTATTATTCATTAATTGTATGGACACTTGATTCTTTCACACTGTAACAAACCGTCAATCAATGTATTGTTCAAAACCTAATGCCTGGTTTACATTTGGCTTACAATCAGCGTACGGAGCCCGTATCCTGCCCGTAACAAATGGTGTATTGAATTACAAAACAGATGTAAACTGAGTGCTTTCTGTTTTAAATATTTTCTTAAATACCCTCCATTTTATCAAATGGACCCCTAAACTATGATTTTTAAAAAAAAATATTTCAGTTCCGAAACATTCGATTATAAATAAGTGATGATATATTACCTGACTTTCCCTATAGATTTTCGACTGTGTATATAATATTTAAAAAATGTCCCTATGGTGACCATTTTCAAAGATGGCCCCCACGGCCCTCAAAGGCGGAATCCGAGATGCCTGCACATCTAAAAAGTGTCTTAATCTACCTGTTTGCCAAATTTTGGTACTTTTATTCCAAGACAGATGTAAACTGGGGACTATTTTCGATTTCTTTTTTTTTTTTTTAGATAGCCCCATTTTATCAAATTGAGCCCCTAAATTATAAAATATTCAGCCCTGAAGCATCAGAGTATGGATTATTGATGCTATATTACCTAAACTTTACCTGCCACATTTCATTTGTGCTGTGTTCAAAGAAAATTATGCCCCATTGCGACATTTTTTTAAATGGCCCCAACGGCCCTAAGGGCAGAATCTGTGATGTCTCCATGCATCTAAATCTTGTTATAATGTATTGATCTACCTGTGTGCCAAATCGGGTGCTTTTTAGATGTAAACTGAAGGCAATTTCGATTTTTAAAAAAAATAGCCCATTTTATCAAATTTAGACCCCAAATTATGTTTTCAGAAATATTTATGCCCTGAAATATTCGAATATGGATAACTGATGTCATATTACCTAAATTGAAATTTTTACAGTAGATTTTTTACTTTGTATAATGAAAAAGTGCCCCTATGTGACATCTTTTTAAATGCGGCCCCCACTGCCCCGATGGGCAGAATTTGAGATGTCTCCTCCTCTGAATTTGTTTATATATGTACTACAATTATCTACATATGTGCCAAATTTGGTTCCATTAACAAAAAATGCATCATTGGTCGGCTATGCCGCCCCACTATTTCTTCTTTTTCTTCTTCTTCCAGTCTGGTACAGTCCGCCGCTGGCGTATCATTATGGTGGCCCTGAAGTACGCTCGACAACAGGTCATGTGCGACGTGAATTTCGCATCCCAGGTCCTGAACTTCGCATCCGAGGTTATGAAATTCATGACCCGTGGCGCAAACTTTGCATCCCAAGTCGTGAAATTTACGACCTGCGGTGCGAAATTCAGGACTGGGATGCAAGGTTCGCGCCACGAGTCATGAATTTCGCATCGCGGGTCGTGAATTTCACGACTTGGGATGCAAATTTTGCGCCATGGGTCATGAATTTCGCATCGCGGGTCGTGAATTTCACGACTTGGGATGCAAAGTTCAGGACCTAGGATGCGTCGCACATGACCTGTTTTCGAGCGTACTTCAGGGCCACCATAGATTATCGTACGTTGTGCTTGTCAAGTACTCAGTATATAGTCATAGAGCTCATAGCTACATGGATGAACTCTACGTGTAACTAAAAACCAGAATGAAGCTCAGCGGAGCTTAACACATGACTAAGTTTTCAATCGTTTGTAGATGACGAAGTTGACATTTCCTTGATTTTTAGTACTAAACCCTGACCAGCAATTCCAAAACATGTTTAAAATTTACTCTGCACCCCTACAAAACCCCTATTCTATGCACTATCATACATCAGTGTACCCCGTATCGTTTTATCACAGCTTAAATTCACAAGTCGAAAAATATATATTTGCAGTTAAATTGTATGCATTTGAGAAAAATATATAATTTGGGGCATGAATAGATAGCTGTTGGTCCCGTCAGCAATCCCAGTGAGGTGATTCCGAAATAGATCAAACTAAAGTTTTTCGCAGTCGCTGAGATGTGATTTATTCACCATTCATGGGTTGGAATGCGCTTGCCACCTAAAAGCTTTTTTATAAAGTCATCCAAACCAAAAAGATAACAAGATTGAAAACAAAACATATAAAACAAAACAAATATAACAAGTAATCATAGAATGCAATATGGACAGAGTCTTCTAAGAAGATATATAAATTTTATTATGTTTTTCTTAGTAAAGAAGACACGATTATTCCAAGATCTTGGTCAATAATGAAACCAAGGTTTTCACAATGTTCAAATTTTTGAATTTCGTCTCCATCGGTGTATATATTGTAGTCATATATTATGTTATGCATTCTCTTTAAACTTTGATGTGTACCAATAAACATTATTTCGCATTTCTGTGGGTTTAACATAAGGCCCATCTTAATTTCTTTTGTAATTATGAAAATAACCATTTTATTTTGAAGAGCATGAAATTAAACATAAATATGTGTTGTCCACGAAAGTAAGCGCTTAGCGCACTGAGGGCATTGGAAAGTTGAGCAGATAATGAAAATGAAGACAAACACAAGAAAGACAATTACAGATATTCATCGTGTAGGGAGGGACAAAGAGACATGTGAATCAATTCATGTATTGTATTTAACTTATTTGATATACATCATTATTCTGTTCTTCTCAGTTTCATACATATATATATATATAAACATGAACATTCTAAATCGACTTTTTCTATGAATACAAAGTAGATAACAAGAAGTATATAAACAAAAAAGACATGAAACAACAAAAAAAAACATAACACAATAATAGTATTTGTAGCTGTTAATTAAGAAGATCATTTAAGAAAAGTTCAAATCTATATTCCTTTCTCTTTTTTTTTCAAAATTCATGATTTGACTCCATTTCCACATTGAAAAAAAGATCATAGCAGATCCTTCTCGCATTGTCTTATCTTGTCCTTTTCCTATTGTCCTTTCCCTTCACGTCTTGTCTATAATGCGCAACGCATCCTTCATCTGGCGGAGTCCTCACTGTGTGACTGAACCTGCAACTGTAATACATACTGCTGTTTTACCTAGCTCTGTATCATTTCAATATCGTTTTCTGTTTTCTCTTCTGTTTTCTTTTCCTTACTTTCTTTTTCCTTTCTTGAGGAATCCACGAAATTATACAAGCATTGCTTTCTTGTAGATTTCTCCTTTCCAAAATTAATTTCCTTTCTTTAATACATTGTGTCAAGCAGACATCTATTTTGTTTTGATGTTAAGAAAAAAAGAGAGAAAAATTATGTATGGTAATTTACGATATCTTTGTTTTAAAAAAGAAAAAAAATATTTTATGTCTCGTGTTATGTTGGAAATAAAACCTGAACTTGAACTTGAACTTGAACGTTACATATAGGAAGGAATCTGTTTAGAGAGGTAAGCAGCTATCTTTTGTCGAGATCTCACAAGCTCACGATTAGTACGAAGCTTAGGATAGTCATCCAAGGCATCAGGATACATATTCACCACGCTCTCGATGAAGTTGAAATACATGAATTCCACCATGGTTATCTGTAAGACGAAAGGATTAATGATTTACAGCTTCATCACCATCTCAGAGTAAAGAGTTAAAATTGTCATATTTACCACCAGTGCTTTTTATATCACCATCATATTCCTGAACTTCTATTCATTCTCCTTTCTCATGTCTGTCTACGAAATGAAAATAAAACGTAAATATGCCACTTCGCGTATAACTTACCCCTGATACTGGATATTAGTGTGCAGAAAATGCCATTTTCATGCACGAATTTTAAAAAATCTCCCTACCGTGGGAGGGGGATACCCCCCACACCCTCCCCCTCTAACGGTAGAGCAAAGCGACCAGCTCGGTCGCTTTGCTCCCTCGCCTTGCCCCCCCCCCCCCCCCCCCCGTTGAAAATTCCTCATTACGCCAGTGGCTTCCTACACGATATATTTTACAATTGAATATTGATTGTTTACGGCATTACAAGCTTAGTGCTTTTTTGTACTGTTTTCCCTTTTTATCTGTCACTAAATTTTGTGCCGTCATTGTTTAATATGCTATTTACGCATATTCCGGTTATCCCTTAAACTATAATTGCTGCCTGGGTATATCCATTAACAATAAGAACAAATAGGGAAAATTAAAAAGTAATCAGTGACTGATATATTTATTCTTACATCTTGACCAACGAAGTAGCCATTTCCATCTGGATTTTCCTCTAGGGCCTTTTCCAAGAACTTAAGATGAATCGGGATAAAGGTCTTCGGGAGACTCTCTTTGAGTCTGTCCTGGAGATAGAGAAAAAAAAGATACATACTCAAGGCCGCACGCAGGAATTTTTTCCTGGGGGCGGGGGGAGGGAGAGAATATATTCAATATTTGCGGGAACACGCAAGCGAGGGAGCAGAGCAAATGAGTGGGAGCTTTTGCATTTTTAGAATTGAAATTAAACATTTTGGTGCATATTTTGGGTAGAATTTGGGGACATTCTCAATAAAAAGGTAAGGAAAAATAGAAAAAGTAGGGTTTTGGATATTTCTAGGGGCTCAACTGCCCCTCTGCCCCTTAATGTGCGTACGGCCATGTATATACTTAAGATATTTACTTACTTCAAGGAGGGTTTACTGTAATCTACAACAACATTCCATCTAACAGATTTTGAGCTACGCAAGGCTCACAAACGACTCACTGCATCGTCTCGACCTGGTATGCTCACTTATGACCCAAACGACCTAAGAATATTCAGGAGTTGATTATGTTACCTTGTAAGCTTGGTCGAAGTCGCCAAAGACGATCCCGTAAACTTTAGCTATAAGATCCTCCAAAGTCTCACAGAGAACATCGATCTGATAAGCTTCTTCTTCTGTCTTACCGTTATAACCTGTAAAGCAAGAAGTAGTTTGACCCTGAAATGGACATTTTCTTTTTAGAGTTCTGGTTTTCTTGGAGTATAGACGATGGATAATTTGTGAACTTTCTCATTATTTCGATGTCGATAAGTTGGAAGAACATGAAGGATATCAAGTTCAAGTTCAAGTTCAAGTTCAAGTTCAAGTTCAGGTTTTTTATTTCCAATATAACACAAGACATAATTTTTTTTTCTTCTTTTAAACAGATATATCGTAAATGAACAAACATACAACATTTTCCCTCTAATTAACATCAAAACAAATTAAATGTCTGCTTGACATAGTGTATTAAAATTTTAAAAAATGATATCACTGTCATGACTGTAGAAATGTCTTATCAAAATGATTACTCTTCAAATCTGCCCTACTTTGGCAAAAGGAAGCAAGTTACAAAAGTGACATTTCTTGTAAAAGAGCAAAATGAACACTCTAAAAACTAAAATTCTGAATCACGATTTAAAAGGGTGAAATTCGGTTGATATGTCACTTGCTTCTTTTTGCCAAAGTAGTGCAGAAATGCCTTCCATGATATTCGAAATATGACAACTTGAGTATGTGCAGTCCCATATACCCATTTGTGCTGCAGGTTCTTATCATTAAGATTAAATTGATTTCTTATCATTGTGATGATTTTAAAACCTCATGATATTATCCCATTTTTATTACTATTTCATCATTAGTGGATGTCACACTCCCTCTATCGATGCTTAACTGAATAGTTCCTACCACCGAAGTAAAGTAATGTACCAACCATATTTTCTCGCCAAGTGACGCATGATTGCCCGACTTTGCACCATCGTCTTCCCGTCAGCTTCGAGGACTGGTATTTGATTGATCGGAAATTCTACATACGGGGGATGAAAAATACACGCTAAGCTAAGAAAATATCAGTAAAATGGGCAAACAAAAATTAACTAAGTTGAATCACGTCGATCCTTTCGTTTTGATCGTATAATTTCCTTTCGCTGTGATGGTCACCCGCTTCCAGACATGCCAGAGCGTATATCCTAATGAGCCAAAGGTTTTGAGAAGGCTGACGTCTCTTGTCTCGTTTATAAACTGTCCAAGTTCTTCTACTTGTTAGGGAGCGAAGCAAGTGAGTGAAAAATTTCACCCTTTTTATAAAGAAAATGTAGACTGATTTTTTTTAAATATTACTTTCATGTTTTCCATTTTCTTTTCCTTTCTCCCCATCCTCCCCCCCCCCCCCCCATACGTCAGTACCGGATCTTATTATTGTACTGAAGACTGATGGCAAGGGGATTTGACACTTGATTAAGAGATCAGAATAAATCTTACCTCCTGAATGTTTCTTTTCCTGCCATTCTTCATCTGTGAATCTGCGATCCTCAAACTGGATTCCAGCGTCAGCGAACAAAAGTCGCATAGGTTCAGCTCGTCCCCTCCCAGTAAAATAAGTCAGTCTATACTTTGGTGCATTTGCCATAGTATCGTGGTGGTGTTACCAATCTCTCCTTATTGCTGAACCTGTCGTGTTACCCTATAGTGTCCTTTATCAGTGCCTCTTACAATCCGAAAAAAAAAAATGCTCAAAATGAATACTGTGAGCATCCAACCAAATTCATAATAGAGTGCCAGTGTGGCCATGCATGGAAAGTAAATATTCTGTTCATATTATTGTGTGCTTTGAAATGAGTCATATAACTTGGATGTTTGCCAGGGTTAAAGTTCAAATACTTCACCCACTGACTACTGAATTCATTCATTATAGGTTTAATACAGGGGCCATCTTGTTCCAGTAGGGAATGGATTAAAAAATAGCCAGAATACCAAAGTTCGTGTGTACGTTTCCGCCGGCATGGCGGGACTGCCCTATCTATAAGGTTTTAAAGTTCATTCTAATCTTGTAAGAAATTTATAGGCAAAATCAATCATAAATTTCGCCTAGTACATATAGTCTGCACGTATAACGCTGAAAGTCCAATTGCTAATGAAAAGACCAGATTGAATTATTCCTTTGCCACTAGTTGTAAAAAAAAATCTTTTTCACAAAATTCAATTCAAAATGTTCCGAAGTTATGTTTTATTTTTTTAGATCCCATGAATGTACCCGCTTTCTAACGAAGTAAAAGGAAGACAAATAATAAAAGAAAAGAGAGAGATGGGGGGGGGGGGGAGAAGAGATGATGTTGTTTTGGTGACATTTTATTTTCAATAAAAACAAAGAAAAAAGAGAGAGAGACGAGTCAGAAGAGAAAGGAAAAGAAAATAAAGGGGGAAGGAGAGTGACTGAGGAAGAAACGAAAAGGAAAAGAGATAAGAAAGAGAGAAAGGAGATTGAAAGAAACAGAGGCACACAGACAGACGAGAAGAGACAACTAGACAGAAGAGCGAGACAGAGAGAGAGAGAGAGAGAGAGAGAGAGAGAGAAGAGGGTGGGAGAGTGCAAAAAAATCATTATCTTCTCGCTAACATGGTAGGTAAGTGGTGGTGCGTCGACAAACTTGTGTCCTGTGCCTCGCTAACATGTTGATGCGGAATAAAAGGCAGTCTTACTTCGATATATTTCTGGAAAGAAACAAGGTGAGTATTTTTGCTGAGGTGAGAAAATTTAATTGCTTCATGAAAATTGCTCTAGCCTTGGCTTGACGACATCGAAAAGTGTTATAATGATGTTTTGTTGTGTTTTGTTTTTTTGGTTTTTTTGTTTTTTCTTTGCTTATCTTTTCTGGAATGATTCATTCATTGATTCGTTGCGATAATGACGTTTCCGTTTACGGAGACTATGATACAGAAAAATGCTTCACCATGTACTTAATTTCTTTATCGATAACTCAGCAACCCTTCTTCAAAATGATAGACCTAGAATGAATAAGAAGAAACAAAAGAGTTGATGGTTATAGCTTTTTTTATGAGGCACAGTGCCTTGACGTGAAGAAAATAAAATCTGCATATGGAAGGATTTATCGAAAGCGTCGTTTTCCTCCATTAATCTACATAATACTGTTAGTAACATGCACTCCTTTATTCATGTCATTTTCCCTGTCGATATTGGTTCAGGGTTACCGATCCCCTTCCAGTGTAAAGTTCAAGTCCAATCAGTTCGTTTTCAATAGTGACTGACCAATGTCTAGAATTGAAGAGCTTATTTCTGAAAGGCGCTAAATCCATTTTTCATCGAAACCAAGGTAGGACTGGATAGTTCCATATGTACTTCGATATGACTCATTTGAATATCAAAAATATAGTTAGGAAAGTAGAAAAATGGGTTGAAAAATACATTTATTTCCAAAAGGCGCTGAATCTAAATTCATGTATTCCCAATAGGCACTAAATCCACTTTGCGATAATCGACGATTTTTATTTTGACCGTTTTCCTACTTCGAAACATCAAAACTTTTTACAATTGCAAATACCAACATTAGTCATCTAACAAATGAGAATGAAAGAAATCCTGTATGAGCAGTACTTTTTCAGGAATAGATATATTTTATATTTTTACGGATTTAGCGCCATTTGGATTTGATTCCATTGGAAATTATGTATGAATACAAAAGATTCTAAAGAAAAAAATAATACTCATGCAGGATTTTTCACGTTCTATTTTTTTTTAGGTGTCTAATACTAGCACATCTAACTGTGAAAAAAAAAATATCCATAGAAGAAAGAATATGGATTAAATAAAAATCCTTACTTTACTCGAAATCACTCAAAGTGGATTTAGCGCCTTCTTGAAATAAACTCTTCAATTATATCACCACATCAAACCTCATGACACTGACCTTCATTTTCTTTTCAAAATTCCGAACACATCACAAAAGACGAGCCATTAGGCATCCAAGTGGCCAATACTTGTAAGATTGAGTGTCTCAGTCAACACTAAACACGAGACTGATTTGACATTCACCTCATGGTCTGTTTGAGAATGCCACGAGGTCAGCTAAAAAGCAAGGCAACGGAAGCTAGCAAAATCAATAAGAAATTATTGCCAAGTTAGCATTTCATCTTTGAAATGGATAACGTGATGAAATTTTGACTTGGGGGGATGAAAATTCAGCGAAAGGTTGTGATACTGAGAGATCTGAGATACACAGGTTTGAGTAACCTACATTTAACCTGTTGATAGAAAGTGTCCATGTTCTATCTAAAGATGTTTGAAGATTGTCAAATACCGATGATATGACAAGTGTAAAAAAAACAATAATAAGGTCTGACTTCATTAGCAAAATGTATTCGGTTTATGTATTGATACTATTTATTTTTGTATAATTTTAATGGTACATTACATGTTAAAATATGTATGCAACCTCTTCCCCCAACATCAATAATCCAACTAATTCACCTTTTCTTCTTTACCTTATTTCCAAATTTCTCTAAATTCCTTTTTTCTCACCCTCCTGAAGCATGTTTTCATTCCTTTGAAATAATTTTTAGTTTCATTTTCGTATTTTTTCTCTTCAGTCGCTACCATCCTTCGCGGAATCTAGATACCCTTAGCTTAATATATTTAGACAAATCTAGTTGAATCACGAACAAAACAGCGAGATCTAGCTGGCATCTACCCAAACGTGATATTGTCTCACTTTCCAAGGAATGTGCATGAAAGCTGATTTGATTCATTTTAACCAATATATCGAGAGTAGATGTAATCCTAACCCAATACATTCTCAGTTTACAATCCACGCTATTTGTTCTCAGTGAATGACAATGTGGTCTTGCCAACATGAATCTCTCTCCTCCTTACCTCAGCTCAATCTGAACCCAAGAGATGGAAGTAGGCCAGCCTATGAAAATGTAGACATTGGGTAAACAATTTATGAGATTATTTACAAAGAAGGTATATGACTTCTTTATCAAGTGTATTCTTTCAACCACTTCCCGAATGTTTCTTGGTCGGTTTGGTCTGAAGAATTGTGGCATATATTTTTTTATATGTATGTAAATAAACTGGAACGGCGTCACTTTTGTTTCGATTTGTTAGGCTTGTTTGTATGTTTACCTTTGTAAGTCCAGAGAATAAAAAGGACTCGTGTAAAGAGCTGAAAATTAAAACTAACCAATGGCGGTGATGGGCAAGGGAATGGAAGGGGGGGGGGTAAGATTCATAACAAAATGAAAAAAAAAAAAAAAAAGACTGATCTCCCCTAAATGTTCATTTTGTAACTCTGCTCCTAAAAATTATGTGCATTTCTTTATTGATTGCCCTGTTATTAAACCCATTTGGCGAGACACTACTCATAGTATCGAACAGGGGAGCGTTTCATGAAGAGTCTTGTCGGTGATTTTCACTGACTAATTTGCTCTCAGCCAATCAGATGCAAGGATTTTCAGTAGCTTATAACGGTTGTCGGTGAAAATCACTGACAAAACTCTTCATGAAACGCTCCCCAGAAAATGAATAGACCACTGAATATTTCAACATTTGAAAAACTATTTGGCTGTGATCAGGACAAATTCCTTACTTTCTTATTCCTCCTGTTGAAATACTATATTTATTTATGCAAATTTCAAAATAAATCTCCAAATTTTGATGGATACAAAACATTTGCTACTATACCAGTAAAGAGCTAGAATATAACGTTGCCAGGAAAAATAACAAGCATCCGATTCACTTTAGGAAATGGAGATTTATGCTATGAATTTGATACTTTCTTCATAATAATGTTTACTTTAAAACCAACTTAAATAGTTAACAATTCCCACTAGGGATCTATGTCACAGTATTGCATTTTTTACTTAATGTGTATTAATTGTATATTGCTGCACTTTTTATTTGGTTTTTTTTTTCTCTCTCTCTTTTATCGATTTATGTTCGATCTTGTTTGATGCATGCTGATCTCATTTAATTGTTTGTAAATATCATGATTGTATTTGACTGAATAAAACAGAAAAAAGAATCATAACAGAAAATGTGTTAGTATTCAGTAATGCCCTTTTCTTTTTATTTTTTTTTTCAAACCGTATAGGGAATTAAGAAAAAACTGATCCCGTCTGGCTTTGTCTAAATCTTCTTTATCTTACATTCGAGTTCATTTTTCTTTATATTTGATTTATATATTCCTGTCCTCTGACCATTAGTTCATCCATACATTCAATCATTCATTCATTTTTTCTTTTATTCTTTCATTCCTTTTCCAATTCGCTCATTTCTCCGCCAATGTCGTAGAAGCTCTTATTTCAGGCTCTTCAACTAATAAGATCGTTTTTCACATCTCCCGATTCTCTTCTCGAGTTCATTATCTTCTTTACCAATGGTGAAATTATCCATATTATGTTAACTCAAAATTGTTGTAAAACATAGATTTATTTTCGTCATATCTTTGCAGTTAATTAATAGACAGGCAGACTTATTAAGCGGTAGGTACTTATTCCTTTTAAAACCATCAAATAACGCAATAAGATTGCACATAACAATCCATGCCAGTGGCTTTTTTTAAAGCTATTCTATAATGATGAAAATGAAAAAAAAAAAAGGCACTGGCTGCTTTTCCTTGTATTTTCCAGTCTATTCTATAATCGCTCTACCTATCACTGCTCTCAATATCATATTCACCAAATTTCTTTCTAACATATGAAAACCACACTCGCATACCGTCAAGTATATTTGGGTATAGCCTGCCCGACGACTAGGAGCCGTTTGTTTATTTCAACATTTTCAGAAAAGGAACATTAGTTTCAAAATGAACATTGGTTTCAGACTTCGATTCTTTACATGAACCGTACATGCATATTTATGTTTTTCCAAATAGTATTGTAAACATCCCTACGATAGATTTGCAACAAGTAGGTCCAGGGTTAAAAAAAAAAAAAAAAAAAACAGAGATAAAACTCAATGAGAAAGGCTCTGGAAAACCTTCGGATCCACTTTTGCAAAATAAACGATTCCCTACTGACATTATTATCATAAACTTGAATGTTGTCGTGACGAAAATCGCAAGCTAGAATGATTCTCTGTACAATCTGTACCATGCACAAACACTATGAACATGACCGACAAAGAAAGTGGACAAAATAAACAACCTCTCATTCTTCCCTTCACAATGATTCTGGTAGTCAAAAGAACATCCCTTCACTGCTATTATGTTTAATCAGTAGTTCCAGGTGAATATGCATGTTACACCTGTTCCACATATTTTAGATAATAGCAGTGAAGGGATGTTCTTTTGACTACCAGAACCATTTGAAGGGTAGAATGAGGGGTTGTTTATTTCGTCCGCTTTCTTTGTCCTTCATGTTCACAGTGAAAGTTCCTTTCAGTACCCCACCCAAACTCCTAATTACACCTGCAAAGAATTCCAATGCCCCTTGATAATCACCGATCGCATACTTCACATAGGTATGCATAATATTAACGAAACAAACATTTGCCTCCAGGGGGGTCACTTCCATTGAACAGTGGACAGCATCCGCGAGAAAAAAAAACGCGGAAAAGGGGTATTTTTTCAGGGGTAGGCGCGGAACGCGGGGAACGCGAATAGATTGTCAAAAACGCCCAAAAATGAAAAAAAAGCCCCCTATATCAGTCACGATAATCTAAAACGCGAAAAGGGTATGTAATTTGCACCGACTGCGGGACCGACTATAACAAGACCCGTGAACGGAAAATCCTATAACGCCTGTGAAAAACATAATGAGACAGTGAATGATCTCTAGATAGAAACGGCTTCAAACTCTCAATGGACCCCACTATCACTCTCAAGCTATGAAAATGGGAATATCCTCGTTTAGGGTATGAATATCCCAACAATTAATGAAATCCCTGTTTAGGGTATGCAAATCTGGGACATCTGCACAAAATCCGTGTTTAGGGTGTCCTAGCGGCCTGCCCTTGAATCCTCGTTTAGGGTGCTTTTTTAAGGACGGTTCTCGCGGATGCTGTCCACGCAGGCAAAAAATAGTATTCATTCTAGTCGCACGCCCTCTGTGAGGAAATTGATAGTTGGACAAGTAATGTCCGAGTAGGCCTACACTAATTTGCTTTATTTACTCACGATGCGGTGGCTTCAAGCAGAGATCAACACAAAACCATTGTTCATAATTATACAGCATCAATGCTTTGGACTTTAAAATCTATGTTACTTTCAAGTAATGAAAAGTTCAAAGTACATTATAAGGGCCTTTCTACTGAGATGTATGTTTTTGTGAACACATCTCTTGAATCAAACTTGTCAAGAAGCACTTAAAAGCGATGTCATAAATCATCTCGTAATTTAGGCATTGGTACAACCTTTTACAAGTAACATGAAATGACGATTTGAGTATATTCACTTATTCGGAGTAGCTTTTCTCAGAATATTGCTCGACTCGCCATCAAAATAATTCATCATGGCAGTCTACAATATACGGTTAGGTAGATGGTATAGTACCGTAGGCGTTTGAGCCCAAATTTGAAAGAAAAAAAAAGAGAAGGAAAATAAAAAAAATAAAAATGAAGTGCATCGTCACCATGATAACGTATCGGTAGTGGGGGACTTCAAATCTCAAGGGACAGCCCCCCTGTGTGATGTTTTATACATGAAATTTGTTTAAAATCAAGCATACACGGTTCACCATACATCAGGGCCCCATTTCATAAAAAGTTGTTATAACAGCAACTCTTGCTGGAATGGCAACTTTCATTATAAAAGCCAATCAGGAAGCAGAATTCTCACTGCTGCCATGGTAGTTACCATTCCAGCAGGAGTTGCCATCATAGCAACTTTTTATGAAACAGGGCCCAGAATTTGTTTCACAGTATGGTTCTGCTGGAGTATATCGGCGGATGTGCAAAAATGTTACATTCACTGGTGTTTTGTTTTGTTTTTTCAATTATGCAGGAAGAGCAGTTATGGTGTGGCTACCCTGGGTAAATATCGGTAGTAGGGGACTTCAAATCTCAAGGGACGGTCTGCCTGTGTCATGTTTTATACATGAAAGTTGTTTAAAATCAAGCAAACAAGGTTCACCATGAATAAAAAAATTTTGTTTCACAGTAGTATGGATTATTGTGCTCCTAAATATATGCAGGTATGCAAAAATGCTTTTCACTGGTGTGTGTGGGTTTTTGTTTCCATAATGTATTCATTTACAGTATTTTAGTATGATTGCAGATTGTGTATACGTCTTGATGAGGTATATTGCAAGAACAAAAAGAATCAATGACTGCCGTGCATGAAATAAGAAGCTCTGTGGTATAGTGGTCGAGGTTCTTGCCTCTCATACGAGAGGTCCTGGGTTCGATCCTCGTCCTGTGCTTACATCTTTAAAAAAGCTGTTTTTGTTTACATGTGTCCCTTCCGCCCTGGGGAGCGTTTCATCAACATTTGTTGTCTGACAAGTTGTCAGATCTGACATCTTTCCTCGATTTTGACTGGCTCATAAGCATTGTTACTGTGGCAACTGTCGGATAAAACAGACTTTGTCGGACAAAACATCCGACAAGTCCTTTCATGAAACGCTCCCCTGGTGTATCAAATGGGTACCTGGTATTGATGGGACCGGCAGGATCATCATCATCATCATCGTCATCATCATCTTTGTTACTATTATGTTAAAAATGACGGTAGCCCGAAGTTTGGCGTATAATGTAGTTCAAAGTTCGTAGCCGCAGCCCCCTTCGGCCTCTTACGCATGTGCTATCCAGTACTTCTGAGAGGTGTAGGATGATCGAATGTTGATCATTCTTCCATAGTATTGACAAGTCCTAGCGATTTCTTGGCAACAAGGGCTGCTTGGTTTCGAGAACGATGAGCGAGGGAGGGTGGAAGGAGGGGGGAGAACATGAGGAAGAAAAGGAATATTTATTGAAAATCATGAGCGTTGCTGCACCATGAGTGGAAAGCAAACAGACGGAATCTATTTTCGACCCTCCAGGACTCTTGAGAGAGCCGTTCTCTAATATTCGACCCCTTGAAATATGTGGCCGCAACAGGGAAAACGGGAGGGGAATCAAACTAAAATGGAAGCTGGAAAATAATGGAGGAAAGTGCAACTAATATTTGCGAATGAATAAAATATCTGGCCTGACGAGGGTCGTATCATATTGCAAGCATGATAGCTCAGTTGGCAGTTTGAACATGATTCTTACAAAAGTAAAGGTGAGAAGGCTCATTGTACTGACAGACATGAAACAAGAAGCAAGAAAGGGGACAGACCTCGCTGGGAAGAAAGAGAGTCTATCGTTGGGGAAAATATGGCTGCACTTATAGTTTGTTAGGTTAACACGTCGAAGGATGCAATATAATATGGGGTAGATAATATTATATTTTGGATCAGAAATTTATCCTTTCATGATTGGCTTAAAGACTTTCACGTGATCATTGGTATTTTCAGCTATTTCAGGATGTTGGCATGAAGGTTTACTATTTGGGAAATGACGTCACTCTTATGACGACATTTTCCAAATAGTATATACTATTTGTGAAATGACGTCACAGTACGCAAGATCTATGCGCGGAATGAAAATTCAGTGGGGCATACGAGAGCTCGAGTGCGCACCATGGGGAACTCTCGCAGTGTTACGGCTACTGCGTTTCTCAATTTCCGACCACTTTACAGTTTGTCCGTACAACGTTTAGTGCCATAAAGCATTCAATAAGACATTAACATGAACTAAAGAATATTGATTTGGTGTCATTTGACTGATTTATTTTAATAAACAAGGTTAAAACCCACATCACCTTCTTGGTTGATTTACAACGGGGCCGTGTATCAATCAAGAAAAATATAAAATAAGAAAGTAAAATTCATGTACAAATACATATAAATCTTGATCCAAAATATAAAACAAATATACTCTGCCATAATTTCGAGATTCTGGTTAAAACTATGGGCCTCG
Organism: Echinometra lucunter; assembly: GCA_029962745.1. NCBI lineage: Eukaryota > Metazoa > Echinodermata > Echinoidea > Camarodonta > Echinometridae > Echinometra > Echinometra lucunter. The sequence goes on from CM057156.1 coordinate 3,232,914, forward strand.
GTGACTCGAATAGTACCATTCACTTCGGGGCTGCGCCCCTCAGTGAGTAGTACTATTTCAGACTCACCTCTTGCCCATAGTTTTAACCAGAAACTCTCAAGGCAAAGTATATTTGTATACTATACGCAGCTCAAAGTCAACCTCAGCATAAATAGTAAACTCATATAGATTTATTCTTAAAATGGATTGGGAACGACATGTAATGGAGAAATACGAGTAGAAGAATAATGCAATAGCAAAATCAATATCTATTTCGAAGACACACACATATATCTTGGCGAGGAATTGGCTTATGTATTATCTACGACACCCTTAGGACAAAAAGGATCTGAATCAATCTTGACGATGTCATTGCACTTTTTTCTGATACATGGATCCCTTCAGTAAATTTTAAATGTCTTATGGGAGGAGATGCCGTTATGGTGGCTTATATTTCCAGGGGGTATAAGTGTTCCACCCAGTCCAGGATATTCCCCTGTACACAGGGGCGGCGCCAGAGTATTTTGATAGGAGGGCAAGATGACCCATAGGCGAAATTATATACGCTTTTAAATGAAAAAATAGGGGTATTATATAGTTACACGACCCAAACTTCTCTTTCCCTTTACTGTCCTTTCTTCTTTTTCCTATTTTTTCATTCTTTTTCTCCTTTTTTTCTTTTTTCTTTGTTGGTCACTCGAAAAATCATAGGGTGGGCGGTCGCTCCCCTACCTCCCCCCCCCTGTAGCGCCGCCCCTGCCTGTACATTTGGTCGATGGAGTATAGAACCTCATAGATTGTTTTACAGAGATTTAAAATGTGGATGTTGTTCAGGGGCTTGATTTGATACGGATTAGATTCACCCAGGTTCATGTGGACACGCGCCACATTGACGAATGACATGAATTTAAAAGGGAAGAATGAAGGCCATGCACGAAACAAACTCAACTCACTCCTTTTATATGTAAGTTTTATCATGGTTTGATTCTTGATTTGTTTGTTTGTTTGTTTGCTATTTTAGCCAATCGAAGACCTGATTAATACATAATACGGTTAACTTTTTATTACCTTTATCATAAATTTAATCTGACATTGCGATAATAGTGATGATCGACTTTGGTATTGCAGCGTGCGAAGTATTCAAACAAGTGATTAAATTCGCTTTTCCCTTCCCAGGCCCGTGTGATATAATAATAATAGTAATAATAATAATAATAATAATAATAATAATAATAATAATAATAATAATAATAATAATAATAATAATAATAATGATAATAATAATGATAATAATAATGACAATAATAATGATAATAATAAAAATAATGATAGTTATAACAATAGTGATAATAATAATGATAATAATATTGATACTACTACTAATTATAACAACGTACATCCCAGACCCTAACATTTGGAGTCTCCTACCCATCCCCATACAGTGCTACAATGGTGTCCCCTAGCCTCCCCAAGCATTGGTGAACTTTTACGCAACTGCCCCTGGAACTATTTTTTGTTATTTTGTTGTTGTTGATGTTTTATTTTTGTTCTTTTATGTGTGTGTTCGAAATTTGAGGTTATCCTTTCTAAATAATCTCCGCCAATGCAATGTTATATGTTATTGCTGTTGAAATGAATATAGTACAGTATAGACAAGTGTATGACATACTGCATTGATCACTGTGTATTAAGAGAAATCGCAGATGACCTTCATGATAAATCTATGTCGTATGTTTTATATAAGCTGACGGCGACCATTATTCTTAGCTATTTACCATCCAACAAAAACATGGGATTATATTCCTACACATGCAGTGATTCCTGGATTTAAGCTTTTCTCGACTATAAATAGCTCATTTTCATAGCCAGAGCTGCGATTTGTTGATCTACATTCAAATTCTCATCGATCTCACATTTCAGAGTGACCCCAAGCAATGCACTTTGGGGAATACATGCTTTGCATTATTCAATATCGCTGAGGGCATTCCTTCTGTAACTTCCAGAAGGTAATCCAAAGAAGAAGCTCTCTTAGAAAGTCTTGCAAACCAACGACGCTATATAATGGTAAAGATGATACAAATGCAGACTTTACACGTTATAGTTCCGCCTGGTACAGGTATTCCATGGAGGCCTGTGTTTTCTGGGAGATTTCAATCCAGGAGAAAAGTCGAACAGAATTCGGTCATCGGTACATGAACTGTAGACACGAATGACATGACATGAAATATAGTAAAAGACGGAGAAGAAACTCCAGGAAGAAACTCTTCATTTTCCAGTTACTTGAATAGTTCGCTTAAAGTCATTGTAACTTTTTGAAAATCTGAACTCAACTGCAGGCCCTATATGCTATCAGTGTAGGCCTATGTAATATTGTGTGAATATGAAGCCCTGAAATATGCACTTCAAAAGCATCATCATGTGCTTCACAAAAAGTGAAAATATTAGTGACCGGAAATGCCTGACCTTTTTTTACCCCGTTGACTGCAGTGTTAGACAAAACCATACCCATGTTGGATTTGCAAATGGCTGAATTCAGTGATAGACAGATAGATATCTTGATAACAACATCTTATATTTCAAAACCTCTATATTCCTGGCTGTTTATTCATCTTCTGAACATCTTCATATTACACAGACATCAAAATCCAACAATTTATTACATCAAGCCTCCATAAGTTACCGGATCCCTTTAAGAGACGACTCTATTCACTTTCGGGATAACTTAGAAGAGATGATTAAAGAGGTAGAAAAAAAAAGAGATACAAATTATTGTAGCGGATGTTGCAAATTAATAGAAGAGGAGGGAGGTGTGTTTAATCAATACAGTGATTGCCGAAACAAAAGATTTAAATGTCATAACACAATTTACAAAGTAATTTCATGTAACGCTTCCAGTTTTATATTGTACATTTCGTTTGAACAATCAACTTGATTTTTGAACTTGTGTCCTATAGTCGCCCTTTAAGTAACGATTATTCAGTCTATCTGGTCCCTGTTCTTAAATAGCGTCCATTATTATGGGGCCCGTTACAAGATTTGATGTTGTTAGCGAAAATTTGCATTGCAGTTGAAATATGAAGAATTAATAGTTCCTTTTTAATTCCAAATGTATGCTTAATACATGATAATTGAAAAATATTCGCAAAAGCACATTATGTCACCACATCTTACATTGATGACAATACTGCATTTTCCCCGAATTAAAGAGTCAACAACTTTTGTTCGCTTATTTCGCTTGCTCGAAAAGTTCAGAAATTAGAAAGCTGATATTCGGACAGGGGGCGACAGTCTCGTTCATTTTTGTATATACGCATTGGCCCGCGAAGTAATCAAGAATTAATTCTGATCCGTGCCTCAGAATATCATAATATTCTGCATTTATATAGCGTTTAATACGTCTCTCTGAGAAGCACTTTACAGAAATATTATTACCCTGGTCATCGGATTCAGGCACCTTTCTCCACTCCCGAAGGACAGTAGCGGCACCAGGATTGTTAAGGTGGGGGGGGGGGGAAATGGAGGGCAAAAGAAAATGTTTAGGGGGCAGTCGAGTTTTTTTTGCGTGTATGGAAAAATCGAGCGTGAAGCGCGAGTTTTAGTCGCCGGCGTAAATCCACTCTGAGGAGTGGGGGGGGGGGGGGGGGGGGGGAGGTAACTGAATTTTTGGACAATTTTTTTTTCCTCTTGCACACATTTTTAAATCAATTTTGCGAGCGAGTGAAGCGAGCAACCAAAAAATAGCCACTTTTTTTGGTTTTTAATCGCATTTTCGAATAAATAATCTGAAATATGACGAGCGAGCGAAGAGAACGAGCCAAAAATGGCCACTTTTCTTGTTTTTAATCGCATTTTAGAAAAGAGATTATAAAATATGACGAGCGAGCGAAGCGAGTGAGCCAAAAATAACCACTTTTTTGTTTTTCAATCGCATTTTCAAATAAAAATTCTAAAATATGATGGTTGTTTATGATAGATATTCAAAATATTTACTAACTGATAAATCAAAATATATTTTCCTCCTTAAAAAGTGAGGGGATATTTGTACACGCCATCCCCCCCTCTCCAAAAAGTGGGGGGATATATCCCCATCCCCCCCCCCCCCCCGGATTTACGCCAATGCTTTTAGTGGCCCCAATAAATATTTTTCTGTTACGCTTGATATAGAGAGAATTTTTTGTAAAATCAGGTAATGCTTAATGGAGCAAAGACATCAATCAAAACTAGATCATGAACTGAACATTTACATTACAAATTAATAGTGTGCGAGGAAGCCAACAGCGACTGAGTGAGAAAATTTTCAAGTTTTGAAGAGCGGAAAATGGTATTTTAGAGCACTTCACAGCTTGAATATGATGCTTATGACAACATCTACTGATTTACAAATTACTGTATAATTTTTCTTTTCAGTCCTCAAAATTTGTTGGGGGGGGCGACTGGGGGGCAAAGCTTCTGAGTGGGGGGGGGGGGCAAATGCCCCCCCCCCCATGCCCCCCTTGGTGCCGCCACTGCCGAAGGAGCATTCCAGCCAGGCGCCTTTTGCAGGCGCTCACAATGCTAAACAAATCACAATGACTTTCGAATCCTACCGGGTACCCACTTAACACCTGGGTGGAGAGTGGCATATGTAGATTAATATCTTGCCAAAGGACATAGTGTCGCGGCAGGGATTCGAACCCAGCACCTTGTGGTTCAAAGTCCGGAGACTTATCCACTCGGCCACAATGAGGAGCTGGGAGTAGATAAAACAAGATAAAAATTGTAACGGTATAAGAAACCTGTTCTGCAAAAAAAAAAAAAAAAAAAAAAAAAAAAATTCATCAGCACGAGTACTGAACAAATATCGGATCAGCCTGTGACATTGATATCACATTAAAATGTATGGAAGTAGACAAATATTAACAACTTGCTATTTGACTTTAGATTGCATTGCCTCATTCCTATTCTTCTCAAGACGGTTTCGCAAATCGAAAGCGACTACTCCACGCCAGCAAGGACAGTTCGATGTTATTTTCTCTTCTTCGCTACCTTCGCTGCTCTCCTTTCCGTCTCTACATCTCTCTTATTTAATTTTCTTACTTCATCTGTGCCTGCATTAAACCTTATCAATGACATTTTCATGTTGTTAGTTATCATTACCGATGCGTGTACGTACCCACGTCAGATGGCATTTCGCAAAATGTCATTATTTTACATTTCCGTCTCTCGTCTTAAAACATGTTCGATCAACTGGGTACGCGGCCATGGCGGAGGCCACCTAATTCATTCTGGCATACTTTTTATACTCCAGCGTTGACAACGTTCCTTCTTGAATCGTGACCACTCGTCATGATAGAAACTGCGCCCCCTGCAAGAAGATTTCCCAACGCTTCTTGAATATGTGTGTAGGATTAGGCTGTGAGATATATTTTGCAGTGTTGGTGTCCGCGTTTCGCGCTATGAAACCGCCGCATCTGAACAGATCCTTACTACTCAAAAGTACCGTGTCGTCTGCTCTTATGGTCTTCATTTGCGCGGTATTTCATCGACGACATTGCTTCTTTCCAGTGCTCACATGACTGTAGCAATGCTAATAAACTGTACAAGTGTTGTTTTAGAGGTAATGCATCGATAGCAGTAAGATGAATGAGGTGTATATAAGGATTATTGATAATGGTACGCTAGACCTTATTTTCTATGCACATACTAATTTGAGTAAAAATGTCGAATAAGCCTAGTTTTACTCATGATACACCCACTCCCGTAGTGATTCCAGCACGAAATCATGTTTTCTTCCGCATGTTAAACTTATGTGGGTATTAGGATTTGAACTGTTAGCTAAGATCATAGTGACTGACACTTTTCATTTCATTTCATTTCATTTATTCATTTTCATTTCCAGACATGCAAAGCAAGCAGAGTAATATGCTACATAAATAGATTATTACAATTCTAACCATCTTTCAAATGATTAATGATTACATCATCTAAATTTTCCCAAACTGTCAACACATTAACAATTTAAAACAAACCTTGATGGATGACATCTGAATACACTGCGTTATCATTCGTGCCTTTACCATAATCACCGGTTTCATAATAATGTTTTTTAAAGTTCTATGATGCGCCATATTATGCATTACTTGTGTACTCTAACGGTATATTATAACGTGAAAAACATCGTGAAATAGAATGCAAACATCTAAATATGTTAACGCCAGATATACCGCAATTGACATAAAATCGTTCTGCTCTTATCATTTCACTCAAAAAGAAAAACAGAAATATGAAGTTTGACGTAAAGATCGTGACAGAAGCCGCCTTGGAGCCATTACTTAAACGATGTTGAAAAATTATGAATCACATGATCTTTCCCATCAAGAAAATAGGTCATAACTTAATTTTTATCGTGGGTGCGTGTAAATGGTAAAAATGCCAAACATTGCACCGAGCTAACAAACATCTCTTAAAATGTATATTGTAAGTTTTTTTTTTTTCTCTCTTAAATGTGCTTGAAATATGACGTGTATTTCTTGATTATTTTGGTTTGTATATATGCCATCTGTAAATCCCGTGGGAGTGTATATCGATTGAGTATATTTTACAAATACACCTCGCTTGTACTGCAGTACTATACCCGAATCTTGGAATGGAAGGGAAATTTATATTTGCAATCAGTCGGGCGGGAAATTAGTTGACTTTATTTGTCATAGCTTGAAACAGTCGCATTCCTCAGGAGGAGAAACGGGAAAAGAATGGGAGAAACCGAAAGAGGAGAAGGACGACGAAGAGGAGAGAGAGGAGAGAGATAGATAAGTAGAGAGAGAGAGAGGGGGGGGGATTCCAAAATAAAGGCGGGAAGAGCAAGATAGAGGAGGTAGCATGTAGAAGACACAGACAGAAGCAGACCGAGGGCGAAAAAGAAGGAAATGTTACAAAGTAAAGGATGCGACAGAGAGGGAGAGAGATATGAAGTGCGAAAGAGGGAAACAGAGGGGAAAAGAGAGAGAGAGGGGGGAGGGGGGAGAGAGATAGAGAGAGAAAGAGAGAGGGGGAAAGGGTGAGAGTTAAGAGTGGTTGTTTACCAGCATTGATTAGCCATATATAACACAGAAAAAGGATGAATGTTTGTAGAGTGGGTTGATGCCGGAGAGAACCATCACCATGGGCTTGGAAAGATGAACTATTTTTAGAAGCTTTCTAATTCGTCTTAATTTTGCACCCTTTGTAGTAATGACGCCACTGGCACAAGAATAGCTTTTATCTTGAAGTAAAAGTTGACATCAAATATTCAGATATTCAGAATGAAACGTTGTCCACAAAACCGCTTTTATCGTTCGAAAGAAAAGGGAATAATTTTCCGAGTCTTTTCTTGATTCTCACGAAGGTCTTTAGAGTGGTTTCATTTTCTGCGCTGAGAATACATCATCAACGTTCAAAACGGAGTGCAGCGCTGTGCGAAGAGTGCACGGGCGTGGACGTGATTAGAAGAGAGGGGGGGGGGGGGGTGGAATAGAAAAGGGACAGAGTCTGGACTAGCAGAGGTGGTGCCTAATTGTCAACAGTTCGACCAGACCGTAGTGACCTACTTTCTTCAGCAAAACGCCACTGCTCTTTCTTTACTTCTTTCTTTTCTCTTTTCTCACTCTCCCGGTTTTCATCTTCGCTTCACTTAACTTAAATGTGTCATTATTCTTTTTATCACTTTATGTAATTCATCTGGTTTTTTATGTTATGTTATATTATGTTATGTATTTATACTGAATGTTAAGATCTCTGTGCACTTGGTCAGGTGTGGAAGGAAGGCCTGTGGGCCATGGCCATTTAGTCGACCTGTTCCTTACCCAGGCTACCTGGCTTGGTGCACAGGGGTCTATGAAATTATTGTATTTACTCACTTTGTATGTTACCTTTGTTTGTTTCTTGATTTCTGAAAGTGCCAAATAAATAATAATAATAATAATAATATACTACCCGTCATGATATAAGAGGGGGAAATAATGTGCAATGTATAGTAGCGAGGGAGTTGCGAGACACAAGCTCAGGTAATAAATAATTCCGGTTAATATCTAACACTAAATCCATATGCGGCGATCCGGGGGGGGGGGAACATGCCCCCCCCCCTCGATTTTTTTCTGGGGGATCGTCCCCCCCCCCTCGAGTTTTAAAACTTAATATATTTATTTTTTCTAGCTATAGGCCTATATTGTATATTGATGGCAAAATGAGCTTCCGTCATTATTTTTTGCGGTTATTTTTAGCTTGCTTGCTTCGCTCGCGCACATAATAACGATACCACCACCCCCCCCCCCTTCCACTTCTCGAAAACAGATTCTCGGCGTGACCTTCGGTGTTTCCGTCCCCCCCCCCCCCACTCGTTACATGAAATCCGCCGCTACTGACTAGATCGAATTCTTATCTTCAAACAGTAGACCCAACATTGCACTCAACCCTATCCTGTACGTCACGCCCATTCGCAACCATCACCACCGCCCCCATGGACGGCAACTGCGACGCAATGTTGATAATGGTGTTGTTGCAAACTCCCCACTTCCCCTTTCCCTTTCGAAAAATCCCGGTATGTGGTAGCTGTGGAGGATGAGGATGAAGGATGAGGATGAGGATGAGGATGACGACGACGATGAGGAGGATGATGATGATGACGACGACGATGATGATGACAGGGTGACGATATGAATCTAGGAATGCAGAAGTATATTTAAAAAACGTCCTTTGGTCCAGGCAGTGGTGGCGATAGAAGTGGAGGTGGTCATAAAAGCATGATGGTCCGTTATAATACCAGTGACTGTGATGATGACACTCTGACTGATGACTTCACCAAACTCAAGAGCTTTGTAATTCAGACAACATTGACAAAAGTGTTTTACGGCAGAGTCCAAGGGTATCGACAGACTTAGTGGTTTGACATTGGTAATTATTATCAATAGACGCACAGAATGTGCAAGATAATATTAAATTTAATGCCTTTATCAATGAAGAGAATTATTATGCCAATGATGATTGTACCTTGTCGTGTGATCCATTTTATTTTGAGTATGGGCCTATTATTTCTCTATACTTATTCATGTCATAATAATTAACATGGATTTCAAACCAGAGCATTTGTCTCTTAGTCTGTAACCACCCTAAATACTACCTTGGGTTTGGGGGTTGTTTTTTTTTTCTTCTCTCTCTCTCTCGTCTCTCTCTCTCTCTCTCTCACTATATCTCTTTCTCTCATTCTGTCCTTTATATCTCTTTTTATCTCTCTCCTTCTCTTTTGTCCATTTCCTCACTTTCTCTTTTTCACACGCACACACCCCCCCCCACACACACCCACCCACCACCTCCTTTCCCTCTTTCCTCACTCACTTTCTTTCTTTAGTTCTTTCTTGAGCAAGAAGATTCTGTGTGGCGCCATATTTCTGTTAACACATAACGTGATATGTGCTTGAAGAATTTATGCGAAAAGCGATCGAGACAAGTAATGTTATCGATGGCCCCTTTGACCCCATATGAACATGATGAAAGGGATTTTCAATGTCTATCACCTATAATTTTATGAATCAAATCAGGGTCGTCTTTAACAATGTTCTGAATTGGGAGAATGGGTATCTGCCATCAATTCTCATCCAACAAAAAAAAAAAACAAGAAAGCGTGCAAGTTTTCGTAATTCTTTCGTCATGGCTAAATCCCGGGAGGATGGGGGATATATCCCCACACAACACTTTTTCGACAGGGGGGATGGCGTGTACAATATCATCCCCCCCCCCCCCACTTTTCAAAAGAAGAAATGATGTTTGGTATTAGAAAAAATTCTTAATAATCTGTCATAAACAACCATCATATTTCAGAATTTGTATTTGAAATGCGATTGAAAACCAGAAAAGTGGTTATTTTTTGGCTAGCTTGCTTCGCCCGCTCATCATATGTTCGAATTTCTGTTTGAAAAATGCGATAAAAAAACCAGAAAATTGTTATTTTTGGCTGCTCGCTTCGCTCGCTAGCAAAATAAAAATTAAAAATGTGTGTAAGGGAGTCTGTGCAGTGGGTGAGGGTGTGTGTTTAAACTTAGTGTGAGTTGACAGAAAAAAAAATCGGCAAAAAAGTTCGATCAATCCCCCCCCCCCTCCGCAAAGTGATTTACGGCCGGTGTCTTTCCTTAACAGGTTTAACATGGTAATCGGATATTCAGTAGTAATAGCACTCATAATATCGCAATTGACGGTTTCAGAAATGATCAAACGAGTAAGATAAAAAGAAAAGGTCTTTTGGATTACTTACTCTTCATTGCTCATGACTTTGCGTGCATACTTTCAATACCGAGTCAAGGTCATCAGCAAGGTTTCAAGCACATGAATTCAACAACATGACCATGATGACAGTTAAGAAGAGATTGAACGATGGAGAAGGGAAAGAAGAGAGACAGAGAGAATGATGAAAAAGAATAATAAGAATTAAGGAAGAAGTAGAGAAAGATAGGGGGAAGATGAAAGAGGAGGAGGAGAAGAAGAAGAAGTAGTAGTGGAAGAAGAAGATGAACGAAGAAGAAGAAGAAGAAAAGAAGAAGAAGAAGACGAAGAAAAGAAGAAGAAGAAGAGTATATAGAAGAAAGAAAAATGAAAAAGGAGAGGATGAAAAGAAAGTAGAAAAAGCAGAAGCAGACGAAGGAGGAAGAGGAGGAGAAGAAGAAGAAGAAAAGGGCGAACAGGAGAAAGTGAGGTTATATAGTTATAATCATGAATAAAGGCATCCACATAAAAGAGACTGATCTCACTGTAACCTTGGTAACATAACATACATCGCCCGCCATTCCACTCTGAAGCACAAACACAAGAATCAGAAAATATGCATTATATGAAAAAATGCATTATTTTTACCTTACCACTCTCGTCAATCTGTCAACTTTTTTGCTCCTTTCTTCTATCTGTCAGTCTCTGCGTCTTTCTCAAACTCGCCTTCTCCTTTCCCTTTATCATTCTTATCTTTATTCCTTACTTTCTCTTCATTCCGTTTGCTTTCCTCTCCCTCTCTCTCTCTTTCCACAATTCGCTCTCTCCATTCCTCTCTCACTGTGCATAACTTATTACTACGATTCAGCGTCATTAATGTTGCAACATTTGCAGCGAAACATGATATGTTTATCGTGTAGTGATCAATCACCAATTCCAAGCACGAAGTCGGTGAAGGTCGAGGCCATTCATGCGCAAATTCCATTTCTGAACGCACTTATATCATCATTTGTCGAATCAAACTTGGACTATTCGTTCCTTTTGATCATTGGTTGTGCAAGTGTGCATCTTGAATTGTAAGAGCTTTATCATACTTGGTAAACCCAGAGAGGAAAATGGCACTTTAATTAAATGAGGAAGTATGGAACATAATTAAACTTTCCTGTTCACTGTCCCCCCCCCCCTCCCTTAGCTAGGGGGAACCAAGCTGTCATGTTTAAAGAAAGAGTTATTCTATGGCTTTATTTTCATTCATTTATTCATAGCATTATTTTTGGTATCTTTATTCATTTATTGCAGTCAAACAATATCTAATCAGGATGACAAGATAAGTTAAAAATTGTTTTACATCATGGTCCTGAGATTCAAAAACATGATATCAAAAAACAAATTACAAATATATATATATATATATATATATATAGTATATATATTTGCAAATTACAAATATATATATATATAATATATATATATAGATCTATATATTATATATAATATACATAAAACGATGAGGAATCAAAGTATTATACATGATGTTGTAGAAAAATATCCCACTTAAAAAAGCCAAGATATTCTTACATATGTGACTCAGATTGTAAAAGATCTGGCATGAAAATAATGAGCGTCAATAGATAAAAAGAAAATCAAGGTAAGGTATATAAGTGAGTTGATAATGAAATCATGAGTCATATTCCTTTAAAAAAAATATCAATGTTCGTTTCCTTTCAATTCTTTAGAAAAAATCTCCTTTCTTCGGGTTAGAGCCGCTTTCCTTCTTTCTTTTCATTCACCAACAGCATCGAATCCGGTAAGGGTAGAGTTATATTATGCTAAAACAAATTTTGATCACGTTTTCCGCAGTCATCATCCTATATTCTCAAACTCGATTTTTTTTTTTTGGGGGGGGGGGGAATGGTAAGAGGACGGTACAAGCCACTTTCTTTGGCCTTAGAAACATTTCTGTTTGAATCAGGTTATTAACACAGTCTCCAGTAGGTTGGTCAAGAACATGTACAAAGCACACTTCTTGTGGCGATGTTGTACTGGTCTCTATAGACAGGTGTTTTGGGAACGTTTCTTGAAGCCCAATCAATTTGTTCCTTTCTGCTGGACAAGCATGTAATCAAGGACACCAGATGCGTGGGTGATTGCAAGAATAGCTTCGGGTCGGCTTTAATGATCGATCCTCATCACCTAACATCAGACGGCGAGGCTTTAATTTCAAACCTCTCTGGTGAAAATAAGGAGAAGAAAACGAAGAAGAAGGAAAAGAAATCTTTAACATGAAATAAATCAAGGTGCGTGCTTCTCTTTTGATCAGAGACCTTTCTAGTTCTTACTTCGTACAATGTTAGTTCCTGGGCCTGACCTGGTTTTTTAGCTGAGTTTTATTTGGGTGATAATAATTATGGACGATTCAGTGTAAGGAATTGATAGTTTTCCAAAAAATGGAGCTGAAGAATGCTCTCCCATCGAGGGATCGCATCGAACGGTTGAGAATTGTTGAAATTGTTTATGAAATATTTTCCCATTGAGGGTCTGATTTCTGATTCCCTTATCTGCCCTTGTTTTCCATTCGGTTCATTCGAATTTGATTTCATTTAAATGATATAACGACCAGAGCTACTATTGCTTTTGTCTGTCAATTTAATACATTAATCCTGGATCAAACATTGCATTTAGCCCAATAAATCAAGCTTTAAAAACGTGACCTAGAACCCGACAGCCAGCTCTAACTCGACCCGCTTCATTTTTAAAATAATGCTCGATGCAACATGAGACGGTTACAAAATAATGGCGTATCGTCGCCTAGATTTACCTCCGTTCATCGACGAGAACCGACACCATGCCTGATACTGCTTTCACATCAAGGGTACGGTCAGCTGCGACGTACCCAGCGACCGATCGGACGTGGCTTTCACACCTCCGTCAAAATTTGGTCAGGCCCAGAGCGATCGTCGCTGTAATAGCTGACCCTAAGCCGGAAGCGGAAGTAGAGATGAGTGCGTAGGCATGTATGGGGGTCATTTGCATTTCGAGGATCGGTCGCTGAGTACGATGTGCTTTCACATCTAGCTTGCATCGGTCGCGAATCGGTCGCTGAAGTACCGACCTCAGCGACCGTACTCAGCGACCGATGAAATGTTTTCCACATTATGATTATCGGTCGCAGCGACCGGTCGCAGCGACCGTACCTTGGTGTGAAAGCAGTATGAGACCGACATCATGCCTAATACCAACCAATAAAATGTTGTAACCCAAATAGCAAAGCTACGGATCGGTCTGGAGTCATGAGTTAAGCGGTTTAACCATGGTAGTATATACTCCTGGGCCCCGTTTCATAAAAACTTGTTATCAATAACAAGTTGCAATAACTGTTATAAGCTACTGAAATCCTTGCATCTGATTGGCTGAGAGCAAATTATCATAGAAATTAATATGGCTGTTGTTACTGATAACAAGTTTTATGAAACGGGCCCTGATGATTATCTTTTTCATATCTTCGTCCTTGACGGTATTCTTAATGTAGTCCCCTCCCACCTCTCTATCTATCTATCTATCTATATCTATCTATCTATCTATCTATCTATATCTCATTCTCTATCTCCTCTCTCTCTCTCTCTCTCTCGTCTCTCTCTGCTCGATCTCTTCTCTTTTTTCTTAAAACACGATTCCCTTCAACCCCTTTCTTCAGAAATATTTGAGTTTTTAATCTCTTTGTCTGTCGATGCATCAAAACACTTAACATTATCATTACCAAGTTGTTAAGCTTATTATCCCTGTGGTCTAGACGTAATGGATGGGTTACATTATATGGTCCCTCAGTTAATGTTCGTCAAACTCAAATTGCAAAATATAATATTCCC